>ML788912.1:430596-481681 GCA_009831015.1 Picea engelmannii | reverse complement strand
ATGTTGTGTATATCAATTTGTATTTGGTTAATGACTACTTTAGCTATCTTAATCATGTGCAAATGATATAATTTAATCATTGTAATCCATATCTGATTTCTTCTAAGTGTTTAAAAAACATAGCAATTATTTAATTCAGTTTACGAATCACAGATTTCTCTTCTTCATAAGTTGAATTGTCAAATATAATTTTTTGCATAACAGGTTTCCCTTATTGCAAAGATTTATAATCATATAGTTGTTATGATTTTTTTATGTCTTGTTTGTCCTGTAAACAACTCAAACAGCAGCACAACCTATCATTTACGAGAAGCTTTTGGACTAACCGGTGCAAGTTTACTTCCTCCGACCAGCTTCGAAGTTATCATACACAGGACAAATTAGGAGCGCTTACAGGTCAGTTAATCTTTCCTTTACTGTTTTCATTAAGTAGTTTATTTTAGATATAAGTTTAATTAGATTTATATTAGATTGTTTAATTTCAGTAAATATATTAGATCGTTTAATTTCAGTAGTTTTATTTCTTTTTCATAAAATAAAAAAATAAAATAAAACATATCTCGCTGTCTTAGGGCAGAAAGTACATGAGTTTTACAGGTTTTATTCAAATCTGCAAGTTGTGTATATTGTATATTTGTAAATAAGTTGTATTATAACTGGTAGTTAGACGGTTAGTTGTTAGAGTTAGTGTAATAGTAATTAGTAGAATAGTTGGTGTAATTTATATTTAGTTTTAATTTATATAGTAGTTTGTTTTAGTTAGATTAGTGTATTAGTTTGTTTTTTTATTTTTTGTTAGTTAGTTTAGTTTCTTGTATATTAGTTTTAGTTAGTTTGTTTTAGTTTGTTTTAGTTAGATTAGTTAGTTTAGATTAGTTTTCTCTTTGGTTTTCTAAAGACCTTAGAGCGGCCAACAGAGCCGTTAAACTCGTCAGGGTGGTTCATTCCAAACGGCTTGGGTTATTAGAAAACCCCGGACCGGTTCCACTCTCCCAGTTGACGGACGGTCAATTTCGCCCGTCAACACAATCTTGTTTCAAACGAGATGGTGGAGAAATTAGAGTTGGAGATGACTGATCACCCGAGTCCATACAAGGTCTCATGGCTACAAAGGGGACATCAGGTGAGTGTCACTAAACAATGTTTAGTTGATTTCAAAATGGGTGAATATAAGGATAAGGTCCTATGTGATGTCATTCCCAAGGACGTCTGTCATGTATTGTTGGGGAGACCATGGCAGTATGACCGAAATGTGGTTCATGACGGGAGGATGAACACATATACTTTAGAGAAGGATGGGAGGAAACACAAATTGCTTTTGATAAAAGATAAAGAAGTGAAGCCGGAAGTAAGTAACACCATACTTCTCATGAGTGGGAAGGAGCTTCTCACAAAGATGGAGAAGAAGGAAGATCCACAATTCTTTGTAGTCAGGAAACCGAGAATTGTCCTGACTAGCACAAGAGTGGATGATCTGCCAGATGAGATTCAGAAACTGCTGGGAGAGTTCGCTGATATCATCGTGGATGAATTACCTCGTTCGTTGCCACCGATGAGGAGTGTGAGTCATCACATCGATCTCATACCCGAAGCCAGTTTGTCGAATAAGGCTGCATACAGACTGACGCCACAAGAGAATGAGGAAGTCAAGAGGTAGGTACAGGAGCTGTTGGATAAAGGACTGGTCAGGGAAAGCTTGAGTCTGTGTGTTGTTCCAATAGTGCTTAGTCCAAAGAAAGATGGAGGCTGGAGAATGTGTACAAACTCTAGAGCAATCAACAAAATAACTATCAGGTACATATTTCCACTGCTGAGAATGGATGATCTGATGGATTGCCTGAGTGGGGCAAATTATTTTTCAAAGATTGATCTGAAGAGCGGATATCACCAGATTCGCATGAGGGAAGGTGATGAATCGAAGACAACATTCAAGACAAATGAAGGTTTGTACGAATGGTTGGTCATGCCGTTTGGTTTGACAAACGCGTCGAGCACATTCATGAGGATGATGAATGAAGTCTTGAGGGAATTCATCAGAAAATTCGTAGTCGTATATCTGGATGATATACTGATCTTCAGCAAGACAAAGGATGAACATTTGAAGCATTTGGCTATTGTGATGAGGAAGCTACAGTAGGAGAAGTTGTTGATAAACATGAAGAAATCTTCATTTATGCAGACAGAGCTCATTTATTTGGGCTTTGTTATTTCAGCAAATGAGTTGAAAATGGATCCAAGTAAGGTGGAAGTGATCAAGAATTGGCCATCACCGAGAAATGTTTTCGAGGTGAGGAGTTTCCATGGATTAGCTAGTTTCTACCAGAAATTCATCAGGAATTTTAGTGGGATTAGCGCAGCAATGATGGACACAGTCAAGAAAAGGCACCAGTCTTTTCATTGGACAGTAGAGGCTAAGAAAATATTCAATCTGTTGAAGCGGAAGATCACAGAGCAGCCAGTGTTGGTGTTGCCTAATTTCCAGAAGACATTTCAAGTGAAATGTGACGCGAGCAGATATGCTATAAGAGCGGTCTTGAGTCAAGAGGACAGTCCAGTTGCATATTTCAACAAGAAGCTGGATGAAGTAAAGCTGAAATAATCTATGTATGATAAAGAGTTTTATGCCATCATACAGGCATTAAAGAAGTGGAGGCATTACATGATCCCAAAAGAATTTGTATTGTACAGTGATAATCATGCATTGCAGTTTGTGAGTCAACAAGAGAAGTTGAACCAGAAACATGCAAAATGGGTAGAGTATATGCAGAATTTTACGTTTGTAACTAAACACATTTCAGGGACTGCTCACAAAGTGGTTGATGCTTTGAGCAGGAAGTGTTTGTTGCTGCAGGAGTTCCGAGTCAAGACATTGGGTTTTGAAAATCTGAAGGACATGTACGCAGGAGATGCAGACTTCAGAGAAGCATATGAAGCAGTTGAGAATCCTGTTCTCAAGGATCGGAGTCCATGGATAGATTACATGATCCAGGAGGGATTGTTGTTCAGAGGCAACCAACTGTGTATTCCAAATTGCTCCATGAGGGAGAATTTGCTAAAAGAAAAACACAGCGGAGGCTTAGCAGGTCACTTTGGTCACGACAAAACATTCGCCAAGCTGAGCGAATCATATTTTTGGCCAGGGATGTGAACATATGTCAAGAGGTTCATTGACAGGTGTCGAATTTGTCAACATTCGAAAGGCAGAAAGCAGAACGCGGGTTTTTATCAGCCATTGCCCATACCCGAGAGGCCATGGGAGGCGATCAGCATGGATTTTGTATTGGGTTTACCGAGGACGCAGAGAGGGGTTGATTCCATCTTTGTGGTGGTAGATAGGTTTTCGAAGATGGCACATTTTATTCTGTGTCAGAAGACCAACAATGCGACCCACATCGCAAACTTCTTTTTCAAAGAGGTTGTTAGACTCCATGGATTGCCAAGAAGTATGGTGTCAGACAGGGATACCAAATTCATAGGTAATTTTTGGAGGATGCTATGAAAGAAGCTAGGGACTAATTTGAATTTTAGTTTAGCTTACCATCCGCAGACAGACGGACAGACCGAAGTGGTCAACAGGAGCTTGGGAGACTTGTTGAGAAGCCTGGTGACAGAGCACCATAGCAACTGGGACAACATATTGCCACAGGCAAAGTTCGTGTATAATGATTCACGGAATCGGAGTACAGGCAAAAGCCCATTTCAGATTGTGTATGGGACACAACCGAGGGGAGTTTATGAACTCAGGGAGTCAGAACAAGCTGCGACTAGCAATGCTAGTGCAGAGGAATTTGCTGAGGTAGTGAGGGAACTTCACAGCAGGGTGAAGCAACGACTGATTGATTCAAATCAGGAGTACAAGCGCAGAGCAGATCAGCATCGAAGACAGCTTCAATTCGAAGTTGGTGATCTTGTTCTGGCACACTTCAGGAAGGACAAGTTCCCAAGGGGAACATATAACAAGCTCAAGATGAAGAAAATTGGACCATGTAGAGTCCTGAAGAAATTGGGAGAAAATGCTTATGAGATTGAATTGTCGGATGGCATCAGAATATCTCCGATATTCAATGTGGCAGATCTATACCCATATAGGGCTAGGGAGGCAGAGACTGGAACTGAGGAACCGGTGATCCAGTCGCAGAAGCAATTACCAGTAGTAGAAAAGCTGCAGATGGAGTGCATACTGGACAAGCGAGTGGGAAAGAAGACCAGGCGAAAGCAATGTTTCGAGTATCTGGTGAAGTGGAAAAATAATCCACTGGAAGATGCCAGCTGGGAGACAGAAGCAGTTATCCAGAAGCATGGACAGACCATGCAGGAGCTCATGGACAGGAACCCATGAAAGTTTTCTAGCCGAGGAGTATGATGCAGGAGCATCGCCAACTCATCAAGCGAGCCAGCGCAAGAGCAGAAAAGACAGTTGGACAAGCAACAGATTTCTTTTTTTGAATTTCACCTTGATATGGTTGCGCCAAACATTAATGTGGAGAATTAATGAAGCGCACCTTGTATATTGTAATGGACCTTGAGCGGATAGCTCTCGTCCTTAGGTAGATGAGGCATTTAATAGATTTAATGTAAATAAGATAGAATATTTAATTCTAGATTAGACAGTTTTAGAGTTCGAGAGGGAAAACGGATATAGACACCCTCCTTTGTACATTGTAACATAATCCAGAAATCGAGAAGCATTCAGGGAGAGGAGAGCAAGCAAAGAACTTTGTAGAGAACACCTATGTACATATTTGAATTAATAGAAGAGAGTCTTTGATTCAAACTCAGGTCTAGTGTTGTTTCTCTGTGTATGTTAGTTATGTGCTCTTGAATGTATGTTTTCTGGTTATGCATTTGCTTTGTATATGCTATGCATGAGAGTTAAGGTTTGAAACTGAAGTCTGAATGAGAGAGAGAGAGAGAATGAGTTTCAATTGTTTCTCTATCTAAGCCAGGAGATTCCTGCATAGAGTGCAGTTGAATTCATCCGCAAGGAGTGCGTCGATGAAGGCTCAGTAGTTTAATTGTTGTTTTCATTCGCCCAGAATTCGATTTGGGTTAGTAGAGCAGTGCAAGAGAAGTGCAGGCTGAACCGTAAGTCTTAGTGGCTAGTCTGAGCAAAAGGAGGCATAGACTACTGTGGCTGTGAGTGCACAGAGTCTGGAAGACTCAACACTTTGAGAGTTGTCGAAGGGTGAGCACGAGAAGTGTGTGCAAAGTCTCTGAAGGAGTCAGAGTTGACAAGCTCAGGAGGGATAGTTCCTTCGTGATACTCTGGAGACAGACCCAGGAGAAGRTTCGAACAGGAAGGAGCTTTAGAGCGGGAGAAATACTTACGGAGGAGGAATCGACGGCCAGGTCTCRCAGAGGAGCCTCGTGAAGTCCCGCTGACCATCATATCTTGGAGAAGTTGCATAGGATTTAGCCCTATAGCGTAGGAAGGAAACAAGGGCCATCGGGATCCRAMTTATCGGGGTTTGCGGAGGTAAGAGTTTCATACTTGTTGAAATCGCGATTACCGATTTCCCGACACAGMTGGAGCCGTTGATYGCTACGGGGACACGTGGCACGAGATCCCRGGAAGTCGAGGTWCGAAATTCAGGATTTTCCAGTGTCAAGGGATTTCGACCTTGAAATCGCGATCACGCGATTCCCGATAGAATGGAGAGAGGAGGCGACGTGGCAAGGAGAGATTGCACGTGCGTATCAGAGTTTGAGGTTCGGGGATTCGTGGTKCTAGTGAACCGCGACATCGTATATACCGATTTCACGATAGGGAAATCCCCGACAAGAACGAAAGGTATCGCACTAAGACCCATCAGGTTTCATGGTTTTGGATAGCACGAGAACTATGCCCACAAGTTTCGCGATAACGCAAAACCCGATTTCCCAATAAGACGAGGGGAGATCGCCAGAAAGGAGAGTTTTGTGGGTATTGAGAACTTCCGACAGGAGGTTGAAGAGTGATTTAACTCTTCGGGCCATTGAAGAAGAAGGTCCTGGTAGTAGTAGGCGTGCCAGGTGGCATGTGTTGCATCAGATTTTCTCACAATCGATCATTGGCAAATGACCCTCCATCCTCTTTAAATAGAGACCATGGACCAATCGAGTGTTAAACCATGGATCAATGGCTATTAGATCAAGGAGAGTATGAACCGTTGGATCACTCTATGTCGGGAACATATCGTGACCGTTGGATTTCCTAACTACAAATGCATACTAATGCATACTAAAGAAACACACTTTTACCTAATGACACATTAGACCAAGTATATCTTAACTAACTCCTAAGTGTCTAAATATCCTAACATCCCCTCTTAAGAACAAATTGGGATAGGATTGAAGGATTTACAATAGTGACACAATAGGAGAAGGAAGGAGGCATTAGAGCCTATCCCTGATTCAGGTAAATATCGATGGCCACCCACCTTTTCCAACTAGCTCAAAATAGTTTTCTAGCAATTTTGGCAATTTACTATTTTTAGCAGTTTTAACTTTTGGGGCCATTTTGAGGGCCTAAATGAAGGTTTTTCGAGATCGAGCTTATAAATTATAGTCAAAGGAATAATTGATCCCCCAAAATTAATCTCCTTGATGATACCTTTCCAACGGGCTATCATACGCCTAAAATGGAGATCATATGCAAAAGTTACGACCCGGGGAAGTTGATGTACTAACTTACCCAGACGAGGCCCACATGACTTTTGGTGCTTCATCTCCTAGGGTTAGGTTTTTGGATGTCTATGGTTTTTGGAATTCCTGTTTATTGTGAAAATGCCTTTAGAGCCTCATTGTAATAATTTTCTTGCTAATGAGCACAGCCTTCACATCTCTTCTTAGAGATAAGCCACCAGCATTCCAGCAAGCTTGTTTCCGCTGCATTTTACAGTTTCAGCTCATTTCCTTATTGAATAGAAAACCAATTTTACTATATCTCTGTTATTTTGTGTTAAGCACCTGTTAATAATCTGTAGTCATTTAGTTCTTCTCATAAAATCCGGATCAGTGGTATCAGAGTGGTCTTCTCCTTGTCGTCTTAATGCATGTCCTCAACGAGGTCGGAGTACAAAGAGTTTGGTCCCGAGCTTGTTTCTCTTGAGGAAAAAATATCTCGCATTCCCAAGAGACCTCTCATGGAAGGAGAAAAAAAATATGATGGGACAAGAGATCCTTTCAAACTGTTTATTGAGGAAGCCCTCACACAAAAAAGGAACGAGATGATGGATAGTTTCGCGCAAATCCTTTGGCAGCTACCAACAGGCAACGCATATTCTTCAAGAGAAGGCGTCGCCCCCTTCAAGGTCCAAATAAACTTCAATATTCCTATATTTGAAGGTCAGATAGACGCAAATGTTGTAGACAAGTGGTTGAATCTACTAGAAGGGTATTTTTTTGTCCATAACTTTTTGAATAGAGAAAAAATTACTTTTGTGCTCCTCAAAGTCGTTCCCCATGTCAAAGATTGGTGGGAAACTTGCTGTGAGAAAAAGGAAACAAAGGAACCCTCATTATTTACAGTCACGACCACCTGAGAATCCTTTAGGGATGCTATTAAGGAACAATACTACCCTATCGGAAGTTATGACGACTTGTATACCAAATGGACCACATTGTGGCAAGAAAGAGACCAAGCAGTGCTAGATTTCACAAATATCTTTCATACCTTGCACACCAAGATGGGTATCAAATATTCGGAGTGACATCTGATGCTCAAGTATCGCGACGCTCTGCATAGATACATCCATACTGAAATGGAATTTCTGGATATCTCATCCTTGGGCACAGCCTACCAATATGCTGTCAAAATCGAGCAGAAGCTCAAACAAAAGACACGACAATTTGGGCCAGGGAACCCCACAAAAAAAAATCCAGGAAAGGGCGGCCCCAACCCATAAAAAAAAGGACAGAGAAAATATGGACAGTATCAAGACAACCAATCCAATCCATAAGCAAAGAAGGACACCAGAAAGACAAAGAAAGATACCAAGAAGTATGCGACTTCCATAAGAGCCCTTGGCATAACATTGCTGACATGCTCCTCAAAGCAGTCGATGGTGGCCGAAGTGAAATCCTATGAACCAGATGCAAGTTTAGACTCTGAGCCAGAACCAGAAAGGGGAAGACGGATCATTGACGTGAAACCCAGTGCCACCATTGCTACCACCAAGCTCCAGCCTAGTGAACCAAATGAGACAGAAGAATGAGAATGCCTCTTCCATTCATAGATGTGAGTAAAAGGCACCCCGCTACACTTCATCATTGATAGCAGTAGCCAGAAGAACCTCATCTCAGTAGAGGTCATCAAGCAGCTGGCCCTACCGACAACACCACACCCACAACCCTACACCATTGGATGGCTCCACCAAGAAAGCGATCTCTGCGTCAGCCAATAGTGTTGACTATCGTACGACATCAAGCCCTTCAAATATGAGGTATTGTGTGATGTTTCTCCTCTTGAAATTTGTGATGTTCTTTTGGGGCAACCTTATTTATGGAAACGTGTTGTATATGAGTCTAGGCCTCGTAGTGTTATTATTACTTTGAACAGGAAATTGTACAGGATACCCAAGGCAGTCCCACCTATTGCTATTTACTTGATCTCTGCTAAGCAATGCAAGAAGTTCATCTCTCAGACATGGAAGTTTTTCTTGTTCGTGATTCGCTCTCAAAATAAGAGAAAGATCATAGCCACATCCAGGGTCTCTGCAGCTGACCTCTCCACACAGCAGAAGTAAGTAGATAAGGTCATGGAAGAATACTCAGATATCTTCTCCTCACCTACCGAGGTACCTCTGCACTTCCAGGTCAAGCACCCCATCGATCTGACCCCCGACGCATCACTTTCCAATGGGTTGGTCTATCATCGTTCTCTGTTAGAGAATGAGGAGATCAAGAAACAGATCCATAAACTGCTCCACAAGGGGCACATCCATCCCATCTCATCACCTTGCGGGAGCCCAATCATGTTGGTACAAAAGAAAGATGGAACCCAACGACTCTGCATTGATTACTAGGCTCTGAATAAAATCACAGTTAAAAATTGGTACCTGATTCCCCGAATCAACGACCTCCTTGATCAATTCACGAGGGACAAATACTTCATTAATATTGATATGAAGTCTGGCTACCACCAGGTCCCGATAGAACAGACGTATGTATGGAAAACCACCTTCAAGTCAAAGGAAGGCCTTTTTGAATGGTTGGTCATGCCCTTTGGTTTGACAAATGCTCCAGCCACTTTCATGAGGATGATGGATGATATCCTGTGACCATTCACCAATAATTTTGTATTGGTGTATCTGGATGACATTCTCATTTACAACAAGACTTGGGCCGAACACTTGCATCATATTCAGTAGCTTTTGCACACCCTGCGGCAGCACAAGCTATATTCCAACTTGGAAAAATTCTCCTTCGGCTTGGACAGGGTCCATTACCTAGGCTACATAATTTATTAGCATGGCGTACATGTGGATCCATCCAAGATTCAAGTCATCCATGACTGGCCAACCCCAACCACACTCACTGAACATCGGAGCTTCTTAGGCCTTTCCAATTTCTACCATAGGTTTGTGTTGGGATTCTCCCATATTGCATGGGCCCTCAGCCAAATAACCAAGGTTGGTGGTAAGGAAAAATTGCATGGGGGTGGTCCCAAACACAAGAGTTCAACGATTTGAAGCAGCGCTTGTCCTCATCCCTAATACTTTCACTATCAGACCTACAACAACCCTTTGATATCAATACAGATGCTTCAGACTATGCGGTGGGCATCGTTCTCACTCAGCACAGCCACCTCGTGGCCTATCATATTGAGACACTATCAGATGTTGTCTGTAAGTACCCTACTTATGAAAAATAAATGTACTCCATTGTGAAAGCCTATCGCCAATGGAGACATTAAATTCTTGGGAAGGAGACAATCATCCACACTGATCATAAGCCACTGCAGTTCATGCAGACTCAAGGAAAATTGCAGAATGATCACCATCAAAAGTGGTCCACATACTTGTAACAATTTGACCTCAACATCAAGTATAAAAAAAGAAGCACCAATCGCGTCACTAATTCCCTCAGTAGACCTCCATTCATGACACTCACCATGGTGCTAGACTCCTATGTCCATGAGACCTCTGGATAGCCCCAACTCTATGAGACAGACCCAAACTTTGCCACCACCTACCAAATGTTGGGTGAAAACGCAGTTGTCAATAATTTCCATCCTTAGGATGGGTTGTTGTGTCGTCTGGGCCATATCTGTGTTCCATCAAGTGAGTGAACGAAGCTGATCTGGGAAGCCCACTACAGTCGGGTGGAAGGACACTTCCGCATAGAAAAGACAATGGCGATGCTACAGAAACATTTCTACTCGCCCAAACTTCAATAGGAGGTCAACAAGTATATCAGGTCCTTCACCGCCTACATTATTGACAAACCGACCACTAAGAAACAAGGCCTGTACACCCCTCTTCCTACTCCTGACAGGCCATGGAAATCTATCTCAATGGACTACATGTTGGGCCTCCCGTCCACCAAGCAGGGAAATGACTGTGTTTTTGTGGTTGTTGATCACTTTTCTAAGATGGTGATTATGGTTGTGTGCAAGAAGAACATCACAGCAGAGGCCACTGCCAAGATCTTCTTTGAATGAGTCTAGGTACATTTTAGAATCTTACAAACCATTGTCTCATATCGGGATAGTCGATTTCTCAGTACATTCTGGTCGAGCTTCTCGTCACTATTGGACACCAAGCTCACCAAATCCATAGCCTTCCACCCCCAAACAGATGGCCAAACTGAGGTCGTAAATCGAATGATTGTGCATATCCTTCGCATGTATAATTCAAAGTACCCTCACACATGGAATGAGATCCTTACCTTTGTCCAACATAGCTACAACCGAGCCCTGCATAGCTCAACCGGCCACAGCCCCTTTCAGGTTGGGTTGGGATTCCAACCATTCGGTCCCATAGATGTTGCACTTCCCCTTTTGATCACCTCGACCGACTCATCTCCTACTCCAACTGAAGCTGACAAAGCCACCCAGTTCATTGAGAATATCCAGCACATCCGCCAATAGGTTCAGGATATCCTACAAAAGTCCAATGACAAGTACAAGCAATGCCATGATCAACATCGGGTGCCACATAAGTTTTAGGTGGGTGAAAAAGTTTGGCTGGAATTACAGAAAGAACGCCTTACAGGAACCCATCAGAAGCTTCGTCCACTCCGTTATGAGCCATACACCATCACCAAGGCTGTGGGGGATAATACTTTTGAGCTCAACATTCCTCCTTTCCTTGGCCTGCACCCAGTGTTCAACGTGGATCTCCTTCGCCCTTATTTCCCACCATTATTGGACACCTCAGACGTAGCATAATAGCTAACACAAACAGATCTCAACCCCAACTACATACAACAGGCATCCAACGATCATATTTTGGACACACATATCAAGGGCACTCGATAATAAAGGACCCAACTTTATCGAGTCGTCAAAGCAGGGCAACCTTTGCACCAAGGCAAGTGGCTCACCCGGGGCCAAATTCAGTAGAAATTTCCTCATCTGATGGGGGAACTCAACACAATGGATACCATTGATTCCTAAGGAGGGAGGATTGATCCAAGTGGATATTTTTGGCCACCCACCTTTTCCAGCTGGCTCAAAATAATTTTCTGGCAATTTAGGCAATTTACTATTTTTAGCAGTTTTAACTTCCGGGGCCATTTTGAGGGCCTAAATGAAATATTTTCTAGATATATATTCTCAATGATATTTTATTGCATTAATGAGTCCCAAAAATTAATCTCCTCGACGATACCTTTCCAACGGTCTATCATACACCTAAAATGGAGATCGTATGCAAAAGTTACGACCCTGGGAAGTTGATGTACTAACTTAACCAAACGGGGCCCACATGAATTTTGGCACTTCATCTCCTAGGGTTAGATTTTTGGATGTCTAGGGTTTTGGGCATTCATGTTTATTGTAAAAAGGCCTTCATAGCCTCATTGTAATCATCTTCTTGTGAATGAGCGCAACTGTGACATCTCTTCTCAAAGATAATCCGCCACCATTCCAACAAGCTTGTTTCCGTTGCATTTTACAGTTTCAACTTATTTCCTTATTGAATAGAAAACCATTTGTACTGTATCTCTATTATTTTTTGTTAAAAACCTATTAATAATCTGTAGTCATTTCTTTCTGCTCATAAAATCCGTATCAATCCCCCCTTAATGACAACTTCCCAAACTCCTAACATAGATCAAAGTTTGGAAAATTTCCCTTCTATAAGAGACTTTCTGAAAATGTCTGCAACTTGATCTTCTGTAGGGAAAAATAACACTTCAATAACTTGATCATGAATGAAATTTCTGATGAAGTGCATGTGCATATCGATGTGTTTTCTATGTTGATTTTGAAATGGGTCTTTGGTGATATTTATGGCACTCTGATTGTCACACCAAAGATTGGTCGGATGATACTACTGGAATCCAAACTCTAAAAGGATATGTCGAAGCCACAAGGCTTCCTGACATGCGTTTACTGCTGCTCGGTACTATACTTCTGTTGAATAAAGTGCAATAGCCTATTGTTTCTTACAGGCCCAAGTGACAAGTTATGAACCAAGGCTGAAAACATAACATGGAGTAGACTCCCGATCATCAAGGTCTCCGGCCCAATCTGAATCAGTGAAACCAACCAATAAAAAAGTCCCCTCTAACCTGTAATGTATCCTAAACTCAATTGTACCACAGACATAGCTAAGTATCCTTTTAGCTTATTTCCAATGAATTTCATGGGGTGTTTGCGTATACCGTGTAATGTCCCATTTTTCCTAGGCAGTCGGGATACCGTGATGGTTTATACAGTTTCTCGTAAACCATTAGATAGATGAGATAGGGAAACGATACTGATAAAGTCACTTTCAAATTATAAAGTGAAAACTTAGGAAAAGTGAGTTTATTATTATTAAACCCCTCTTTGAGGGTATTTCTCTCCAACTAATAATTAAATGAATATTTTAATGGAGAAAAGGACAAGTGAATGAATAAAAGGACGATTGAAGGGGAAAAAGGTATTATCGACTATTCATTTTTAGAAATTGAGTTTGGGAGAAGAGCTCGGTGAGCAAACTAGGGTTTCAGCTGGAAACCCATTCGGCACCTCGGATTCGGCAGTGAAAACTATCTGCCCTAGCTGTGGAATCTCATATTCGACAATGAAACTATCTTCCCTAGCCGTGAGATTGGAGAATTCATTCTGACTTCTCATTTGCAGACATTGGCAGTGTGATTCGAAGATCTTCGTTAAGAAAAGAATTTTGTTTATAGATTTGGTGAAGAAAGGGCGATTTGGGTGTGTGGTTGCGTTTTCTGGAGTGTGGAGGTCGAGTTACTCCTTGCTGGGTCGAATTTCCTCTACCTGGGTGAGTTCCTTTGGAGTTGGGACGTATATCCCTGTTGTGGCAACGTTATTTCCTTGTGGGGTTGTGTGCTACCCAGCAGCACGTGTATCCCATCTCCCAGGCTGCGTGTGGATCAGGTTTAGTGCTGCGTGGAGAGCATCGGACGAGTTGTAGCTGGTTGGATCTCTACTGGACGAGTTATACCACAGGGCATGTAGAAGAATGCTGATATATGGATGCTAGATCGCCCCCATCAATCAGCTGTGTAAGGTGTGCATGGGCCATCCCATTCCATCAACAAATCGAGCAGAAATGGCACCCCCTTCATTGTTGCGTGTAGATTGAAATTTTGTTGCTGTTGGGCGACCTCTTTGGATGGTTGTTTGTTGTTTAAGGAGAGGATTACCATCGATTTGAGACTTCTAACTCACCAGATCAATTGGCTGGGCCATATCTACCTGAGTCGACCTCCTTCAACAACTCGTGGTGGCAGTTTGGGGGCATTTTCCTATTGTTGTGTATGAAGCGGTGGTTCCAAGTCCATATATCGGTTTATTTCCACAATTTGGAGAGGTRTTTTCCTCATTTTGATTGTAGTAAAGTTCAGCCACCATTATTTAATAAAATCAACAGGAGTTGTTTGTCTTTTCCCATTAAAATGTGACTGTTCTTTATCAACATCTTTATGGGTTTTATTAATGATCAAATAATACACTTGGCATTGCATTGGGGAGACATAAGGGGTTAGAAAACTATTATAACAGCAAACCAAACCAAGAAACATATCGTTGTCCGATCAAATTTTCACCTACAACCATAAACTCAGAAGCATGCAAACTGTTGGATGAAAGTCCAACACCAAATTCAAGGGGTTTTTTCCAATTTTTCCAACTCGAAATATTTCAGTGGTATCAGAGCATGTTCTTGGGCAGCTGTGGGCAACATTGATGACTGAGGAAGGGCTGCAAAACATCACTTATAGGCATAGGAGGTATAGAAGCATAGAGGCCAGAGAAGAAGACATGGAGGGCACTCTAGGGAAAAATACAAATCTGCCAGAGGACAGAGAGGATGGTTTGATCAGAGGGCTTATGAAAGCCTTATAGGATATTGCAGAGGGTCAGAGAGAGACCCGAGAGTTCATGGGTAGAATCACAGGTTATTCTCTAGGGAGCAAGCATGGTGAAGAAAGGGGGGAGAGCAGCAAGAGAGGGCAGATGGAAGAAGGGGGAAACACACACAATCCTCATGTTGAGGTGATCACTTCCAGGACCAGCCCTCAAAACCACCCTCACGACTACAGTGAGATTCCTAGATCTACCATGCCAAAGTTCTTAGGAACACTAGAGACATGCACAAGAGGGCAGGTAGAGCAAGATGAGCCATTAGCGGCATATTTTCAGGAGTATAAGGCCATGGATCCATATTTGAGGGAAGCTATGACTTTTGTCGAGTTTTGTATCTTCAAGGGGAGAAACAGGCCAAGGTTCTTCAACAGGGGTCCCACACATAGCTACGAGTTACAGCGCACTGTGGGAAATATCACCTTCCCATACTTCGATGGGATGTCAAAGTGCACTGCACGAGCTTGGGTGCAGAAGCTCGACACTTACTTCCAGTTGAACCCCATGGCAGAGACTGATGCCATTAAGTTGGCGACATTTCACTTGGAGGGTGAGGCACAGGACTGGTGGTACCACGGGATGACCACTCTAGGTCATGCCCATATTGTCACCTATGTCGAGTTCACAGGTAGACTGGTGCACTGATTTGAGATCCTGAGATGTCTTTTAGAGACTTAGCACAGTTGAAACAGACTGGGTCGGAAGATGCATATATATCAGATTTCCAGAGGATATCAGTGATGGTCACCGATATCTCCGAGGCCTGTTTGGTGATGATTTTCACAGAGGGGATAACCGAGCCACTTCGAGGATGGGTGAAGGCTTACAAGCCTACTTCACTACAGGATGCAGTTAGCAGGGCTAGAGACTTACAGGAGTCCGTACCTAAGCCCAAGCTCACCCCAAGACCGAACTGCCCCACAAAGTTCGACGACAGGACACCACCACAGAAGGATGGCACAAGACAACAACAGAGAGACTGGGCAGGACAACCACAGAGGGATTGGACAGGCAGGAACAGGATGGATGATGCTACCAGGCAGGATCTAAGGAGGAGGAAGTTGTGTTTCAGCTGTCAGGAACCATGGGTACCAGGTCACAGGTGTGTAGGCAAGGCCAAGGCACACTACATAGAGGTGTTTTCTGATAGCAGGGATGACGAGGAAGAAGAGGAACATGGGCATAAGGAGGATTCGATGACAGCAGAGGCAGAGCAGGCATCGATGGAAACATGAGGGGTTATAGAATCACTCTCCGGCATACCCAGATTTCACACCTTCAAGATGAGGGGAGGAGTGCAGGGACATCGAGTGATAGTTTTGGTCGATGGTGGGGCATCCCACAACTTTATAGACTCTTCGTTAGTGGAACAAAAGAGCATTTCCACTGAGTCTTTTGGGGGTTTCTCAGTGGTCATACCAGGGGAGAACACACTAGACTGCACCAGGTATGTTCCACAAATGACATTGAACCTGGGAAACTACATGCTCACCGATGAATTCTACGTGGTAAAGATACCTGACACCAATGTGGTGCTTGGAGTTTAGTGGCTATACTCCCTAGGGAGGTACTCCACTAACTATCAGACTATGGAGATGGAGTTCCGGGGTCAAAACGGCAAGAGAGTGGTTTTGCGGGGCATGAATACGTATCCTCCTAAGGTCGTAACCGCGAAGCAGATGGAGGCAGTGATGAGACGGGATGACATTGCATGGGTTGCAAAGTCTCTGTTTCAGTACAGAGGTCCAAGGGCGGGGAGCCCAATTGTTCGAGAGAGATACATGACTTGTTTTGGGAGCCTCCAGGTAGGCCTCTCGACAGGGGATTCGAGTACATCAGCCAGTTGGAGGAGGGTATTGGAGCAGTGATCACCACTCCATATAGGCACCCCAAGGCCTATAGAGATGAGTTAGAGAAGCATCTCCAGGAGTGCGGAGTTCGCCAGGGGAATGAGGGGGAGCACACACATACAACCAGATCATTACAACCTTTACCCATTCACGATCAGGGGTGGGAAGGCATCCCCAGGGATTTCATCACCAGGTTACTGAAGATGCAAGGGAAGGATTTCATCTATGTCACGGTGGATCGACTCACCAAGATTGCCCACTTCTCTACCATTCCTTTAGACTACTCAGCAGTGCAGGTGATCGAGTTATCTTTTAGGGAAATGTTCTGTTTTCATGGGTGGCCTAAAGCCATCGTCAGTGGCAGAAACGACAAATTCACGAGAAGTTTCTGGCAGGCGTTTTCTAGGTTGGTATGTACCAATTTGACCTCGAGTACTAGTTACCACCCACTGATCGGCAGACAAAGTGAGCTTGGGAACACTTGGGTGGAAGGGTATTTTCGGAACTTCATCGCAAGACAGCAGAGTGCATGGGTGATATGGTTACATCCTGGGGAGTATTGTTATCTCGCCACCTTTCACATGTCTGTCGGTATGACCCCTTTTCGGGCGCTATACGGCTATGAGGTCTTGATTTTCGCAGACATAGCATGCGGCGACTGTAGAGTTCATCAAGTTTGAGGTTGGTTATAGGACAGCCAAGACATCCAGAGAGCACTGAAGGAGAACCTGAGGGTGGCCCAGAGTCAGCGGAAGATGTATGGGAACAGGTACAGGACAGAGGGCACTTTTGAGGAGGTTGTTTCACAGGAGTCACCCCATTGGGATGATGAGGGGTGGTGGGTCACAAGCCCCGAAGAGATCCTACAGGTTCGAGGGTGGAAATTCCATGATAGGGTAGTTAGGGAGTACTTGGAAAAATGGCAGGGTCTACCTGTGGAGGATGCTACTTGGGAAAACGAACAGGTGTTGCATTTTCTGGGTTTGAAGTTGCTTGAGGACAAGAAAATTTGGACAGGGAGGATTGTAATGTCCCATTTTTCCTAGGCAGTCGGGATACCGTGATGGTTTATACAGTTTCCCGTAAACCATTAGATGGATGAGCTAGGGAAACGATATTGGTAAAGTCACTTTTGAAATATAAAGTGAAAACTTAGGAAAAGTGAGTTTATTATTATTAAACCCCTCTTTGAGGGTATTTCTCTCCAATTAATAATTAAATGAATATTTTAATGGAGAAAAGGACAAGTGAATGAATAAAAGGACGATTGAAGGGGAAAAAGGTATTATCGACTATTCATTTTTAGAAATTGAGTTTGGGAGAAGAGCTCGGTGAGAAAATGAGGGTTTCAGCTGGAAACCCATTCGGCACCTCGGATTCGGCAGTGAAAACTATCTGCCCTAACCGTGGAATCTCGGATTCGGTAGTGAAACTATCTGCCCTAGCCGTGAGATTGGAGAAGTCATTCTGGCTTCTCATTTGCAGACATTAGCAGTGTGATTTGAAGATCTCCGTTAAGAAAAGAATTGTGTTTACAGATTTGGTGAAGAAAGGGCGATTTGGGTGTGTGGTTGCGTTTTCTGGAGTGTGGAGGCCGAGTTACTCCTTGCTGGGTCGAATTTCCTCTACCTAGGTGAGTTCCTTTACAGTTGGGACGTATATCCCTATTGTGGCAACATTATTTCCTTATGGGGCTACGTGTTACCCAGCAGGACGTGTATCCCATCTCCCAGGTTGCGTGTGAATTAGGTTTAGTGCTGCGTGGAGAGCAGGGGACGAGTTGTAGTTGGTTGGATCTATGTTGGACGAGTTATACCACAGGGCATGTAGAAGAATGTTGATATATGGCTGCTAGATCGCCCCCATCAATCAGCTGTGTAAGGTGTGCATGGGCCGTCCCATTCCATCAACAAATCAAGAAAAAATGGCACCCCCTTCATTGTTGCGTGTACATTGAAATTCTGTTGTTTTTGGGCGACCTCTTTGGATGGTTGTCTGTTGTTTAAGGAGAGGATTACCACCAATTTGAGGCTGCTAACTCACCAAATCAGTTGGTTGGGCCATCTCTACCTGAGTCGACCTCCTTCAACAACTTGTGGTGGCAGTTTGGGGGCATTTTCCTATTGTTGTGTATGAAGCGGTGGTTCCAAGTCCATATATCGGTTTCTGTCCACAATTTGGAGAGGTATTTTCCTCATTTTGATTGTAGTAAAGTTCAACCACCATTATTTAATAAAATCAGCAGGAGTTGTTTGTCTTTTCCCATTAAAATGTGACTGTTCTTTATCAACATCTTTATGGGTTTTATTAATGATCAAATAATACACTTGGCATTTCATTGGGGAGGCATAAGGGGTTAGAAAACTATTATAACAGCAAACCAAACCAAGAAACATATCGTTGTTTGATCAAATTTTCACCTACAGCCATAAACTCAGAAGCATGCAAACTATTTGATGAAAGTCCAACACCAAATTCAAGGGGTTTTTTCCAATTTTTCCAACTCAGAATATTTCATACCGGGCAACAAGACCAACAAAAAAGGAAAGATCAAGATGGGTATGAGTCAAGTATAAGAGGCTACAAACTAACTGACGGTACAGGGTGGCATCAACTTCGAGAGAAGTACAGGTGGCAGTAAGCTTGACTCCATATTGGAAGGGAGAAGGGGATAGTTTACAATCATCCATGTGAAAGTGACGAAGAAGATCACAAGCATACTTAGACTAGGAAAGAAAAAATCCTTCATTGGTTTGCAAATATTGGAGGCCAAGGAAATAGTGCAAAAAGCCTAAGTCTATCATTTCAAATTTCTTCTTAAGGTTGGTTTTCACATGGTTTAAAATTTTTGAGTTACTACTAGTAAGGATAAGGTCATCAACATAAAGGACAAGGATTATGAGATGACTTTCTGCTTTCTTGGTATAGACATTAACATCAGAATGGCATCTAGAGAATCTAGTGGCAATAAGAAAGTTGTCCATTTTGTCATACCAAGCTTGGGGTGCTTGCTTGAGACCATAAAGAGATTTCTTAAGGCGAAAAAAAATAGATTCATTCTAGACATAGCTAGGAGGTTGTTCCATGTAGATTTATTCTTGCAAATATTCGTGCAAGAAGGCATATTTAACATCCATATGATGGACCTCCCATTTATCTGAGGCAGCAAGGGAAAGAACAAGACAGATGAAATTCATTTTGGCTATAGGGGCAAAGGTTTCATTATAGTCAATTCCTTCAACTTGGGAAAATACTTTGGAAACTAACTGAGCCTTGGGTCTTTCAACACTTCCATCTGATGCATACTTAGTTCTGTAGACCCATTTACATATGACAAGTTGTATTCCTTTTGGAATAGGTACAAGATCCCAAGTATCGTTTGTCATTAAATAACGATACTCTTCATTCATTGTTGTATCCCAATCTGGATGAATTGAAGCTTCTGCAAATGTCTCTGGACCATGAGTTTCTAAAACTTGATCCAAAAGAGAATAGTCTCGCTGGAACTGTGAACGTGTCTAACATTGATTTGAAGGATCACCGACAATATCACAAGCCGCTTCTCCTATTGAAATTTCCCATCTAGGAAGTGGTAGAGCTGGTGTTGGTTCAGGTTCAAAGGACTCATCTAGAGGAAAGTGAGTAGGTGAAGGTGGATTTTCATCCTCACTTTCATCATTCGAAGAAGAGACCATAACAGAAGAAGGCACAAACGTTGAAGATGTCTCGTGGACCGAAGAAGGCACAACTGTCGAATTAGGCTCGTAGGCCAAAGAAGGCACAAATGTCGAATTAGACTTTCAGGCCAAGATATTTTCATCAAATTTAACATCTCTTCTAATAATAATTTCATTACAATGTGATTGAAGAATTCTTTAACCTTTGGCATCTTTAGAATAACCAACAAATATACACTTCTCACTTTTAAGCTGCAATTCTTTCCTTTTCTCATCAGGAATGTGAGCCCATGCTATACTGCCAAATACACAGAAGTGACTTACATCTGGTTTAAGTTTACTCCAAGCTTATTCTAGTGTTATATTTTTAAAAGACTTTGTGGGAGTGCGATTTACTATGTAATTTGCACAGTTGATGGCTTCCACCCAATACTTTAGACTTAATCCCTTATATTGGATCATACAATTAGCCATTTCTTTTAATGTGCGGTTCTTTCTCTCAGCAACACCATTTTGTTGTGGTGTATATGGAACAATGTGTTGCATTTGGATTCCCTGTGTAGTGCAGTAACTTGTAAAATTATTGTTCACATATTCGCCTCCATTATCTGTTCTTAACCTTTGAATTTGATGTCCATATTGTTTTTCTACAAGGGCCTTGTAGGCCAAAAACTTGTCAAAAGATTTGCTCTTAAGTTTTAAGAAGTAAACCCAAGTACGTCTGGAAAAGTCATTAATGAAAGTTAAGAAACACTTGCACCCAGAAAAACAAGGGAAAGAAAGTGGACCACACAAATCATTGTGAACAAGTTGCAAAGGACCCGAGGCATGCCAAGAGGCACATTTGTCAATACTATCCCGATGATGTTTGTCGAGAACAAAACCGACACAAACACCATCTCTGCATGAAACAAGAGGAAGACCGATCACCGTCTTTTGATTACATAGTTGTTGCAATGAGCGATAGTTTAGATGACCAACCTTCTCATGCAAAAGTTTGCTCAAGTCATCGCTATGAGCAACAAAAGCTAATGAAAAAGATGATGACCCAAAGTTTTCAAATTTGTACAACCTAGTAATATCATCAACAATTCCAGTTGCAAGAACATGCTTAGTATCTTTTAGATCCTTGATTACAACTTGGTGAGGTGAAAACTTTACGGTTTTACCTTCACTTGAATGAGTGATTTGATATACTAATAGAAGGTTACAAGAAAGACTTGGAAAAAATAATACATCATTAAAATGACCATTTTCTACTTGAACTTTTCTAGATCCTTCAACACTAAGAGATATATCATCACCAACAAATATTTTCTTGATGTTACATTCATTTAGAGAAGAAAATATGTCTCTATCCTTAACCATATGATAAGATTCTTCAGAATCAATAAGCCACTCATCAGAAGTAGAAGTAGAAGTTGTATTGAAGGAGAAACAAGAAGCAGAAAGTGCATGTCCATGGGAAGAAGAATAAGAAGTAGAATCAATATTGATGTTGTGCTTCTTCATCACTTCTTCTAAATCTACCATATTCTTGAAACATTTGGACTCATCATGACTATCTTTATCACAAAAGTTGCAATGTCTGTCCCTCTTCTTATTTTTATATTTTGCTCATATGTCTCCATTAGGAGCGGAATCTGTCTGAGTGGGTTTGGGACCCTTATATTTCTTATTATTGTGGCGAGGATGTTGCTTCTTGGGATTCTTGGGTTTATCTTTCTGATGGACAACTAAGGCTTTGTTGGAGGTACTTGCAGTGCTAATCACTCCAAGTTGTACTATCTTATCTTTCTCGCTAATCAAAGCATCACAAAAGTTCTCAAGATTGGGTTTTTTATAAGTTGTCCCTAGATCCTCTTACATGGCATAAAAGGTAGATACAAATACAAAATATGCACTACCTAGCTTAGAAAGAATAAGATAGATGCAACGCTCTTCGTCTATCTTTATCTTACATTCTTCACATAAAGTTCTGAGTGTTTTAAACTTAGATAGATAGTCTTCAATGAAAGAAAAATCACTTGGACTTAAAGTTAATACTTGATTTTCTAACTGTTGTGCTCGAATAATATTGTGTTTACCAAACACAGATTCAATCTTTTCCCAAAATTCTTTGGGTTTATCAATTGATTGAAGGTGGAACCTTCAATCAGGAGAGACGGACATTCTGGTTAATACACGTGCTTCATCATTCCTATTATCCCATTTGGATTTCTTATCAGCATCAGTGGGTGTTGTTTCATTTCCCAAGGTAATCCAGTACAAGCCTTTACTTCTTAATAAATCGTCCATATGGGATTTCCATTGGAAGTAGTTGGTGTTGGTAAGTAAGAGACTAATTGTAGAAGCCATATTAAATATGCATATAATATGGATTTAAAAACTGAAACTGATGATCTGAATGGAAAGATCTCGAAAAGTTATGCAGTTTTAAAAACAAACGACACTTAAAACGGACTAGATGTGAGAGTTATGTCATTTTTAAAAAAGGCATAAATGATAACCAAAGGACCACGTGGTGGTGTAAGTTTCTTTATGAAGTGACTCACTTTTATAAAGAGAAGTGGGGATCACATTTACAATGAAGTTACTTCATGCAAAATAAATAACTCTAAAATAAAATATTAAAGCTACTTATAGTGATTCACTTTTATACTTTAAGCGAAATACACTTTACAATTTTAGCATGAACTTTTTCAAAAAAAGTAACAAAAGAAAGACTTAAATTCAAGACCTCTTACTTAATAAGGAAAATTTTAACCAAATGGGCTAGCAAAACATATTGTATTGTTTCGAAAGAGGATTTTTGTTGTTGTTGAAGACAGTCTTGAAGAGCATGCTAAAAAAAACCTCTTTTCACACAAGAAAAAAATTCCACTTCTCGATGACAACAAGGGTTAGATCTCTGTTAGCTTACCCAGAAGATGCACCTTTTCCTATATGTTTCTGATTTCCGAGATCGCACAAGGCATGGGGAAAATAGCATATGTAGATATAAAAGAGTAGCAACCCAGAAACAAATAATATCAAACTGAAATAAAACCAAAATAATACTTTTCAAAAAATAAAAAAATGTTTATTCATGCTTTATACCTCTGGATCTGACTGTAATGGTCGTATCTTGGGCAAAAAAAAACCTTTTAGAGTGAAAAGAAAAGGGTTCTTGACTGAAATGAGTTCTCCAAATGCAATGGAACAATCCTCTTGGCCCATAAATGTATGGAAATGAAAAAAAATGCAGATGAGGAAACTCAGCTTCACGATCTCAATCTACAACAAGAGAGGGTCTTCAAACAGGCTCTAATACTATGTTCGACAAAACAGGTATTACAACACATGCTGAAAACCTTCAGTAACCACTCACATAATCAGATCAAATATCAACACACCGGTTTTTTCACATGGTAAAACCCCTAAGGGGAAACATCCATGGCCCCAACCAACGCAGCCACTTGGAGCAGTTTATTAATGCAAAAGAAAAATGTTGCAGAAAGATTTTACAAGAGAGTTTCTGAAAATTGATCATCGGAAAATGACCCTCCATGCTCTTTAAATAGAGATCATGGAAAAATTGGGTGTTAACCCACAGATCAATGGTCGTTAAGATCGAGGAGAGTATGAACCGTCGGATCACTCTATGTCAGCAACATATCGTGACCGTCAGGTTTCCTAACTACAAATGCATACTAAAGAAACACACTAGGAAACACATTTTTACCTAACGACACATTAGACCAAGTAGATCTTAAATAAATACTAAGTGTCTAAATATCCTAACAGCCCGGGGGTCGATGACTCGGTGCCCTGGTGGCCTGGTGGTTAGACCAGACCAACATCAGATCACTCCCCTTGTCAAATAGAAGTTGTGTGGAATCACGATAGGATAGTTCCCTGATGGGCCGGTGGGATGGTACCCCAGATGTTAGAGAGTGGAAGAATCCAAGCAGTGTTGTGTTATGTGGAGCCAAGGGCCCAGTAGGCTGGTTCCATGGTGGGCATGTGGGCTGGTGGATCGGATTAGGAATTTGCAAGATTGTTTCAATGTGGATAACCCAATACCCTTGGTGGGTCGATGCCCCGGTATCTGAATCCACATCAATTCCATGTCACTGCCACATCATCAATGCCACATCAACACATTTCCATGTAGGCAAGGACTGTCTATCAATGTCAAATGGAAAAAGGGGTGAAAAAGGACAAAGTTGAAGTTTCCAGAATGTTGTAGTTTTTTGTTGGCGTATTAGATTGAAAATATGAGAGTTTATATGAATTCCTTGTCATTACCATTATCTACATCTCATACAAAATATTCTCTAATTCCTGACATGGTTTCCTCTGCAGTCAACAGAGGTTTTCCTTTCAATAAAATTGCACCAGTGGAAGGAAGTGCACAAATGGGTTGAAAGTGGTTTTTTCAAGAAGCTGTAACTTTCAGCTCAAATATCGAATTATTCCACATGAATAGTCATTGGAAATATGATTTAGACAAGAATAACTTGGAATTATTAGATTTTGGAGAAATAAGACATAACTCTTCATGAATTGAGAATAAAATGGACATGTAGCATTAATTGACAAAAAATTTAAAATATGCATAATTCTAATGAAAATGGTCGCTTGCACATTTTTCAGAATTATGAGATATAAACATATTATTTCAATATAAGAATGAAGATTTGGGAAATGGAGGAAGGAGAAGGATCCTTCTGTCATGAGGAAGAATCCAAGGGTCAAAATATCAGTGTTGGTAATGCAAAGACAAAATCCAATGGGCACCAGAACAAAAGGGAACACGAAACATTATTAGAGACTGTGAGAAGCTTGAAGATAGGAGTGTAGAGCTACAAAGAAGACAACAAGAAGATGATGAGATAAAAAAAAAAAAAATGCTCAAGTGATGCANTTCAATATAAGAATGAAGATTTGGGAAATGGAGGAAGGAGAAGGATCCTTCTGTCATGAGGAAGAATCCAAGGGTCAAAATATCAGTGTTGGTAATGCAAAGAAAAAATCCAATGGGCACCAGAACAAAAGGGAACACGAAACATTATTAGAGACTGTGAGAAGCTTGAAGATAGGAGTGTAGAGCTACAAAGAAGACAACAAGAAGATGATGAGATAAAAAAAAAAAAAAATGCTCAAGTGATGCAAATATTAAATAGGTTGCATAGGCAGACAAGGAATGGATTAGGCTCAAGGAAAGAGGAATATGGTAGACATCATGAAAGAAGAGATACTTACAGAAGAAATGGTCATTCAATAAGTAATGGAAGAATTCATGGACATTACTCACTTCCTTATTTAACAAGAAAATTTTAGGCATCTAAATATTCCATAAGAATTCCATAAATGTCTCATGTTAGGCACCAAAGAAGAAGACATGAATTGGAAAGTTTGCAAGGAGAATTGAGGAAGCTTAATGCACCTTCCTTTGATGGTGAAAGAGAAAGGGAAGTTGATGCATAAGCTTGGTTTCTTGGAATAAGAAATGATTTCCAACTGAATAGATACTCGTCTAAATTAGAAGCCATAATTGCCACCTACCATTTGCATGGAAAAGCTACTATGTGGTGGGATCAGTTGAAACAAGTTGAGCACATTAATGAGAATAGGATGACTTGGAATCAATTCAAAATATATTTTTAGGAGTACCTTTCAGAGAAATTCTATGAAAAGAAGATGCAAGATTTATTTGAACTCAGGTTGGGAAGCATGACCATAATAGAATATGATTTAATAAGTTCTTGGGGTTGTTGAAGTATGTGGGGTTTATCAAATATGAGAAGGTGAAGATACATAGGTTCTTGAGTGGACTGCCATCATTTTATAAAGAAAAGATTCAATATGATGAACCTAGAACTTTAACAGAGACCATTAGGAAGGTTGAGTACCTCTATGAGCAAGGAAAGAGTAGAGAATATTTGAAGAAATCTTGGAAGGATAAGAAGAAAGATAAATCTGATTAGAGGAGGAAAGGATTCAAACCTCCTTTCAACAGAAATAGTCCTAATAAAAATCAGCAAGAACAGTCTGCTAAGAATGAATCCAAAAGAGAAGACTCCTTGGGAAAAAGGGGATGACTACCAATCAAATGTTGGTGATGCAAAGAAGATCACCTGTACAAGGATTTCCCTCACCGAGAAGACAAAATGAAGATCATGCATAACATCCAAGAATCCTCTACAATAGAAGACATGGGAAAAAGTATTCCAAGAATATATGAAGCCTTGGAAGATCGACAAGTAGAATACCAATCCAATATGATTGAAGTGGAAGGTAAGATCATTAATCAACATGTTTCTATTTTGATAGATTCAGGATCAATCCATTGTTACATTGATCCTAAAATAGTGGATAAATAACATTTGGATACAAGTAAGCTTGAAAATAATGTTTGGTTTATCTAGCCACGAGAACCAAAAGAAGGATTGATAAGACTGTTAGAGGTTGTCCAATAAATCTGAATGGAGTAAGTACATTTGTTGATATGAATATCATCCCACTAGGATCTTATGATATCCTAATTGGAATGGATTGGCTAGACAAGCATCATGTTGTCCTAGATTGTCATAACAAGACATTTACATGTCTTGATGAATAAGGAAAACCAAGCATTGTGAGAGGAATTCCAAGACCCATTTCTATAAGGGAGATTCCAGACTTACAATTGAAGAGATGTTTTAGTAAGGGATGTTAATTGTATGCAACTCATGTGGAGGAACCAGAAAAGACAGAAGGGCCAATCCTTGAGGATTTTGCAATATTGCAAGAGTTTGAAGTTATATTCTAAGAAATACCAAGATTACCACCATAGAGGGACATAGAATTCTCTATTGACTTAGTACCAGGAGTTGCCCCAGTATCAAAGACACCTTACAGAATGAGTACACCAGAATTAAAATAATTACAAATGCAGCTAGAGGAATTGACGAAGAAAGGGTACATGCGCCCAAGTGTTTCACCTTGGGGAGCACCGATACTCATTTTCAAAAATAAGGATAGAACATTGAGTTGTGTATTGACTTTAGACAGATGAATAAAGCCAATGTGAAGAAAAAATTCCCTCTACCCAGAATTGATGACCTCTTTGATCAACTAAGAGGAGAAAAGATATTTTCAAAGATAGACTTAAGATCTGGATACCACCAGGTAAGGATCAAGGAATAAGACATCAGTAAGATCGCCTTCAGAACCAGGTATGGACATTATGAATTTGTAGTGGTGTCATTTGGACTAACCAACACACCACCTATCTTTATGTTCTTCATGAATGGCATATTCATAAATTATTTGGATAATTTTGTCATTGTGTTTCTGGATGACATACTTATCTATTCTAAATCAGAAGAAGAACATGAACATCACTTAAGGTTGGTATTTCATCTATTGAGGGACCATTAGATTTACGCCAATCTTAGTAAGTGCTCTTTTTACCAAGAGAAAATCGATTATTTGGGGAACATTATTTCAGAACAAGGCATAGCAATGAATCCAGAGAATATCGAAGCCATTAGAGGATGACCAACACCCATGAATGTTTCAGAAATCAGATATTTTATGGGATTGGTTGGATACTACAGGAGGTTTATAGAAGGGTTCTCTAATATTTCACATCCAATCACTTCCTCACAAAAGAAGGGAATTAAATTTGAATGGACAATAAAGTGTGAAGTGAATTTTAATTTGTTGAAGGAATTACTTACTAGTGCACCATTTTAAATATTGTTGACCCAAATGAGAATTTTTTGGTATGTATAGATGCATGCAAGGAAGGACTTGGTGGAGTCCTCACTAAAAATGGATATGTCATTAGTTATGATTTCAGAAATCTTAAAGAACATGAGATAAATTATTCCACACATGATTTGGAGCTTGATTCCATAGTGCATGGATTGAATATGTGGAGGCATTATATAATGCAGAAGAAATTTAAATTAAGAACATACCACAATGGTCTGAAATATCGTTTTGAGCAACCAAATTTGAATGCCAGATAGACAAGATGGCTAGAATTTTTAAGTGAATGTGATTTTGACATCAATCACATTAAAGGAAAAGAAAACAAGGTTGTTGATGCACTCAACAAGAGAGTTCATCTCATGCATGCTACAACCATTAGTATGCATCAATTAGATTTAAAAAGAAGAATTTCAAATGTTGTTGTTACAGGCCAACATTACCTATAGGTAAAAGAGATTTTACAACAAGAGAATGTACAACAAAAATTCAAAGGATATGAGATTAAAGAGGATGGATTTCTTATGCACAAAAATATATTTTTTGTTCCTAGTTCCAGAGAACTTAGGAATTTGGTATTAAAGAAAATGCATAATATTCCATATGTCGGACATCCCAATTACCGTAAAATAATTGCAACATTAAGAAGCCTATTCTTTTGGCCTGGGATGTAGAAGGATGTTGTTGATTACATTTCCAGATGCATAGAATGTCAAAGAGTTAAATATGAACCTGGACACCTAGCGGGTTTGCTACAACCATTACTAATTCCAGAGAAGAAATGGGAAGTGGTAACCATTGATTTTATAACTAAGTTTCTCAACACGACAAGGCAACATGATTCAATAATGGTAGTTTTGGATAAACTGATAAAGGCTGCTCATTTTGTCCCGGTAAAAATGACACATACAACAACTAATATTGCATAAATTTACATGAGAGAGATTGCTAAGTTACATGGCATACCTAAGACAATTGTTTTTGACAGACATACAAAGTTTACTTCAAATTTTTGGAGGGGATTGTTTAAAGGATTTGGCATAGTTAGATGGGAAGACAAAGCGAGCCAACTAAGTAATTGAATACATGTTGAGAATGTATGTGATGAATAAGCCATCTAAGTGGGAATATTACTTGCATTTGGTTGAGTTTACCTATAATAATATGTATCAAGCTTCCTTGAAGAGGAGCCCATTCAAAGATTTGTATGGTAGAAAACAAAAGACTCCAATGAGTTGGGACAACCTAGCAGACAAAGTGATACTTGGGCTAGAATTATTCAAGGACATGGAAGACCAAATGGTTAGAATTAAGCAAAATTTGAAGGCAACACAAGATAGACATCAAAATTATGCAAATAAGAACATGATAGCTAGAGAATTTAAAGTGGGAGAGCAAGTCCTTTTGAAAATAAATCCCAAGAAGAGCTCAATGAAGTTATTTCTACAAAGCTAGCAACCAAACTTTATGGTCCATTTATGATATTTGACATAATAGGGCCAGTTGCATACATGTTTTCATTTCCTTCTTCCATGAATGTGCATAATGCATTTCAGGTATCTTTGTTGAAAATGTATCTACATGATCCTAACCATGTTATTGATTGGAATTTGATTTAGGTAGAGGTAGAGGGATACTTTTAGGTCCAACTGATGTGCATATTGGACTGAAAATTCAAAATTCTTCGGAATCGAGCCATAGAACTAGTAAAAGTTCAACGAACCTACTATGGTCCTGAAGATGCTACTTAGGAGCATGAAGATGTCATGCAGGTAGAGTACTTGTGACTTTTTGAATAATTTAGAAATTTTGATTTTTTTTTTGTATATGCACCAAGGACAGTGCCAAATAAGGGGGAGGGGAATGTAATACCCTGATTTTGAGTCCCCATAATTATTGATGTATTTTGTTTATTTGAGGAAAGGCCAGAGTGCCTAAACAATGAAAAGAGACCAAAGTTCCTAGGAAATGTAATACATTAATCATTATTAATAATAAAATGCAGCATTGTCTGCCAGATGGACAAGGACAAGAGTTATAGGGGGCTATGATTCCACGAGAGAGGAAGGGAAAGCTAAGGGGGCTAAGACTTTACACTTTGAAATTATTTTATTTCACTCACCTTGGAATTTTGGAGAGAAAGAGGGGGTTACATGAGCTTCTTGGGGGAAGCCAACATTATTCTTTTGATATTTAATCCATGTTCTCGATTGTCTTGGGAATTGGCCATTTCATTATGAGGCAAAATTCATTTTTGGAGATATTCCTCTCGAATTCACTCTTTTTCTCATTCTTGGCTATGCATGGGGAAGGGAAAATGAATTGTTGAAGAACAACAACCATGGTTGGATGGATGTAATTAATTTATGGTCATTCCAGGAGGGAATGAGTGCTTATGGGCATGAGAATAATGGAATTTGAGAGAGAGTTGTCCGCGACTGAGAACCCTGAGAGTTTACAAAAATGATATTTCTTTATCAGAGAACTAGAGTCATTGAAAGAGGTAGGAAACCTGAGGGACTGTGTGGCAGTGAAGGGGGTTCACTTTCTTTGGGTGGTGTAGAATAAGGGAAAAGAGAGAGTTGGTAAACTAGATTTGTTGTGTGTGAGGAATTTGTGAGAGATTGAATGTTGTCTGGTTGAGAAGCTGAGTGATAGCTTGAAACCCATCCTTGTGGATTCATATCCCTAGATCAGGGGTGACCTATTGTTGATACTTGGAACAACAATGTCTAAGGTTGGGTGGAACGTCCTTGGTCTATAGGTAGTTGGTGATTTGTTTTGATAAAGATAAGTGCTATATGTCATGGTTATATCTACTTGTATATGTATTTCCACTATATATTACTATTATTATCTATGAGATATGTTGTGTTTATACCATGCCTAATTGTTGGTTATTGTTGTGCATGGCATGTTAATATTAAAGTTTACAATTAGCAAGAATCTTGATGAATGCATGTGCTAGTATTATATTTCTTTCTTGTTGCATTATTAATTAATTGGTATAATTATTTTTTATCATCCCAAGAGGGAGAATTTTAGAGGTACCTAGGCAATGAAACCGATTCAGATTAGAGCATTGAACAAATCATTTTGAGTTTGTTGATCTGGGTGCACTACAAAAGTGTAATTTTAAATTCACCAAATTTTAAATTTGGAATTCACCTAGTCATTTAGGAAAGAAAACATTTTTTATAAAATCTTAAAGGAAAATTTGCAATTGGGAAGGACACATCTAACTATTCTAACGTATTTACTGAATAAAATATATAACACCTCATGTTTTCAACCTACCATTTATAGGTTTCTGTGTTGACATTATGTGAATAAATTGTGTTGGGTAAGTCACTCAAGGTTGTTCTCTCATCAAAACTATGGTGATCTAAGAACACTTTTCTTAAATATTGTTGAGCATAGAAATAAAATTCTAAAACAAACCAAATAATTTATTACCTTTCTTAAGGTTTGATAGAAAAAATTTGGGTTGAGTGGATGTTTGTTAACCATCATCATTATCATCATAAATAAAACCTTAAATTAATATGTATTGAACAGTCCATCTCCATTTGACGGTTGTCAAACGGAGATGGACTATTCAATCCATATTAATTTAATATTTTCTTGATGATGATGATGATGATGATGATGATGATGATGGTTAACATCAACTATGGCTTCCCCACTTGCATACTCATTTGTTGCTTCCCCTACCCAATGATTCACTACCTTAAACCTCTCCCTACTAACCCAAACTACTAATCTTAGAGATTGGAAGAAAAATAATGAATGATTTTAGTAACAATGGTGTTCCAATGGTACATACAACAATCCTAAGGGGTTTTTGACACAACAAAGTGGTCTCTCTAAACCCACCAACAAAAATGACAAGGATTCCTAGACTTGTAGGCATTAACCACAATCATGTGTTTTACTATTGAAATGTTATGGCACACATGTGGTTTGCATGTTATTTTGTATGTCAAATATGTATTTAGTTTCGATTATGAGCATTTTTCCTATGATAGAGTTTTATTTATACTTAGATAAGGCCTCTCTTGTCCATTAATAATTAAAAATCACTATGAAGTAATATGGGTTTGGATTGTTCCTATGTTGAGTCTGCATAATATTTTCTTACTTATTTTGAACTTAGGTTGATAGAATACATTTAGTTTATGAGTAGATTAAGTTAATGGATACTCAATTATTTGATGACATCGACCAATATATTAATTATATGGGATTATCCATTTGTGTGAATATCTTATAAACGATCACATAGTGAACTGGTATATGTTTATGAAGATGTAGTAGAAATCCTCAATGTTCTTAAATATGAATCCGTCCTTACATATGCATGTATATATTCCATAAGTGTTGAAAATCATTTATAATTTGATGCTTTGTTTCCCAATACACATTTTTAGTTGACATGTCATTGTACAATGACATGAATAAAGAGGGAATCCAATATTATGTACAATAATGATATTGCAATTCAATTGTTGAATTAAATTATTACCTATCATAGATATTTTACCCCATTGTTGAGTTCACATTATTGCCAAGCTAGTTGGTGTTCTTGATATCAATAGATTGCATCATGATTTATCTCAATATATCTTACTTAGATTTTCTTATAGCAACAACTTATTCTCATTTCAATCTTCTCATATAAATCATATGAGAAAGGAGGTTGAAATTGAAGACCATTCAAACCTATAAATCGAGATATTGTAGTAAAAGTAATACCCTTACACTCTTACTTACCAATATTAATAATAACTTTCTCCAACATCAATCCTTGTGAATTATGGATAGTTAATCCCCAAGAAAGATTCAATTGAAGTTGTTTCTTATTACCTCTTTCAACATACATAATAGGAATGGTTTGAGGGAATGATCATCCCATGGAACCCCAACATAATGATCAAATATTACTAAAACATATGTGGGAGGTTCTAGGGGTAAACTTCTGGGGTTATACACAATTTTTTATACAACTCCAACAACACCATTAATAGGTCATGCATCAGCCCATAAGTTTGAAGTAAGCATCGCCCTAGCTCCAACTACAATAATTAACTAATGTTCCAATTCTTCATCATTTTTTTCAGTAGAATATTTTCTTATTACTCTTGTAGTAACACTAGTTACAATTGGGTGATCTAGGTATCTCAACCATTTCTTATTATGATTTTGTACATCACCATTTGTGTCAAAGAAATGTGTGGCCTTATAAAATTACCCTTTTTTGGAAGCATCCAAATAAGTATATATACAAGTCAGAAGTAATTTCCAATATTTTATAGTTTGCATTGCATCCCTAGAAGTCATTAACAAATGATGATTTTTTTCAATCATAGTGTTCTCCATATTGCCTAAACAATGTATCAAGGTTCGCAATAGGTGTGAATGAGTTCCATAATTATTTTTCAATACCTTCACATTCATATATAGGTTATATTACCCCTAACAGGTGGAAACTATACCAAATCTTCAATCGATATAATTGACCTCACTTCAAAAGGAATAATAGAGTTTTAGGGGAAATCTTGGTGAAGCATAGGATTAATTTTTATCGACAAATTTCTTCCAATAAAAATTATTTCATCTATAAAAATATGTTTGACATTCTTCATCTCTTATTGTAAGGTAATTAAACATGAGCCTTGTAAGTCAGCTATCTCTTTGATTGGTATATGAAGCACAAAATGGAGTGTCAATATAGATATGTTGAATGTTGCAACCCTTCTAGGGGATAAAACAAGGGACTCTAATTAGGAAGAGACTTAGTTTCAATGGCATGCTTAATAGCTCCAATCAAATAAGACTTTATCATGCTTGTAATTCCTATGATTATCATATGTAGTGTATTACCCCATATTTTATAAGGGTAAAGGATAATATTATATGTTTTTCTTTTCTTAACCCCTATACTTTCAAATGAATAATAATTTGCATTCTCGTTAAGAACAATGGATGTGAACGTTTTCTTTTGAGATACGAAATGAATTGCATGATCATAAGTGTTTTCATCCAAAAAAAATAGAGTTCTAATCATGCATAGCATCATGATCCCTATGTCCAAGTATCTCAAAATCATTATAATTTATAAATTTATTCTTATAAAATCCATAAATTATCTCCCACTCATGCTCCCTAAAAATATGTATGCACATTTGAAACTTTATTCTTCAGATTCAATTGGATCCATTGGAGTCAAGGGATTACAATCAACATGCTAAGGTTTGTATTGAAATGTTTCCCATTTATGTACTATCTTCTCACATGTATGGCTTATATCTCTACATAAATCATGAAAGGTCTTGTAAAATACCAATTTAGAAAAAAAAAAAACTCTACAAACTTGTCAGGTTCCCAAGTAGGAAGTTAAACCAAGGAAACATGTGTACAATAATTACATTCTTTCATGGTAACCATTTAACACTACATCAATGTTTATCATATAACCATGATTTTGAAACATCTATTAAAAGGTGCTTCAGACACACAAGTCACTTGGTATATGTATCAATAATAAAAGTATTCTTGTGAGTGTTATATGAATTAATCTGCACGTGTTTGAAAACCTTCATGCCAACATTTAGAACCAAAAATCAATGACTACATTCAGAAAAAGGAAGATCGAGAAGCAATGACATGTCTCTTGCTTCTCGATCAACAATGGTTTCACACAAAAAAATCTTGTATCCATGTGTCATTGGTTCATTTGGATTCTCAATAGAATAAACATGCACCACTATTTTATGGACTATCTTTGATCCCTTTTAAGGTTTTTTTCATGTTTTTTTATGCCATTACTAACCATGTGCTTTGAAAGAATAGGTTTCCATTCTACATTATCCCTCCACATAATCAATGTTTGACAATTATGTATATTCAACCTATCATCATTTCGTCTAGGTTCATACTTTTTTTCTTCATTCTCATCAACATAAAGTTTCTACCTATCACATAGCTCCCATGGTTCCTTATGTCAACATATCAATCTTATAGCCTTCTTTTGAAGGAAATATTTATCATTTCAAGTTATGTGAAACTCAAGACAATTACGAAGTTCTTCATAATCCATCACTAGATCATATTAAAATATTTTTTTGTGTCCTTTATGCAAGGATGATCATCAACATTAAGTCTAACCTAGATATTTATATGATGTCAATCATGTGGATTTGTTACATGTACAAATGTATTGAAACAACTTTTTCATATCAACTTGAACAAGATCTTCCCAATTCAAAGTGTCCACTTTAGGATCTACTTTAAACCATAGAAATACATCCACATGTGGATATCCACAATGTTTCCATTCGTAGTGACACCAAGAATCTATATCTTGATGAAAATGATGGGAAATATCATCTCGAAACATTGTATGCCTCAATTGCATATAGTGTGTTACAATATGATTCTTCACACACATGATACATTTTAGCATGAGATAATCAATCAATATTATAATGGAAGTTTGGATGTGCAATATTCATATCTTCAAATGTGTGTATTATCTTCTATTTGAAGTTCTTTAGATGGGAATAACTTTATATTTGTTGGATTATTATATACAATACTGAAATCAATGTACTATATTAAAAGAAATGTAGTGAACAACTTATCTTATTGTACAAACACTACAATCAATTCATTATTGATTATATGCATTGTACATCTTTAACATCAACCACACACATGTCTCATTGTAAGTTTTTATCTTTTAAATTGTTATTTTCATATATACCTATGTGATTCACATAGGATGATATTTGTAGGCGTAAAATACATTTAAGTGACACTATAACACTTACTACATATTCACCATTAAAAGAGGAACAAAATGCTCCTTTCTAAAAGTTATTTATAATGAAAACCAAAAGGGACTTACACTTTTAACCTTTCATATCAAACAACCTTAGTGATAAGGTTAACCTTTCCCAGTGATTTTTTTTTGTTTTAATACCTATTATGGTTAGTTTCCATTTTTTTGGTAAAATGTATACATATATCGATAGTCATTTATTGGTGTTTACCACATATAAATAGTTACCATAGTAGTCATTTATTGGTGTTTACCACATAAATAGCTACCATAGCATAACAGGGATTAAGAAAAGATTAAATTAATTCGATAACGACTCTAAAAATCATATTAACAAACCTAATACGTGAAGTAACTTTAAATGAAATCAAAGAAATCTATGTTTGTGAGGTATCGTGATCATTTTTCAGTTTAGGGATTGTAAATATATAAGACACGGAGATAAACCAACAAAGGTATTAAGATGAGATTTAGAGTAAAATTTCATGACATTGTGTTTACATCTTTGTGATTCACATATTTATAACATTGTAACATCTCGCTCTTGCGAGCACATGTTATTGACTTATTCTTTGAGGACACTTGCATGCAAGTGATCTGGTTATAGTATATGGTTTTTTTTTCTCTTATGGATTATTATGATGATGTTGATGGATTATGATTTTATGTTATTTGATATATGCATGTTGACAGATGCTATTGACGAGTTTTTGTGAGTGTGCAAGAGACTTGATGGATTGTGGATGCCAAGGGCATCAATGGACCTCCTTTGACTCCGGATTGAGTCAGGGAGTGGATTGTATTGGTTTGAGCATTTCATTTATGCATATGTGACATATGATCATTTATAGTATGATTTTATATATGGATCATTGACAGTGTTTCATTGATGGATGCAGTTTGACAATTGCTTGCTAATCTGACTCACATATGGAGTAAAGGGGCCATGCACATAGACCAGATATTGAGGGAGAGGTGTGGCAGAGTCCCTGTCACATCCTACTAGCACTCTCATCGTGGCTTGAATTGTAGGTTAACGATTACCTAGTTAGAGAGTTCCACGATGCCATGAGGGAAGACTAAGACAGTCGCTCACAAAGATTTCTAAGGGGTGCACAATAAGGTAGGGTCCTTATTCCTTAGAATCCCTTAGTCTCTCACAAGGTCGCTTGAATGGAGTGTTGACACCTGGGGTTGGATAACTACCAAAACCAATCAAAGGTGAGTGGCACCCTTGGAGCACAGAGTGTGTCTTGAAGGGCACATCGCGGAAATAAAACTTGACTCAATGAATCTAGGTGGTCTAGAAAACCTTGAGCGAATAATCAAACCTTGTATAATATTTAAGCATTGTTGGATTTAATTAATTAAATAAGGATTGGAATTATTAATTTTAAATCCCCATTTGGAAGTTTAAGCCTATTTAAAATTTAAGCCTAAGTCTAAGCTTGGTGAAAATACTAAAACTAAAATACAAATTAAATAACATAGGAAAGAAGCAAGTCAATTCAAGAAAATAAGAAAGATGAAATCATTCTAAAGAATTAATACAATACACATGTGTGCAGAAAATACCTAATTGGAATTTAAGATAAGAAAGGAATAAAGCATAAAAGAATGTATGCGCATTGAAAGCAATCTAGAGTCTAGTTAACCCTATTCTAACTAAAGAAGAATATTATTTTCACTCAACTCAGATTTAGTACGATGTTAATCATTAATTGTAAATAAAGGGAATAAAGAGATAGCTAGGAGTGATTTAAGGAGTGCTTTTAGGAAAGGGTGAGGGAAATTTAATTTTATTAAAATAAAATGTGGTTGTACTTGTGAAAATTGGGGAAAGGGTGACAAGTGTAAGGAGGAAATAATTCTAAATTATTTAAATAAAAAATCGAATTAATTGTGCAAGTGGGGATGAGTTATGCGGAAATTCTATAAAACAAATGGCTGAGATTAGAAATGGATTAGACTGGTTATGGGTAAAGTTATGCTGCAGAATTTTTGACTGGTTTTACTTGTGAGAGTTGGGATACCCATATTGAGAGAGTGTGGTGGCTCTACCTTGTGAGCCAAGCTCGGAGCTAGAGGATTTCTGGTTGTGTGTGTGTGTGGCCCCTTTGCGGCTCGAGGGGATGAGGGGGAAGAAGAGTACCCCTAGCATTGGCTGGGAGGTACCGGCGAGGTCTTGTTGATTAAAAAGAAGGAGCAAGGAAGGAGCAAAAGGTTTCAGGATGAAGGCTTCTTGAACCAAATCCTTACGATGGTTATGGTATTTAAATCCTTTGTTATTTATAACAAAATACATGTTATAGGTACTCTAAAATGTTGGCTATACATCATACCAAAGGGTTTTAATTGAGGCAATGGTGTAAATTGTTAAATCTACTTTACTTTCGGAGGGTAATGTTGTATGGTGAAATATATCTCTTGTACTATATGGAAAATGATATAAAAATTATACTCTTGTGTTATAGTAGAAATTGGAGAATTATATATTGGAATTTCCATACCCTTATGTTTTTTGTTGTACTTTATGCATGAACTTGGAGTATTACAGTAAATACTTTTTTATCCTTATTTAAGCGTTACCCATCCATATGTCAACCCTTCAGTTACCCTTCGATTGTACATGCATCTCAACCAATTTAAGGGATTGGTTGAGTTTAGAGCTTACCTTGCTTATGAGAAGGTTCCTTCCTGTGTGTATAGAGGAGTGACCCTTATAGGAGAAATTATTTTTTTTACCCTGTGTTTTTATTTACCAAGGAACTCTCCCTGTCCATATCTTGGAATTGCACATAGATCTTAAGGTGGTTTCCCTCAGTCTTCAAATCCATTGTGTTGCCTATCCCATTCTATTACACACTATATTTTTGGAATTTTTACTATGTGGTGGGAGAAATCACCTATTGAGGGTACAATGGGTCCTTCCTATTACATACGCTTATGAAAACACACTTATTAAGAAAAAGTAGAGAGGAAGGGAAAAAACAATCGATCCTAAATCCTTACCCTATCGGGGTTGGGAGCGTTCTTGTTTTGTATCCTGTTTATCCCGCATATGGAACTTGTTGGCCAAATCCACATTTATTTTTCTTGTTGGACAAGCCCCACGAAGCCAATTCCTCGAGGTTGATGTCCATAGAAGTATTTCCAACTGGGGTGCTTCCATAATCCTAGAACATATGGTATTGCAACCTTTGCACTGAGTGACAGTGATTTTGAGCTATGTCTCTTTCTATCTTCTACAGCAAGAGAAAAAAATAGAATGTAATACCTTTTTCCACCAAAATAAAGCCTCTGCACAACTCTTATTTTATCTAATTCTATTTTTTATCTATTGTTTCACAAATCTTGAGCACCCTAATTGCTAGAAGATAGGGGGCCGAAACATGTGTGGGCCAGACCAAGACAAGGGCAATGTCATTTTCCAGTCTCCCAAGTAGGAGAATTTTGTGCCTCAGATGTGAGATTTATCCAACTAGATAGTTAAGTAAATCAATGATCCCTTAAAACTTGGATAACTTAAAACGTGTATCAATGCGGCCACTTGTCACAAGGAAAGCTTGGAACCTTTTTAAATTGAAGGGAAACAAATGTTGTGCGGAGATAGGAGAGTCGATTTAGATGTTTAAGGTGAGGGATTTAATAGAATTTGATCCTTACACCTTAATTATGTATCCCTTACAAAAGGAAATAAAACTAACTCAAGTTTTTTTTGTGTTTAACTAAAATCCCCATTGAAATTTTGCAACTTAAGTGAAATCCTTGTCAAGAGTCCTTACTGGTCCATATGGATGATTAAAATAAGATCTTTAGTTTTAACATTGTAGTAGAGACTTACTAATAGTTATTGTTTGTTTTGGGACCTTGGGGCTTAGACTCCCTTACATCACAAGGGTGTTGACCTTCCTTCAATTCTCTTAGATTGAAATGCAAGCTCCTTAAATCCTTTTTTTTTTTCTAAATTGATCTTGTTTAAGTTTAAAAGATACCATAGTAGTTTTGAATTCTTAAATCTTTGCTTAAGAAGGTTGACTTTCTTATGGTTCGTTAAGAAGATTATTGACTCACCCTTGCTTATATTAAAGTCTGGCTAGCCTAATCTTGTAGGGGATAAATGACAATACTCCATTCAAGGGGAGACTAGTTATATTCCTTTAGTTATTTTTATTTGAGAAGAGATATTTATAAATAAGAAAACCCTTCAGTAATATAACCATTGGATATAAAATAATTATATGAATATAAGCGCAAGTATCAGGTCATGGCTCTCGCTCATTAGAATTTAGGATCTTAAGACTTTGTGGGTAAGTGAATTAATTTGTTTATATTTTGTCGATACACTAGAATTGGTGAACACCCTTGCGCCATGTATTAAATGTTGAGATATGGTCGGTTATGAATTTTCTTACTCTTGTATCATGAAAATATAGTTGATGATTAATCTTGCGTAATGAAATTAATGTTGATGTATGATGATTTATGTAATTATCTTACCCTTGCACCTTGAAATAATGTTGATGTGTGGTTAATTAAGCAATGAGATTATTTTTGTGCCTTGCAGTAATGTTGATGTATGATTAATTAAGTGATTAGATTACTCACGCACAATGAAATTAGTGTTGATGCAATATTGATTAAGTAATTAGATTGATTGCGCTATGAATCTAATGTTGATATATGATTGATAATTTAGTCTAGAGTTATGAGTTGTGATTGATTAAGGCGATTAGATACCTCCATGTTCCTCAGAATAGTCGCCATCCCCGAGACCTTAAGTGGTCAAAATAAATTGGATGAATCTTAGTCTTGAGCGTTGCTTATGTGTCATGGAGGTCCTAACCATGCAGTATAGGTTGGGAGGGTAGTTATTTATTATTAAGCGATATGGTTGATCATTATCGATAATTGCTTCAGTTGATTGTGATGTGTGGAACTGGGTCGCTATTTATGTTTATGTGTTGGTCAGGTGTCTCTATCATTTATGTTAATGTGTTGGTTCTATCATTATTGATTACGATGATGTGTCTCTTATAATTATTTTAATTATGATGTTTCTTTGAATATCTATTGCTATGAATTATGTGCTGACGTTAATTTCCTAATGCTTTAAAAATAAAATAAAAAAATTACCTATTGTACTTCACTATTCGTAGTTTTAATGGAGGGGCGTCACATATGGTATGAAAGTGGGTTCAACCCCGCGACTTGGGATAATTATCCCTTCCACTGTATTAAGCACTTGATTAATAACTTATCGCTAACTAAAATTGAAATTTGTCCATGCAGGTAATCATGGTTAGAGGATGTCATGGAGGTAGACAACGTGGTGCTAGGGGAGGAGGTGTGATGCCTCTAGTAACATCCATGCTAGATGGGTATAACCCCCAAGGAGAAGAAAAAGTCATGGAAAAGAGAAAATTGTTGTGGGGGATGTGGTTGGTTTGATGAGGTCCTTTCATAGGATGTCAGAGGAATTTATTAACCAACTAGATAGAGATGAGGCCAGGGCGCCTGTACCCAATAAGGGACCTCAACGCACTCCACCTGACAGTGGTAGCATTCACAGAGAACTCAAGAATTTTATGTTTCCCAAGTTCATGGGTTCCACGGACAGCTCAGCTGCCGAGGCTTGGTTGGAGAACATGGCGATGTGGTTCACACTTCGTGACTACACCTCCAACATGAAACTCTGCATGGAAGTATTTCAGCTGAAGGGAAGCTCTCTTCAATGGTGGAAGATGCTCCTACCTCAACTGAACATGGTCATCGAAGATGTGTCAATGCAAATGTTCGAGGAACGGTTTCAGGAGAGGTATTTTTCATAGGAATTCATTGAGCGCCAGCTCAATGAGTTCAACGCCTTACGACATGGTGGTTGTATAGTGCCCGAGTATGAGGCCCAATTCATGGAACTGCTTAAGTATGCTCCACATATGAACACCAAGAAGCTAAAGGTCAACATGTTTGTGTTTGGCCCTAACATCAGCATTTGTGTGAAGGTGAGGATCCTAATGCCTCAAACGTTGCACGATGTAGTCCAGAAGGCCCTCATAGATGAGGAAGAGATGACCAGTGGGGGTAAGGGTAGGAATCCTACGAGATCGACGGGACATGAGATATATGGTGTGCAGCAACATCAGACACTGGCTAGACATTCATCAGGGTATCAAGATATGCCAAGAGGATCCACATTCGCGACACCATGACGACGGAATCCTCACCATAGGAATCCCTACAGAGGACCAAAACATCAACAATAATGTCTCCTGTAGCAACAACAGTTTAGGATTATTCATTCGAACAGACCAGGATTTCGAGCTGGTAGGCCGACATCTACTACTTCGGGGACCAAGAGTACTAGACCGAAGACCGGATGTTGGACACGTGTAGAGCCACATTACCAGCGAGATTTTACGGTTGAGAGGGCCAGAGTGGTTGAATCAACTGGAAACACTACAGTTGGATATTTAGGCAAGGCCCACAGGATCCATGCAGCGGTGAATAACTGCCAAGATGAGCACCATTCCACTGTGCTCAATACGTCAGGTACCATTGTCGACCAAACGTTTAGTATTTTGATAGATCCTAATGCTACAGAGAGCTTTATTTCTAGTGCAACGCTGAAAATAACTAAGGTAAAGGCAATCGAACAGGATTTCTTTAGATATGTATAAATGGTGTCAGGTGCCAAATAGAAGGTTGGAGGAAGGGTTACAAATTGTCGCATTAACTTGGGAGATTTTGTAATGAATTATAATCTTTACATCACGATATTACGATCTTATGACGTCGTGATCGGAATGGAATCATTGGAATCGCATGATGCGATACTCAACTGTAAGACAAAATGGTTGAGTTTGACTGATGACGGGGGAAAGATAAGAATGTTTGTAGGAAGAAACCAGGGAGTTTCCTTGAGGTTTATTTCTTCCCTACAGCTACAAAATATCATGCACAAAGGATGTAATATATATGTAATATTAGCGCTAAATGATAAGAAAAAGGAAGAAGCATTAGAAAACCTTTTAGTAGTACTAGAGTTTGCTGACGTGTTCTTAGAAGAGTTATTGGGTTTGTCCCCCTAAAGAGAATTGGAGTTTACAATCGAATTGAAACCTCAAACTAAACCAATAGCAAGAACACCTTATCGGATGTCGACACCTGAGATACAGGAGTTGAAAATGCAACTAAAGGAGTTGCTGGACCTGGGACTTATACGTCCAAGTGTGTCACCTTGGTGTGCACATGTTATTTTCATAAGAAATAAGGATGGGTCATGGATACTATGTATTGAATACCATCAACTGAACAAGGAAACAATCAAGAACTAGTATATGTTTCCTAGAATAGACAATTTGTTTGATCAAATGAAAGGCGCAATGGTGTTTTCAAAGATCGACTTGAGATCAGGTTACCACCAGTTACAAATTAAAGAGGAATAAATTCCTAAGACCACTTTCAAGATGTTGTTCAGACATTACGAGTTTACCGTGTTACCTTTTGGACTAATAAACCCCCCGGGGGTATTCATGAGTTTGATGAATGGGGTATTCCACGAATACTTGGAAAATTTTGTTCAAGTATTCATTTATGACATATTGATATATTCTCGGATGATGTAAGAACATGATGAACATTTGCGCTTATTACTACAGTGTTTACAAGAAAAAATATTATACGAGAAACTGTCAAAATGTTATTTTTACCAATCAAGGATTCATTACTTAGGGCATGTTATATCCAACGAGGGAATCACTATGGATCCAATGAAGGTAGAGGATATTATGGAATGTCCTACGCTGACAAATGTACCATAAGTACGCAGCTTTATGGTTTTAGCAGGATATTACTGACGATTCATCGAAGGTTTTTCTAAAGATAGCTAATCTGATCACAGAATTGCAGACGAAAAACAAGAATTTTGTATGGACAGAGAAGTGTGCAGAAGAATTTCAAAGGCTCAAGTGGATGTTGATGAAAATGTCGATATTAAAATGCCTCGACATGGACAGCGAATTCTTGGTATGCACATACGCATCCAAGGAAGGCTTAGGCAGAGTCTTGATGCAATACAGTCGAGTGATCGCTTACATCTCAAGGAAATTAAGAAGGCATGAGAATAACTATGCAACGCATGATTTGGATTTATTGGCCATTGTTTACGCATTAAGAGTGTGGAGACACTATCTGATTGGACAGAAATTTGAATTAAAAACATACCATTGTGGATTGTAACACATATTTACACAGAGTTACTTGAACGCACGACAAAGGCGTTGGTCATAATTGCTTAGAGAATACAATTTTGAAATTTCCTACATAAGAGGAACAATGAACAAAGTAGAAGATACGTTGAGTGAGAGACTGCGCATATTTTTGGTGATACATCTTCAAACGAATCTTCGAGAAAATATTCTAACTATAAAGTTTGACGATCACTGGTATAAAGAGGTTAAGGAAAATATCGGAAAATACACCATGATGGTACCAAAGTTTGAAGGATATACATTGGAAAACGATGGGTTGATGAGGTTACATGGTGTGCCCAAAAAGGATCATATCCAATAGAGGATCGGTGTTTACAAGACATTTTTGGACCAGTTTACAAGAGGCCTTGGGGACTCAACTTAACTTTAGTACATCATATCACCCTGAGACCGACGGGAAAATAGAAAGAATGAACCAAATTTTGGAAGATATGTTGCATATGTATGTGATGGACCAACATAAGCATTGGGAAGAGTTCTTTCCACTGGTAGAGTTTTTGTACAAAAACAACTATCAAAGTACCATTAAGATGGAACCATTTGATTTTCTTTACGGGCGACCGTTTCAGACGCCATTGAGTTGGGATCGACTTGAGGATAGGGTAATGGTAGGACCAGAATAGATCCAAGAAATGGAAGATAAAATGAAAACAATAAGACAAAGGATTAAAAAAGCACAAGATCGGTAGAAGAGTTATGTTGATGCGCATCACGTTGACCACAATTATGAAGTTGGCGACCGAGTCTTCTTGCAGGTGAAACCAAGCAAGAGGTCGATCAAGTTTGGAAAGGATGTTAAACTCTCTCCTAGGTTAGTGGGACCTTTCGAAGTTGTGGAAAAGAAGGGACCCGTGGCCTATCAACTAGCCTTGCATGATTCTTTGAGGCGTATGCACGATGTTTTTCATGTATATTTTTTGAGACATTATGCTAGTGAGACTACACATGTGATTGACATGAGTTCCTTGCAGGTGTCGGACGAGGGTGCACTCACGACGGAGCAAATTCACATTATGGACCATCACATTCGACAGCTGCAACGTCGAACATTAGATTAGTTCAAGGTCCAGTGGGACAATTATAGTCCACACTCGGCTACCTGGGAGGATGCATATGATATGCGTCAGTAGTTTCCTTACTTATTTGATAGTTTAGACATATAGATATTGTCAGATACTTTATTTACTACATGTTATATACTGTACAAATTCAGGACAAATTTTAAAATAAGAGGGGTGTATGTAACATCTTTATCTTGCAAGCACATGTTATTGAATTATTCTTTGGGGAGACTTGCATGCAAGTGATCAGGTTATAGTATATGGTTATCTGTTTCGCTTATGGATTCTTATGATGATGTTGATGGATTATGATTTTATGTTATTTGATATATGTGTGTTGATAGATGTTATTGCCAAGTTTCCCTGAGTGTGTAGGACACTTGACGGATTGTGGATGCCAAGGGATTCAATGGACCTCCTTCAACTCTAGACTAAGTCAAGGAGTGGATTGTATTGTTTTGAGTATTTTATTTATGCATATGTGACATATGATTGTTTATATTATGATTTTATATATGGATCGTTGAAAATGTTTCGTTGATGGATGCAGGATGGCGATTGCTTGCTAATGTGACCCACATAAGGGGTAAAGATTCCATGCACATAGACCACATATTGAGGGAGAGGTGTGGTTGAGTCCCTGTCACATCCTACTAGAACTCTCATTGTGGATCGAATTGTAGGTTAACGATTACCTAGTTCGAGAGGTCCACGATGACGTGAGGGAAGACTGATACAGTCGCTCATGAATATTTTTAAGGGTCATGCAATAAGGCAGGGTCCTTATTCCTTAGAAGCCCTTAGTCTCTCACAAGATCGCCAGAATGGAGTGTTGACTCCTAGGGTTGGACAACTACCAAAATTGGTCAAAGGTGAGTGGCACCCTTGGAGCACAGAGTGTGTTTTGAGGGGCACGTCGCAGAAATAAAACATGAATCAATGAATCTAGATGGCCTAGAAAACCTTGAGCAAATAATCAAACCTTGTATAATCTTTAAGCATTGTCAAGTTTAATTAATTAAATAAGGATTGAAATTATTAATTTTAAATCCCCATTTGGAAGTCTAAGCCTATTTAAAATTTAAGCCTATGTCTAAGCTTGGTGAAAATACTAAAACTAAAATACAAATTAAATAACATAGGAAAGAGGCAAGTCAATTCAAGAAAATAAGAAAGATGAAATAATTCTAAATAATTAATACAATACACATGTGTGCAAAAAATACCTAATTGGAATTTAAGATAAGGAATAAAGCATAAAAGAATGCCTGCCCATAGAAAGGAATCTAGAGTCTAGTTAAGACTAGTCTAACTAAAGAAGAATCTTATTTTAACTCAACTCAAATTTAGTAAGGCATCAATTATTAATTGGAAATAAATGGAATAAAGAGACAACTAGGAGTGATTTAAGGAGTTCTTTTAGGAAGGGTGAGGGAAATTAAATTTTGTTAAAATAAAATATGGTTGTACTTGTGCAAATTGGGGAAAGGATGACAAGTTTAAGGGGGGAATAATTCTAAATTATTTAAATTAAAAAGAGAATTAATTGTGCAAGTGGGGATGAGTTATGGGGAAATTATATAAAACAAATGGTTGATATGAGAAATGGATCAGACTGGTTATGGATAAAGTTATGTTGTGGAATTTTTGACTGGTTTTACTTGTGAGAGTTTGGATACCCAACTTGAGAGAGAGTGGTGTCTCTACCTTGCAAGAAAAGTTGGGAGCTAGAAGATTTCTGGTTGTGTGTGTGTGGCCCCTTTGGGGATCGAGGGGCTGAGGGGGGAGAAGAGTAACTCTAATGTTGGTTGGGAGGTATTGGTGAGGTCACGTTGATTAGAAAGAAGGAGAAAGGAAGGAGCACCACAAGGTTCTAGGATGAAGGCTTCTTCAACGACATCCTTACAGTGTTTACGGTATTTAAATACTTTGTTATTTTTAAACAAAATACATGTTATAGGTACTCTAAAATGTTGCCTATACATCAAACCGAAGGGTTTTAATTGAGGAAATGGTGTAAACTTTTAAATTTTCTTTACTTTCGGAGGGTAATGTTGTATGGTGAAATCTATCTCTTGTATTATATGAAAAATGATATAAAAATTCTACGCTTGTGTTATCGTAGAAATTGGAGAACTATAAATTCGAATTTTCGTACCATTACGTTTTTGTTGTACTTTACGCATGAACTTGGAGTATTAAAGTAAATCCTTTAAGATCCTTATTTAAGTGTTACCCATCCATATGTCAACCCTTCAGTTACCCTTTGATTGTACCTACATCTCGATGAATTTAAGGGATTGGTCGAGATTAGAGCTTACCTTGCTTATGAGCAGGTTCCTTCCTTTGCTTATAGAGGAGCAACCCTTATAGCAGAAACTATTTTTTTTACCCTGTATTTTTACTTACCGAGGAACTCTCCCTGTCCATGGCTTGGCATTGCGCAGAACTTGAGGTGGTGGCCCTCGGTCTTCAAATCCATTGTGCTACCTATCCCATTCTATTACACTTTGTATTTTTGGAATTTTTACTGTGTGGTGGGAGAAAGCAACTATTGAGGGTACAATAGGTCCTTCCTCTTACATACGCTTATGAAAATACACTTATTAAAAAAAAGTAGAGAGGATGGGAAAACAAAATAGATCCTAAATCCTTACCCTATCAGAGTTGGGCACGTTCTTGTTTTGTATCCTACTTTTCATGCAGAAGGAACTTGGAGGTCAGCTCCACATTTCTTTTTATTGTTGGCCAAGCCCCACGAAGCGAATTACTCGAGGTTGATGCCCATAGAAGTATCTCCAACTGGGGTGTTGCCATAATCCTGGAACATATGGTATTCCAACCTTTGCACCGAGTCATGGTGATTTTGAGTTGTGTCTCTTTCTTTCTTCTACAACAAGACAAAACAATAGAATGTAATACCTTTTTCCACCAAAATAAAGCCTCTGGACAACTCTTCTTTTATCTACTTCTATTTTTTGTATACTGTTTCACGAATCTTGAGAACCCTAACTGCTAGAAGATAGGGGGCTGAAACATGTGTCAGTCAAACCAAGAAGAAGGAGATGTCATTTTCCAGTCTCCCTAGTAGGCGAATTTTATCCCTCGAATGTGTGATTTATCTGACCAGATGGTTCAATAAATCAACGATCTCTTAAAACTTGGTTAACTTAAAACGTGTATCGATGTGACCACCTGTCACAAGGAAAACTTGGAACCTTTTTAATTTGAAGGGCATCAGATGTTGTACGGAGATAGGAGAGTCGATTGAGATGTTTAAGGTGATGGATTTGATAGAATTTGATCCTTACACCTTAATTATGGAGCCCTTATGAAAGGAAATAAAACCAACTCAAATGATTTTGTGTTTAAATAAAATCTCCGTTGAAAATTTGCAACTTAAGTGAAATCCTTGTCAAGAGTCCTTAATGGTCCATATGGATGATTAAAATAAGAGATTTAGTTTTAACATTGTAGTAGAGCCTTACTAATAGTTATTCTGTGTTTTGGGACCTTAGGGATTATATTCCATTACATCAAAAGGGTGTTGACCTTCCTTCAATTCTCTTAGACTAAAATGCAATCTCCTTAGATCCTTCTTTTGTTTTTAAATTGATCTTGTTTAAGTTTAAAATATACCCTAGTAGTTTTGAATTATTAATCTTTACTTAAGAAGGTTGACTTCCTTATGGTTCCTTAAGAAGATCATTGACTCACTCTTGCTTATATTAAAGTCTGGCTAGCCTAATCCTATAGGGTATAAATGAAAATACTGCCTTCCAGGGGAGACTAGTTATATTCCTTTAGTTATTTTTATTTGAGAAGAGATATTCCTAAATAAGAAAACCCTTCAGTAATATAACCATTGGATATAAAATAATTATATGAATATAAGCGCAAGTCTCAGGTCATGTCTTTCGCTCATTAGAATTTAGGATCTTGATACTTTGTGGGTAAGTGAATTAATCTATTTATATTTTGTCGATACACTAGAATTGGTGATCATCCTTGTGCCATGTATTAAATGTTGAGATATGGTCGGTTATGAATTTGCTTACTCTTGCGTCATGAAAATATAGTTGATGATTAATCTTCCGTAATGAAATTAATGTTGATGTATGATTAGTTATGTAATTATCTTACCCTTGTGCCTTGAAATAATGTTGATGTGTGGTTAATTAAGTAATGAGATTATTTGTGCACCTTGCAGTAATGTTGATGTATGATTAATTAAGTGATTAGATTACTCGCGCACAATGAAATTAGTGTTGATGTAATATTGATTAATTGATTAGATTGCTTGCACTAAGAAATTAATGTTGATATATGACTCATAATCTAGTCTAGAGTTATGAGTTGTGATTGATTAAGGGGATTAAATACCTCCTTGTTCCTCAGAACACTCACCAACACTGAGACCTTAAGTGGTTAAAATCAATCGGATGAATCCTAGGATTGAGCGTTGCTTATGTGTCTTGGAGGTCCTAACCATGCAGGATAGGTTGGGTGGTTAGTTATTTAATATTCAGTGATATGGTTGATCATTATCGATAATTTCTTCAGTTGATTGTGATGTGTGGAACTGCATCACTATTTGTGTTTATGTGTTGGTGAGGTGTCACTATAATTTATGTTAATGTGTTGGTTGCATCGTTATTGATTATGATGATGTGTCTCTTGTAATGCTTTTAATTATGATGTCGTTTTGATTATGTGTTGCTATGAATTATGTGCTGACATTAATTTCCTGATGCTTAAAAAAAAAGTACCTATTTTACTTCGCTATTTGTAGTTGTAACAGAGGGGCGTTACAAACATATGCATACTATTAATGAAAAAACAAATTGTATAGATAATTAGTTATTTATTGGTGTTCATTGCACACACACACACACACACACACACACACATATATATAGCTACCACAATATAGTGGGTACTAAGTAAAAGAGTAAGTTGATTTGATAGTGATCATGAAAAAGATATTGATAAACTCAACACTCGAAGTAACTTTAAATCAAATTAGAGCAATTTCATGTTTTCTAGGTACACTAATCACTTTTTAGTTTGGGGACTGTAAATTTATAAGAGACAAAGACAAACTAGGAGAAGAACTAAGCAAACATTTAGGGTAAAATGTCATGAAATTGTGTTTGAATCCTTGAATTAATCTAATGCTAGAATTTACAAATATTTACAAAAAAATCATAGTATTAATGCAAAAATGAATTGTACATAATAGCCATTAGAGATAATCACCTATATCCTCCAATCTACTCAATGTATCTTAGTTCAGTTTACTATGTTCAATTAACATGGATCTGTTATTGCTCAAATGTTGGATTTAGATTAATATTTGATGTTTGAAATTTCATATATATATATATATATATATATATATATATAAACCATTCACATATTTACAATAAATGCATAGTATTGATGAAAAAAAAATGTATATATAATTATTTCATTTATTGGTGTTTATCACATATAGATAGCTACCACAACATAGTAAGTACTAAGTAAAAGAGTAAGTTGATTTGATAGAAATCATGAAAAATATATCGAAAAACCCAATATTTAAAGTAAATTTGGGGACGACAAAGATAAACTGGCAAAAGGACAAGGCAAAGATTTAGGGTAAAATGTCATGAAATTGTGGTTGCACCCTTGAAATAATCTAATGCAACAATTTACAAATATTTACAACAAATGCATAATATTAATGAAAATGAATTGTACCTAATAGCCATTAGAGAAAGGTTATTTATGTCCTCCAATCTACTCAATGTAGCTTAGTTTAGTTCGCTATATTCAATTAAGATGGATTTGTTTATTACTCAAGTGTTGGATTTATATTAAGATTTGATGTTTGAAATTTTGTGTGTGTGTGTATTTCATTTTTTAATATATGGTTGACCTCTAGTATTTTGATCTTCATGTGTCGACATTACCCGTGTTATGTTACAACACCTATGTCATACTAGGTTGTAGAGAGCCTCTTAGTACAATGAATAGAAGGAAATTTAAAGGTCCAAGCAATGAGCGACAACCTTTAATTACCTCATGGATGGTGAATATGTCAACCAACATGTTTGAACCAAATTCAAA
>ML788912.1:390958-421704 GCA_009831015.1 Picea engelmannii | reverse complement strand
TGACGGCTCTACGGATGGGCGGTTTACCATCCCATCCCTCATCAAGTCATCCGCCTACCAGTCTGCAAGCCATTAATTTTCAGGGCCAGCGAGCCGCTTTTGGTTCTTCGGGCCAGTGGAGTCCAAATACGGTATTTAATTCTCAGTGGAAGTTAACGCCACCCTTTCAGGTGCCTTCCACCACCATCGTGGTCTCTTTTTCTGCACATCCCCTCCCAGCAGTCCTGTAATATAAATTCATAATGTTATTTACATTTATCGACCTTCTTCATAAGGTCCCTTCACATCATACATTCACATTTTCATCATGCTTTAGCATGGTAATTCCTGTATTAGGATTAATTACAAATTTGGGGGAAACAGGGTGTTACAGTAAGTAGGGATAGGTTGATTATGAACATCAAAAAAAAATAGTCTATTAGGAAAGGTATTTATCCTTTCAAATGTTATTACATATTGAGGTGGGCTACCTTATCAATTAGCTCAAGAACAACAGATTGAGGTTATTAGATATTTCTGAGATAAAATTGGGTGATAAAATTTGAATTATAACATTACCGTAGACTCATCTTAACCACTAATTTAATAAGCATAGAAAAAGATGAAAAAAATAAAAACATAATTCTCTTAGTATTTAAAAGACATGTGCTAATGTTAATTCAAAATATTAATTTATTTTATTATATATTTCTATAATTAAATTTTGATCTCATTTTTTTAGTTTTTATTTTTGTCGATTTTTTTTTCAATATAATTTATTAACATTATAAACATAATTTATTAACATTATAAACATAAGATGTTTACTTGAAATGTAAATGCACCTTACTACTCTAATGCAATTATAGTTAGAACCAGATATATAATATCCTTAAAATATTTAAACTTTTCATTAACTTGATTTTTTTTTTTAAATAATTTTCCTTATTTATATTTCTTGATATGTTATGGATTAATAATTTGTGTATATCATTATGGTAAATTGTTTTAAAAAATGACTTGGATAATATTGAGGAATTTTTTTATTACAAATTTTCCATATTTATATTTCTTAGGGTAAGAATTTATTTCATGATGGTCACATAAGGACATGGTAGTCCTCACATAGGATATGGTTTTTGTAATTGAATTGGAATATGAAAAAGGATTTAAGTAAATGGATATGGATATGGATAGAGATGGTTGTGATAATTCAGTTAGGAATGTTATAAAAAAGTTGAAGGAAATGAATGTGGATAGAAAATGTTTTGCGGTAATTGAGTTGGAATGTGTAAAATTTTAGAAACCAAGAATATTGAGAGAAGTAAAATAAACACAAATGAAGTATGAAAAATAAATTTATTTAGAAAAACTAATTTTGAAGAATTTTTTATTATATTGGTTAGTCTAGTTAAGATGGTCGAATCAGGTTCTTTACAATGGAGAACACCAAGCCTTTAAATAGGTTTAATCACATAGAATACTATGGATGATTACATAAGCCCGTAAACTATACATCATTTGAGTGAATCATAATTGATCTAACAACTCTTGACTGATTCAAGATTAACTTAATATTCCTCCCTTTAAAATTGACTTGAGATAAACCTCTACCCTCCCTCAAAGTTTATTAACTAGATATCAAGAATTGGAACATGCTCCCCTTAATTTTGTCACTTACATTTATGTCTAGACCTTAATCCAATGAAATAACTAACTAGGGGTATGCATTCCTAAACAAGGTATTACAGTGATATGCCCATTTACATGTGTTATCTCCATTTCCACAAAAAATGACTACCACTACATGTAAAATTATGTGATGTTATCAAACATCTACCACTTCATTTACTGCATCCTTCCCATCACAAAAAAAATTACATGAACAAAGTACTTCTTAACCAAATACTTCTTCATTTTATCTCTACAATTTATTGTGTCATTAATTGTGACTCATAAACCCATTAACCACCACACATATATCTCATATCATTATGAAAAAATCAAACTACTCCCACACCAAGCTTCCTACTACTCAAAATTTTAACAAAATTCAAATCTTCCTCCTAAGTAGAGAAATCAACAAACAAATAATATTTTTTCTTGACAAAAGGAATGTTCTTTTATAATTGAAGTTTCTCAATTTCACCATATATATTGAGTTCCTAAGTTAAATTTGTAACATACCTAGTACCCTCTATCAACAAGTGAGGATACGAGGTACTTCTTGAAACCACAAAGTTTCACCCAACTTCTTGCTATGATACCATATTATTATGTCCAGCCATCTAATTAGGCTAAAAAATAAATAATATACAAGTATGATGTCATATTCCTCATTGTCATGTTATTATTTGATATAGGCATAGCAATGTAGTCTTATGTAATCAACATTATATCATTCATATGTATAGATGTGGGTCCATACATGCAACTGAAACAACATTTAGCTCATAACATAAACATTATTAATTCACCCATTCACAGTAAACCATAACACTCCTCATTTTGTGAAAATAACCATCAATTGGTTGCACATGAAGGACGCTCCACCTAACGATAGGATCTCTATTGCATGTAATATTTTTGCAATAGGGCCACCCAGGAGATGAGGCTATAAGTACATAAAGATGAATAATCCTATGGCTAGCTCTAATCCTCACACACAACCCAATTTCCCAGATATCACAAGTTGTAAACTCTCACAACAATTCTAATCCAGTAGCCCTATTTCCCCTTCAACCTGTAGAACCCAAGGAATGTGAACCACTACTCTTCCAGGTAGTCCCTCAAACTATCCTACTTCCCTCTAGGGATTTAGCACAAGTCATCTAGGAAATATCTATGTTCGAGACTCCAAGAATTCTCAGTTGTAATTAATTTACTCAATGTTCACAGTGTCCCTTGCATATGGTCACAAATTCCTCATGGTTTCGTGTTAGGCACTTCTATATTTTATCAAAGACATAATTACTCATAATTTCATGCAATTAATTTCCCATAATTTCCATTATAATCATAGGATAGAAACTTGGGCTCTGAGAGACAATTTCCCCAAGGAATAATAACATAATAATCCCTTGCATAACCAAAATGCATGGAAGAATGGGAGATACCATGTTCACTTCCCCCACCAACTCCAAGGTTGGTATGACTTAGGATGACATAATAAAAAGAAGGTAGGATAGGAATGAAGTAATATTATTTGGATTTGTCCCCTTTGAGCCCCCCTAAGCTCCCTTTATTGTTTCTCTTATGGAATCATAGACCCCTATGTTTTTTGTCCTTCTCCATATACAATGTATAATGTATTTTATTATTATTCAATGTACATTTACATATTAGATTTTGTTCATCTCTCAGTCTTTTATCATGCATAAATTTACATTTCTATTTTGGGGATCGAACTGGGGGTATTACATTCCCCTCCCCCTAGATTTTGCACCATCCTTGGTTCAAATTACCATTATGTACAATAAATTTTTACATTAAGATGTTAAAACCAATATGTGTATTCCTTCCATAATGTATCCTCCAAGTCCCACACCACTTCTTTAGGATGTAGTGCATCCATTGGACCTTTTTCCCAAGCATCGTGATCTTCTTGTCCAATATACATACTAGTTATATCTGGGAGTGTTCTTCTAGTTCCATGTACAATATGCTCATATTGGGTATTACATCCCTTCCCCCCTTAGAATAACACCATCCTTGGTGTTCTTCTTTCCAAGTAGTCAATTCATTGCTTCATTTGCTAGTTGTTTTATTTCCCTGCTTCACAAAGATATCATGGGAAATAATTTAGCTCTTTATACCTCTTGAAACCCCTTCTTGATTTCAAACATCATGTCATATGAATATTTCAAAACAATTAGATTTAGTTGACCTCATCCTTTCCATACTCACCCTTCCAGTATCAAGCATCCCCTTCTTTGCTAAACATTCCCTCGAGTGATCCATCTTTCCAAGGTTTTCACATGTAAGGAGAGTGTCAAGTTACTACTATTCATCCATTACTATTCTCTAATTAGTAAATTGTGGTATTTATAGGGTCCTAGTGTCATCACAATGGCCTTCTTCCCGATCTTCCCTTCTTTTAGCCATCATCATTTTCCATAAAACAATTCTCCTCATAGAAATTTTCTATAGTCCATCCAAATATGACTAATGTAGCATGAAATGCTTCCATTTAAATGTCACAACAACTCCTTAAATGATCTCAAAATTCACAATTTAGTAAAAATTCCATCGTTCAATGGTTAACATATTAATTTCAATGAAATATAACACAAGTATGCATTCACGCAATGCATTCTAATGATGCATTCAAGCATATATGTTGGCATGCATGTGTGTATGTTGATCATTTTCACACTTCTATACTACTCATGCACACCCACTCAATGCATCCTTTCATTGATTCTTGAATACCACATTTTTGTATCATGTATTCCACCATGATGAGTTGGAAGGTCTATCCAATGCCTCAACACATCATCCAACAAACTCCCCAATACTTTTGTGAGCATTTGGACACATTTCTCTTTAGCCCAACACGACACTAGGTATACACCCCTTCTCTACTAAACAATCCCTCAGGCATACTAGAATGAATTTCCCTTATTTGATTTGTATTCTCTCAAGAACCCTTCCCCTCTATAGGTTATATTCAATGTTGGGAAGAAGCTTATAGTCCATGGAACCAATACAAGTAGGGAGACCATTTTACACTTGTGTATTTCTATAAACTTTCGATATATAACCACATTATGGCCTCACACATGGATAACTCTCATTTTATTCAATTATACAACATGATTATATATTCTAACTTGCCTTGGTTATTACTCATAACCAATACAACATGAAACACCAATTATTTCATATGAATACATTCAAAACTTTAAACATATTAATATTTCCAAGGCCTTCTTCCTATACCACACTAAGTGGGATGTCATTCCCATAAATGAATCCAAATCAAATAAACATATTGATTGAGATATCAATATTGACTGACGGAATTCTTACCTAAATTCCCTTCAACAATATATGCAACATAAGAAATCTAAATCCATACTTGCATGGATTCCATTAGCTTATTTGATTATGCTTGATCAATTGGTGTCTTATATAGGTTCTCATACTCCTTCACTAATATCTTGATCAACATTTTATTTTCCTCATCTTTTCTTCCTACGATTAACCATCATATGCAACAACATCATCAACATCTTCAACCATGCTATCAACTTTTCCCTTGTTACATAATCCATAATTAGCCACATTTAACCATCACAACATATTTATTGCATAAATATCAGTAGACTTTTCTAGTTTTTAATAATGTTATTTATATGCCCAAGCATTTCCATATGCACTAGAAACGTATCTATATGCACCATGTATTAACTCTTAGCATGCCTACTAGTGCATATGCATTATAACTATCCAATATCTTACAATTCCGACATTTCTTATGATTTAAAACTATTAACATATAGTACCTTTTTCAATATTGAGAAATATATTAAGGCAATGCTAAAAGAGTTAAGTAATTCTACCTCATTATCATGGCTACCTTGTTATCCATGCTCATAATTTTTTGCTACTTCCTCTTCCTCAACAACCTGTAGTTTCATGTAGCATTTTCCATCTTCCTTTACTATATTTGGTTGTCCTCAAATCCCACTCGATCCTTTCACATTATATGCTCTCACTCTGATATTTGTGCATTGTTACTCCTTTTTTCTATCACTTTACAACCAAGTCGATCTTGACCACTTTACATTTTCATCCCATATACCATATTAGTATTCCTTCTTCAACATATGTTGGTTTTTCTAGGCCAATCTGTCCCAACTTTACCTTTACTAAAATTTCCATCACTTATGGTACTATAATTTATATTACTCCATTTTAATATTGATGTAAATGTCCAAAATGACAAGAATGATGGCTAGGCGATGTAATTCCCCATTTGCTATGTCAAGGAAGAACTCTCGGGCGAAGTGGATGCGACAACGACTTCAGCAATAGGTGAATTATCCACGAAAGTGACTCACCAGGAAGCTCAAAGCGGACAGAAGGACATGTGCGAGGCAAGAAATATGAAGGATAGTTGGGAGAGGGAGGATGGCAGGGACCCTGCGCCACTCCTCCACCTGGATCACCTGGAGCTAGTTTTTGAAACACGAAGCCTAGTGGAAGACCAAATCCACCGTGGCCTCCAAATTCATTAGCGCCTATACATGTTCTTCACCGCATACTCCAACACGTCACTAGGACGACAGTGCCCAATGTGTGCACAACCCTTCGTGTTGCAAGCCAAAGCTAGAATGAATGGCGGGGATGTTGAACCCACCGGGTAATCACATTGTTAATGATTCTAGTTAGAGGAACTATTTTGCTTCGAACTAGTGCTCTAGATCAATATGATGTTATGAGTAAATTAAAGAGACATGCTCAGACTAATGGCCTCCATATCTCCTGATTTCCTACGGGCAGGACATATGGCAGACAATCTTTTGAAACATACAGCATAGGAAGACAATTGTCTCGGTTTCCATTTTTCGGAGGGACAACTGGCCTTTCAAAGGTTTTTGTAAGACAACACAGCTAATACAATAGGATCTTCCCTTTTTTACTTAAAAAAAAAATATTGATGTAATAGTCTTACTAGACACTTTCTTCTTTATTTTGCCAACATAGCCTCAGTATTGACTGTTAACGTACAGTTTGTACTTGGATGTAAAGGAAAGGTAAATGAAGACAAACTGACGCAGCGGGAGACTATCCTATCACTGTCACCTCAACATGAAGTCTCTTTCTATTTAGGGTGGTAGGCCCAGGGGAGATGTCCCTGGTGACCTGGGGTTTTGAGAAGGCAAAGGTTTTAAAGCTAAGTAAAAGTTTCCCCCTCTCAAGTCACCACCGATCAGAAAGTCCAGCTAAATAGACAATAAAGATAATGATAACTAGAAATGTACCTTCCTAGAACAAAGCAACAAGAAACTATATATTTGCAAGATCACTTGGTGGTTAGTAATTCATATAATCAAGGGCTTTCTGATATAAAGAAATTGACCGATAATATTGATGAAGCAAATCAATGATGTACAATAGCAATAGTCACAATATGTTACTTCACAATAAATGCTTAACAAGAAGCTTCAAAATGAGCAAGGATGATTTATCATTAATATCACAATACCAACATTCATCAGAAGCAAAGACTACTATGCATTTATCCAATCTTTCAATTTCTTATAAAAAGGATTAAATGATGCAAAGTATAACTATAAATCAAATGGATAAATGGAAGCAATAGGGTTAGTAGGTTAGGGTTAGAAGGTATTAATGGTTGTTCAAATATTTCGGAGATTATGATAAAAAACACTCAAGTCAAAGGCCTTAGACTAGTGCAATCATAGGGAAAATGGAGTCAAAGGTAGTGGAAAGAGTTGAAGAAGCAATGTGATAATGGAAGGGCTAAAGACAAGAGAATTTGATGGTGAAGTGTTTTTGAGCCAAGGCTTCAACCATCAAACCCTAAGGGAAAATGACTCACTAAGGTGTAGTAACCCTAGGCCTTAGTGCGTTTTCCTCCTTCTTTAGCTCAATGACAAGATAAAAATGGATAGGAATGAAGAGAAAAGGTAGGGTGTTGAAATGGAAAGGCCCTAGAAATGTCTTCAACAGGTAAAAACTCCCTGGCACAATATTAGCAGGGAATTAAAATAAGGACACCAACATGTGCTTATTTCCTAGGGTTTATTCTAGCAAATTTCATTAACAAAATGCAAGTAAAATACTATAACCATTAAAGTAATGGAAGGATTGCATAAATTCACTTACATTAAAGAAGTATCATCAATGTCAAATCCTAGTTGTAAACCTTCCACCAAGAAAATGTCAAAACTAGCCAAAATAAGACTCCTTCAACAAGTGCGCACTAGAATTACAGCCAAAACCCTAAAGGAGGGTGCAAATTTCAGAACTCACACAAGTGTGAGTGAAAGATGATGAATAAAAGAGAGTTTTATCTCTCTTACTTATACCATACCAATGACCTTAATTTAATTTTAGGTCACAAAACGTCGACAAGGAAAAAAATACATAATAATATTGTTTTACATTAAATGTCATAATTAAAACCCTAATCAATAAAATGAAGGTGATGTCATTCCCTTTTAGGGTGACGTTATCCCTTTTTAGGGCAATGTTGGACTTTTGTAGCAAGACGTTAGGCCTCCTTGGGCCTTAGGAACATACCACACATGCCACAACTACCTCCCAAAAACCTTCACAAGCACTGGATGACGTCATGAGTGTCCTGGGTGATGTCATGGGCTTCCAAGGCCAACGTCCTGGTTGAAAATGCATAACCCCCCTGGGTACAGGTTCTTTAAGATGCCTCTAGTGGAATGTCCTTCTCTTCTTCGATGAAAACCCTATGATCTATTTCTTCCCCCTGCTGGGGTATCAACATCCATCTGATGGGATTTCATCCCCATGGAGGTCCGAACTAATCATCTCCCCATGTGTACCTATCCATAAGGGTACCATTCTGTCAAGTATGGTCCTTGGCATCAGCAGATACCCCCTCCATGGGCTCATAAGTCACAGGGATCATATAAATGTCAATCACATCTAATCATAAAGTTTATTAAACATGTGCATAAAACCCCTTTTACCCGGGCAAATGCTCAAAGACATTATACTAATCTACAAGCCAAGTTTGGAGGAAGTGAAAGGGCGTCCTATTGGGCTAATGCTCACTGGATGTGGGGTGTTTCTGGGAGAGATCAAATCCAAGCCATGTGAGTGGATGTAGTGGATAAGGGATGTTTGGGAAAGGGGTGCAGTGATAGCAGGGAAATGCATGGCTTACCTGTGGGTACCTCTGTAGAGGGGGAGTTGCACCTATCATGGATGAAAATGTTTCCAAGCCCATTCATGCCTTTTATCTTTATTCTTATTGCTTTTTCTTTCAAGAAGCTAGTCAGGGGACACTTCCCTGGTGTGGTGACTAGTGGCGGCAACGTTACCCACAAGCATTTCATGGAAATGATCAGGTTGGCTCGTGATGAGACCCCCCTTATCTTGTCTATGCCACCAAGAGCCACTACCCTGGCGTGGTGACCAGTTGTTGGTAGTGTCATATCGCTACATGCCCATGGACCTTGTTATCTCCTTAGGATTCCTTCTCAGTTTGTAGCTTGAAGAATCTTGGTAACTTAATGTGTGTTTATTGGATCAAATGGGATAACTAACTAACTAATTTGTTTTCAAGACTCTCAAATATATATAACCAGGTAAGACAAGGCTTTCAAGAGTTAATAATCAGATGAATAACTGAACATGATGGGTGAAGAAGACTATATTTATCAACCATAACATATATATGATGGGATAAATAAAGATAGAAGTGATTACTAATCCATCAATGTTTATGAATTGACAGGATGAGATGACAGTCACCTGCAATTAGACAAACTTGGACAGAGAAAGTAATCAATGAAAGTACAAAAAATAGAAAGAAAATGGAAATATGATAGTAACAGAGAAAGAAGATTGTGTATCTGTATTATATGCAAGAAATGTCTATTACAAAAATAGTATAGTTTAATCTCCATAATCGAACCCTTAGTCTACAAAATTTACAAGCGTTATAGCCTTTACAATACTGTTCCAGATCCTGAAAGTATGGATTTGTTATGTTAAAAATAGAAATCATTACAACAGTTTTACAATATGTATGGATTAAATCCATTTCCAAAAGCCGATTTGTCTTCATTAGTTCTTCAAATGATGATGTCAAAGTAGCTCGAAATCTTCCCAAATCCCAAAGATAACAATCAGTTACAATCAATTTCTGAAACTGCTTGCCACAAAAATTGGACCAGACTGCTGAAAAATGGGGCTCAAAGATGGATTTGGTTCTCCACATCTGTGACACCTGTGTATATACCTAAATATTTTATTGTTCTTTGACATGTTAGGCACAAAATCCTCCGACCGTTTCTTAAAATTATCCTCTAGTCGCTCAGAAACATCATTTGAAAATGATGACTCGGCACTGTAGAAACGTCACATTTATGAAAATGAAGCCTCATCTTGCGGGGGAATTTTGACTTCCTTCTTGATATCCAAATGTAGATCTAAAAGTACCATTGGAAATATTAGCATGTCTAGTTGTCAATCGACTATTTGAGCATGTAAAACAGCCTCTCCACGACTGAGAAATTTGAGTTTTCCCAAGGCATTTTATAGTTTGAAAAACCTGTGATTTCGGTGGTTTAGAGCACCCTAAAATTGCGATTTTAGTTGCCGAAAGTTAATTCTTTCGGTGGCTTACAACACTTTAGAACATAGACCTTAGCCACCAAAACCTATCTTTTGAATTTTTTTACAAATAAAGCGCTGACTCAAGAGTTCTTATGAAATACAAGTTCAAAGCTCTTTTTAAAAGACTCTTAGAAAAAATATAAAATGCTTCATCTAATGACTTTCCTATCACCTAATAAAATAAATTTGACCAATTTATTTGAGGATATAACAGACCTAATAGGTTGGATCGTGATGAGACCCCCTATCCTCTAACTAGTTCTTGTTTTATTATTTTTATGGGTCCCTTTGTTTCTTGCTGAGAATCCTTTTATTGCTTTCTCGGGGATCCCTGGGCGAAGCATCTCGAGATTTCATTATTTTGATTCTATATTTTTCCATCTACTTTTACCCTTTGGGCCTTTAGTCCCTTCTTCCCACAAGGTAAGGTGAAACCCTTAAATATTTGGCCAACACAATTCCCGGACCAATGTAATGGGATGGATGAGCGGGAGAAAGATGGAAAGTGGTAAGTATGGTGGGAGCGGACAATGGCTTCTCATGAATCCCCCTAGTGGCAACTCAAAACCTATGGGCACAAGATTACTAGGGAATCCTATCATTCCCCCTAGATATGGTCAAGTGGATAGGTATAAGATCCAAGAACCCGTTAGAAACAAAAGAATCAAATGAACATATTCAAAGGTTTTGAGGATCAGAGTGACAAATACCATGATACCCAGACTCATTACCTCATGAAGCAAGATCCACCTCTGCTACAGGACCAGGCCGAGGTGATGGATGTTGTTGTTGCTAACAAAGTGGAGGCTCTGAAGAGTGAAAATATGGGTCCTCTAGGGCCATTCTCAAGTCGATCTGGCTCTTGGTACTCCATGTCTAGGACCTGTGGGCCTCGAGACATAATCTCTTTAGTTATCCCTAAAGCGGGGATAACATTGAATTCATTAATAAACACTCTAGAATAGTATAATGCTACATTTTATGTTATTCCAGCTTCATAATGAATCCTCCTAAGTTCACTCTATTTTGCAACCACATGTAACTTCAATTGGACCTTCCATCCATTCATAGCATTGCAATTAATGCCCTTCCATATTGATATGGTCTCTATTCAAATTCCATTCTCTTTTACAAACAATGCTAAGCATAGATATACTTTCCTTCTCCTATGACTTCTTAATATTTCCATTCTAGAAATCATTACTTTTCTTATGTTCTTCCTTGGTTTATTATTCATTTACACACTTGGAATGCACTAAACATCCTCTACATGCTTAAAAAATATCATTTATTGTTATAATCCTTCCCTTAGTGCTGCAAAATCTCCCAATCAGCTTAAATATCCAAATTATGGCATTGTTTGCTACTATCTCTAGTTGTTCGTGAACTTTGTTCAATTCTAAAATACTTCTTCACTTCATTGAGTAATTCTTTGTGAATTCTAATTATGTCCACCAAGACCAATCTCCATACAATGGAATTCTTTATTCATTCAATGACACCTTTAAAGTGAATGAAAGTTCATTATTTCTTCCATTGAATTCTTTACACTTTGTACCATTCTTCTACTATGCACTTTGATGTAACAGATGAATTTCTTGCCTTGAATTATTTAAACATAAGTTGTTGATTCATAGCTTTCAACTCTTCCAAGCATTCATACACTTTCCCACATAGGTGACTCACCAATCATATAAGTCCACATCACCTCATAAAGTTCTTGTTCCTTTTTTCCTTGGTATAATTTCTTTATCCTACGAATATCCACCACTTTTTTCTTTGCAAACATTATTTTTAGTCATTATCACTTAATTTCATTTCTTTATATTCAAGGGTTAAGAAAAATTACCTTTCCTTCTCATGCATACTAGTTTCATTCTTCACATGATTTATTGTTCCATGCTTCTTATCCTTGTCATGGTTATTTGGTTGTACACCATAACCAACTGCAATGGTCAATATCCTCATGGATCTTCTCTTCATGTAGGTATCTTCCATACCCTAGCCAAATATTCTCTTGTGGCACAAAATATTTATGTCCAATAGCCAAGAGCTCATGTGGCAATTTATACCTATCGCTAATTATTTGCTTCATATAGTATTAAGCTATAATGGCTAGGTCCTTTTCTAGATATTCCTGATGATCTATACCTATATATTAGTCACTGAAATTACTGCCAATAAATTATCTTAACTAGAAATTATAAATGTTGATACAAAATGTAAATTTATGCAGTTAACCTACAACTGAGATATACAATAGAATTTAACAGCAGAAGCATACACAACCAAGCAAAGAAACTACACAAGACACCATATGTTACCCTAGAAACCCCAGTGTGGGGAAAACTAGCTAAGAGGGGCTTTTATTGTGGGCGTCCAAGAGAAATTACAACAACATAAAAAATGGAAATTTCTTACATAAATTTCTAACAACCTTTCTCACTCCTACTCAGCTAAAACAACCCAACAAAATTGTTATACGTCCTAGGTACAATACATCCAGTACTTCCCAACAATTACAACAAGTGTATGGCCTTAGTACAACATGTACGACATATGTTATTTCATCCTAGTACAACCTGCACAACAGTTGGTTGGTATGGCATGTGTACGAAATGGATGGATGAAGTATTTGGCCTAAATTTGGCGTGCTTCTACCCGCAGAAAATGCCGAGAAATCATCCTGTAGAATGTTGTTATCTTCGACTAGTGTTCAATCTCCTTGGCTTCCCACAATGGTCCTGATCTGACCTCCACCGGCTGCTCCAAACTAGCCCAAAAATCATCCTCTCCCTTAGTTTCTAGAAAACTACCTTCTATTTCCCAAACGCCCCTCTTGATATCACTTTCTCAACCTCACAAATGATAATGATAAATGTCCTCTCACTCTCAACCTCATGTTATCTCCCTAGAATCCCCCATTTACATTGAGATGTGTGCCCAGCCTTGGACCTCAAAGGCTGAGATTGGGGTTCCCCTCTTGGGTTGGACCCCACTCTCCACTAAGTGGTGCACCCCCCTTTGGACAAGGGGCCCAAAAACCACTCAACCACCTTCATGAGGTGTGCCCTCTCTCCCTTGGCCCCACATTCCAATCACGGGTGAAATTTTGTTGCAATCCTAAGTTATACTTAGGATGAAATACTAAGGTTGATTTGGGTCAATTTAGGTGTCCATCAACATTCCTAGGACATATAGGCCTATGTTGAGACACCTCATGAGATGAAAACTAACACTCCCTCTTAGCGAGGGAGGTGTCTCCACCAACATCAATCTCTGATCCAATCAAATATGTTGTTGCTATTGTAGCTTCTCCATTTGAACCAGAAGATCTACCTGCTACTTCTGTTGCACTCTTATATGATGTGCTTCTCTTATCATACATCAATGTCAAGTCATACCAATTGAATTTCTTCGACACTGATATCTAATCGAGGATACCTCTAGACCCACCTACAGGTTGTCCCAACACCTTGTACATCATACCTTGCGTGATGCCAAGCCTCACTACTACATCCAAGGTTCCTCCCTCTTCTTGTATGGGCACATGTACATCAGGGAATGTCACTTCATACCCCATATATTCCATAGTTCATATAGAGAGAAATTTAACCTTCAACTTTGGCACATACATCACCTCATCCACCTCTAGAGCCACTCCTAACTCTATCTGGAATCTAACGCATCCAAACACATTTATTACATGCCCGGTGTGCACCCCACTCTTTACATGGAAGTCTGAGCCCATCTCTGAAACACTAAGGAAGACCGACCTCATTCTTGTGATATGGAAAGATGACCCACTGTCCATGAACCATTCCCCACTATTCTCAAACTCATCCAATCTGTTGTTGCTAGAAAGAGTGGCAACCAAAGAAAATTCATCATCGAATTTATCTGCAAATGCATCCATCTCAGTAGATGGTGTAGCTACTACCTTTGACTCATTCTTCTTATTCTTGTTGGGACACTTGCTGACATAATGGCCAATCTTGTGACATGAAAAACATCTCTCTTTTCCCATGTCTCTTGAGCCTCCCTCTACACTACCCTTCTTCGCATGAAGAGCCACATTATCTTCCTCTTCACTATTTGGTTGGATAGCATGAGTGGCATCTAGTCTCATCTCCTCTTAGGTGAAGTCATCCCATAATATCTCCCAATTAGGGATCTTATCCCAAGACACAAATCCATGGAAAAATACTTCCCATTGTTTGGTGAATCCATTCAAGGTTGTCCTCACCAACTCTGTCTCGTCCACTTCCTCTCCCACAACTACCAGTTCATTTCAAATCTGAGTAAACTTTGTGAGGTATGTGACCACAGACTCTCCCTTGTCTATATTCGTTATTCTCAACTTTTCTCTAAGTAACATCTTCTTGCTCTGGTTTTCAGACTGGTATAGATTTACTAGGGCCTCCCACCTATCCTTCGCTATCTTCTTTCTAGACAAATGTGGAATGATTTGGTTTTTGACACCATCCACAAGTATCCTCAAGGCCTTAACATCCTTCTTTGTATAGGCTACTATCTGTACTGGATCAACTGTGGCTTCCACTTTGCCTTCAACAATTTCCAGCAGCCCATTCTCCTCTAGCACCAAGCTGATACACTCCCTCCAAGGACATAAATTCGAGGCTCCATCTAGCTTGTCCTCAACCCTTAAGCCTGCACTGGCCATTTGAGTTTGATTCCTTGTTTCACCCACATTATTTGGTCTTCTATTCCACACAACAAGTACTTTTTATGTCTTGTACTCAAAGGCTAAGATCTAATACCATGTTGATTTATACCCATATCTCAGTCACTGAAATTACTACCAATAAATTAACTTAACCAAAAATTATAAATGTTGATATAAAATCTTAATTTATGCAGTTAACCTATAGCTGAGCTATACAACACAATTTAATAGCATAAGCATACACAACCAAGAAAAAAACCTATACAAGACACCATATGTTACCCCAAAAACCCTAGTGTGGGGAAAACTAGCTAAGAGGGGATTTTATTGTGGGCGTCTAAGAGAAATTATAGTAGCAGAAAAAATGGAAATTTCTTACAAACATTTTGAGCTACCCTTGTCACTCCTTCTCAGCTAAAAATGGCCCAACAAAAATGTTTTACGGCCTGGGTACAATGCACCTAGTACTTCCCAGAAAGTACAACAAGTGTACGACCTTAGTACAACCTATATGGCTTGTTCTATTTCATCCCAGTATAGCCTGCACAACAGTTGGTTGGTATGGCCTGTGTACAACCTAGCTAGCTGAATTATTTGGCTTATATTTGGCTTGCTGCTATCTGCAGAAAATGCACAGAAATCGGCCTGTATAATGTTTCTATCTTGGACTTGATTTCAGCCTCCTTGGCTTCCCATAATGGTCCTGATCTAACCTCCAATGGTTGATCGAAACTAGCCCATAATGTTTCCTCTTCCTTAGTTGCTATCACACTGCCTTCTTTGGCCCAAGCACCCCTTTTTCTCTCACTTTCTCAACCTCACAAATTAGAATGGTAAATGTCCTCTCACCCTCAACCTCCTTTTATCTCCCTATTATCCCCCTATTTACCTTCAGATGTGTGCTCATCCTTAGGCCTCAAAGGATGAGATTGGGGTTCCCCTCTTGGGATGAACCCCACTCTCCACTAAGTGGTATACCCCCCTTTGGACAAGGGGCCCACAAACCACTCAGCCAGATTCATAAGGTGCACCCTCTCTCCCTGGGTCCCACATTCCACTCAAGGGTAAAATTGTGTTGCAAGCCTAAGTTAGACTTAGACTGAAATAATAAGGTTGATTTGGGTCAATTTAGGTGTCCATCAGCATGCCTAGGACACATAGGCCTATGTTGAGACACTTCATGAGATAAAAACTAACACTTCCTCTGTAATTTGAATTGCACGCATTAATTAGAATAAATATTATGTATGTCTTATTTCTTTATTTTTCAAGACACCAACTTATTGGTTCTTGTATTCTTCATGATTGAAGATGGAATCAGAGCTCCAATATACCTTAACAATATTATTTCATGGAATTTGACAATCTTGTTAGCATACCTTTACATAACAACATCTCTTTGAGTTTCCTTGCTCATCCATAGTCCTTGGTTCAATCCTTTCACCTGCTATTAAATAACCATTCTCATTGCAGTCCTTTTTGCACTACAAAATGTGCCTCCTCACCACTACACAAGCACCATCATGAGGTATTTGTAGTCTTGCTTTCTCAATATTCACATTTGGTATGCATCTCTATCATCCTAATCTCTTTTTCCAAAATAAAAACTGCTTTAAAAATCTTCCACATTTAACAATTTCATTGTTCATTGAGCCTAGATGTCTTGTTATTCCAACTTCCTAAAACAATGAAATACATATTTTGAAAAATTAAACATTATATCATGTTCTCCAATAAATTAAATTTCCAACGAATACAACTATTCTCAATTCTAAGTTTCGAGCTGAACTTTATAGCTCTCAGAAATCCACATTTTTGGCCATTTTCTAGACTTTTCTCAATGGTGCAATCAAATTCATAGACCATGTTTTACCACCTGTAGAAGAAAATATGGTGAGAACCAAGAAAAAATTTGTATCAAGAACAAATAATTCTTGTAATTGTAATTACTTAGCAACTTCCATATTAGTGATATGATGCTCTAGTCAATTTGTCCATTAATATGGAATTCTCAACTTTGTTATTTTTGCACTTTATCTAGACTTGGAATTTTTAGTCAAATGGAGAAAAGATAGAAAAAATTCAATAAAACAAAGTTGTCTGGATTATTGTGGACATCAAATGTCAAATATAAAAAAAAATCCACAATTTTTTCATGGGTCCCTTTTCCTCCACTAACGATTCTAAAAACACAAAAAAGTATCTTGGAATAGTGTATTTTGGCCTATTTTTTCATCTCCATTCCAAAACCTCTTGAATTTGGTCAAATTCTCCATTTGGTTTCTTCATGTATTCTCCTATTACTCAGTGTCCAAATTTCATCAGCAATAAGGCCTCTGTCAGTGAGTACCACCCCATTTATTAAAAAACAATAATATACATTTTTTGGAAAATTGGAGCTAGACTAACCAATGAACCACACTGGCACTTTTGTGGTTCATCATTGTGGAACTACACTAGAAATTTCACATGAATTTGACTAAATCTTCTCTTGTTATGGACCAAAAAATGATTTTGTCTCTAGACTTCTTTAAATAAAATTGAATACTATTGACATGGCATCCTTGTTGATGTGGCATGGCACATCACTATTGACGTGACACTGGTGTTCACCTATCATCTTCTAATGTGGACATGTCATCTCCTTTGTCTCTTACTTATCATGTTAGGTCCTTTGTGGCCCCTCTATCTCTCTATGCTTCTCTTTATAATAATTATTTGTTATTATAATTATTTTATTGTGGGCCATTGGTACTATGTGGTCCTTTTCCTACACTTGGCATGATTATGACCATAGATGTGATAGGGGGTATTTCTTTGTCCCTGCATCCTACACCTAGTGCATTGATATTGGTCGATGTGACGATAAAGGGTCCCATCTCCAACATCCCTCTATGGGTGCACATGTTCCCCATGCTTAATCTCAAATCAACAACTAAGACCTATTATGGGGGTATAGCATGCAACTAGTTAAAATGGCCAATAGCCTCTGTAAACCGTCTTTTCTGACTTGAATTCCCTGCCATCGTGTACCCTACCTTGTGGGCACCACCTATTCCCCCTAACTTCACTTAGTATCACCTTGATGCCTCCACATCACCTTGTCAATCCATGTCACTAGTACGGGACCATGTGTTAGATGTGCACACACACACATTTTCTGAAAATTTACAGTTGCCATGTATTTTCCATGCTCATATTCTACAACTCATCTTCTCTATCATTCTTTCATTATTCTCTTGAATTTTACCCCATGGCATGTCTATTCATTGTCATTCATGAGTTTTCCCAATTTCATCATTTTCCCCAAATAGGTTACATAGGCCGAATTCTATCCTTAAAGCTTCATCCACAAAACTTTGGTTATTTGCAAATTTTTCTCTATAGCACTTCCATACTGGCATATAAACTTTTCCTCACACTATTTGGGAAATTTCAAAGCCATGGTTTGTTTTTTTCAACTACGACCTTTACACAATTTTCCACACAAACAATTCATCAAACATATAATTTGAACGTTGTAATTTCTTCACATCGAAACTTGTTTTTGTCCCATACTACACCAGTGTTGTAACCAGTAGCTTTAACACCACTTTGTAATGTACTTGGTACCCTTTGTCAATTATTGATGATATAGGGCACTTCTTGAAACCAAAAAATTCCACCCATATTCTTGCTATGATACCATATTATAATGTCCATCGATCTAATTAGGTTGAAAATCAATAATCTACAATTTTGATACCATATTCCTCACTGTCCTATTATTATTTGATAAAGGTAAGTAAGCATAACAATGCATGTTTATGCAATCAACATTATAGAATTCATAGATATAGATGTATTCCCATATATGCAACTAAAACAACATTCAATTCATAACATAAACATAATTAATTCACATATTCACAATAAATCATAACACTTATCATTATGGGAAAATAACTATCGATTGGTTGCAAAAGAAGGAAATTCCACCCAACCATAGGATCTCTATTTATTGTAATATTTGTACAATAAAACCACTACTTAGTTCAGGATACAGTCCAGAAGAACAAATTCTCCTATGGTTGGATATAATCCTTACACATAACTCAATTTCCCAGATATCACACACTGTAAACTCTCACAGCAATTCCAATCCACCAACTCTCTTTCTCCTTCAACTTGCAAATCCATGGAATGAGATTCCCTTCTCTGCCATGTAGTCCCCCAAGCTATCCCACTTCCCTCCAAGTCTCTAGCACAAGTCATCTAGGAAATATCTCTATTGGGGACTCCAAGAATTCTCAACTGTAATTACTTTACTTATTGTCCACCATGTCCCTTGGACACAGTCACAATTTCCTAATGGTTTCATGGAAGAAAATTCCATATTTTATCAAAAACATAATTATTTATAATTTCATGACACTCAATTCCCATAATTTCCATTACATTCATTAGATAGAAACTTTGGCTCTAAGAGACAATTTCCCTAAAGAATAATGATAGAACAATCCCTGTCATAACCAAAATGCATGGATTAAATTTGTGTCATGTCCCCATTTTTGGGCTTCCCTGTTATACAATTGGAGATGACTTACAGGGTTTGTGTCATCCAAGACAGAGGGGTGAGGTTATGTTACCAGTGAGCTCAGAGGATTTGGAGGAGTTAAATGAGGCCCGACCTAGTCAATTTATCATCTTTCATCACCAGGATCACTTCCGCACAATTTGTTCTTGGTTCCATGGCATTCCGATGATTCCTGTAATTTAGGAGTATTATTGAGAATAATGTTATTAAATACAGTAAAGGTGTTATTTGGATTGTATTATTTGAGGGAGCACCTTAGTGTAATAGATCATTGGAACCAAGATGAAAAGATTTAAAGGTTGGGATGATATATGAAGAATAACGTTAGAAAGTCACTTAAATCATTTAAGTGAACGGGAGAAAAGAAAAGAGGTCCAATAAAAGAGAGATGGGAGATCATTCTGAAGATGCATTGTTCATTTGATTATTATCCTTTTAGCTTGGATCTCTTGCAACCTTTGTGGGTTTGTCATAAACCCTATTTTATATTGGTTTCAGTGGTGAAATATTCCATCCTAGCTAATCAGGTTTAGGTGGTGAGAGATCCACCCTAGCCATTGGTGGGGAGATCATCCAGATATTCTGTTTGGATCTATTGTTACCAATATTGTTTGTTGTTTTTAGTTGGTGTTCAAGTAGCCATAGTAGAGGGATCACTTTGGCACATGTGGAATTCTACTGGTACAAGGTAAATCTGTATTGTTTATGCAAGTCGATTCATTCATGAAGAGACTAAATCTATTTGTTAGTGCCAAGTCATCTCCAAGGAAAACCGATTTTCTATTGGCAGATCGTGTTACTCACTTGGTGGAGCCAAGTTAGGCTATAGGAAGTCTGATTTTATTTAGTGATGACTGAGTATCCTTTGAGGAGGACGTACTTCAAGTCTAGAACCGATTTTAGCAACTGGGTGGGCTATATTTTCTTGGCTTAGGTCGTGGGGTCTGTATAGACCATTCCATATTGGCTAGAAACTTGGTAGAGTTCACTTTAGTTCCTCACCTGTATCCTACAATATTGTATCTCTCTGATCTATCAGATCTATACCATCTGGTGTAATGAGGTCAAAAGTATAAATAAAATAGTATATTTTGTGGTATTCACTTGTTGTTTGGAAAAGTTATTTGATTGATGTTATAAATTGCTTGCATTAATCCTTCTTTATTTGGCACCCAAACTCTCTTTTATTCTTTGTAAAACCACTTTGAAACAAACCATCACATACATAACATCTCAACAACAATTAAGGGTTTATAGTGGGCTTGGGAATCTCCACAAAGTATATGAAAAAATCCCCACATGAGAAATAAACTTATATCAGTCACTAAAGGGGGTATTTCTATAGTGGCGATTAGTATACCAAAAAATTGTTTGATAAAATATACAAGCCAAAACAACACTAAAACCAACAACATCCAAGCATCCAGCATAACAACAGTCATTAAGGAGATTTTATAGAGTGTGTGACAAGTGTTTGACGAAATTCCTAATACAATAAAACATTAAAACTTGACAACAATAGGTAGTAATACATACCATTAGTAGGGAGGGTTATTATAGTGGTATCAAAACTTGTGATTCTCCTATCCTATGAGGGTATACAAGCTTGGATATGGAAATCCATCAAAATAATGCAGGGAACATTGGAGCTAGTGGTTCAAAGGCCCAGCAAAAAAGACATCAAGAGAAAGATGAGGAATTTATAGATTGTTTGAGGGAATATATGGAACTTAGTGAGGCATTTTATGCATCCATTTCATTTAAGGATTTTTGCACCATAAAACATCTTGAGTGTAATGAACCCCAAGTATCAATGAACAAGGAAGAAGATAGTGTTGATACAATTTTGTTCTATCTGAGTGACACAATGATTTGGAATGAGGAAGAACCAATTAATGGCATTGTTAGAGAGAATATATGGAACTTAGTGAGGCATTTAACGTAGCCATGTAATTCAAGGATTTTTGCACCATCAAACATCTTGAGTGGTATGAACCCCAAGTATCAGTGAACAAGGAAGAAGATAGAACTAATGCAATTTTAGTCCAGCATAGTGACAAAATGATTTGGGATAAGGAAGAACCAATTAATGGAACTGTGATTTGGGATGAATAAGAAGAAAATTTTGTTGATGGTACGAGGGATGCAAGTCTCTTTGATTTCGACTTAGAGACCATCTTTGAGAGGCCTTGTGGAGAGAATAGTTTCCTTGATGAAGCGATGCTTGATCATGATATTGTCCCACCTTTTGGAGATTGCATGGTATCATCTAGTGATCCAATTAGGTTTGATGAGGGTAGTGTTCTTACAGTGTACGACAAAATAGAAAATCAATGGTGGGACATCCCATGCCACTATGATGAATATGAAGAATGGACTTCAACAGTGCAAGACTTGAAGGATCAATTATTGGTCTCAGAAGAGAAGATTATACAAGTGTTGACAAGGGAATATGGTGCTCATAAGTTCATTGAAGATCTTATGTGGAAAAACTAGATGGTGGAGAGACAAAAAGGAGTTGCAATTGGGGTCACTGGTACTTGATTCCATCCAATCAAAGAAGCATTGGAAATGATGAAATTATATTACTTGCATTTTTCATGGATAGGGATCTTGCTCTCAAGTTCGTTGAAGACAATGAAAGGGAGGTTGAGGAGCTTTGTTACCAATTGAGTTTGGAATGATCTTCATCACTTATAGTAGAGACTCCATCATCTTTGGCAGTCATGACACATGAGGGTGTGAGTGGCACCCATGATTTGAGGGAGGAGCCTCTTGTGACAATCCCACACGAGGAACATTTAGAGTTGTAGGTGCTTGAGGAGATGTATGACACGGAGGGATTTGACTATGCTCTTGTTTTTCATTTTGGGGATCACGAGTCATTTCTTTTGGAGAGCTCACTAAATGATCAAGGCTTAGATATGAAGAAGATAGTTGATCACATTCCTTGTGGACCAGATTGCAAGGAAGTATATGCATCCATGGATTGGGTGGACAAGTATATAAAAGACATGGGAATGATCTAGGATATAGGTTCAGGCGACATCAATAGAGTGATGGATATAGTAGCTCCTACAGGATACAGGATGGTACAGGAAGATTCAATGATAGGAAGCAATATTCATGGGTATTCATTGGAACAAAGTAGTGCACAATGGATTTTTGGAGAGTTTCCTCCAGGGAGACCACCTGACAGAGTCCTCGAGCATACCATGGAGTTGAGGTTACCTAGGATTGGTGAGTGGATGGGTGAACCTCAGGGAGAAACATATACCTTGGTGTTCGATATTCATCTGGGATATCACCAGATGATGGATAGGGAGCATGTACTCACAGTCTGCTTCTAGACTTCATTATGATTTCTTGGCCATACCCCTGGGGTTGACCAACGCACTAGTAACTATCCAGTCTTGTAGGCAGTGGCAGAGGCATCTATTGTTGTTATTTGATGCCCTCAGTATATACAACAGGACATGGGAGGTTCACCTGAGTCAGTCATATGAGACAGGTGGGTTTGTGGCCATGACATAGTTCTTTCATTTGGACTTTATGATCAGTGTGCAGGGTGCATAGGGGAGATCCAGAATCTATTCGATCGGTTCGCAGAGGAGTCAGCAACAGTAATTGGGAATGGTGAACTTCCAATTTGGTGGTGGGATCCTAGCATGCATTTCAGTAATGGATTGCTTTATATTTTCGTGAGGATCCACAGAGTCATGTCAGTGATTGGTCAACGTCATTATGGGGATGTTGTGAGAGGATTTTTTAAGATTTGTTCTATATGGTGAGATAGATATTCCCTCACGATACCTAGGATCGATTTTATCCATGGGTTGGAAGACTTTGACTTCACTGTGATGCTTTGGCAAGACATGATCCAGGATAGTGAGTTCAGTCCTTTTAGGGATTTTATCTTGGGGGTCCAGGAGAGGAGAGCGTGGTTTGATCATGGTGTTCGGGTGGTTATGATCGGAGGGGTGAAAAATCGGCATGATGGGTCCTCTCGAACACTAAATTGGGACCCTGGGAGTGTAGTGTTTGATATCTTGACAACAAATATATATGAGATGGCCAATTTTCTCTTTCCATAGTTTATTCTTGGGATGCTTATGATTGGTTTCTTGGAGGAGTGGTCTTCTGAGGAGTTGATAGAGTTTTTGTAGCTTATGATTACCTGACGTATCATAGGAATTCAAGTGGATTCTTGTGTTAGCACCTTGCATATCAGTGCTATAAGTAGAGGGTTCTTAGAATCATACAAGATAGTTTGGGACCCTGATGACTTTACCACTTATAGGAAGGTCCAAGAGAGGTTCACATGGAGGGACTTTGCAGACGATGAGTTGGGAGATTTTTCGGATGATTCCTAGATGATTGCAGTAGTCTACGAGTGCTGGAGTATTAGAGATTTCCCCTTTGACACTTAGAGATTAGGTGTTGTTGATTACCTGTCAGTTTGTGACCACATAGACTTCTCCTGGATGTTTGATTTTAGAGTTTGTTTGGTTGAATTCATTGAGATACATTTTCAAGATATGGTCCTCAATAGTGGGGATGATTCTTTGAGGCATTACATCTTGGGGTTGCAGGAGTGGAGGATGTAGTATAGGGAAGAGGGTCATATATTTATGATCAGATTGGCGTAGCATCAACATGACGGGTCCTTTCTGGTGATAGCATGGGACCCTGAGATTTTATGGATTAACAGTTTGGAAGTTGGTACATATGGGAGATCCAGTTGTTACTTTCACGAGCCTATTCATAGGGAGAAATGGATTGGTTTCCTTGATGGGATATTCTATGAAGGGTGTACTGAGTCTTCATAGCATATGATTTATCTATTGATCGATGGCCTTCATGAGGCCTCTTGTGTTAGTACATTGCAGGATAGTATTATGGGAGGTAGGTGCTCCACATCTTTTAGATTGGTTTGGGACCTAGGGATCATTATTAGATTTAGTTTGGTTCAACTTGTTTTTTCTATGGGTGTGATGGAATTGCTTGAGGACTAACAATCTTTGGGAAGGGAGGATTGTCATGTCCCCATTTTTGGGCTTCCTTGTTATACAGTTGAAGATGACTTTTGGGATTTGTGTCAGCCAAGACAGAGGGGTGAGGTTGTGTTACCAGTGAGCTCAGATGATTTGGAGGAGTTATATGAGGCCAAGCCTAGTCCATTTATCATCTTTCATCACTGAGATTACTTCCACGCAATTCATTCTTGGTTTCACGACATTGTGACGATTCTTGTAATTTGGGAGTATTATTAAGCATAATTTAATTAAATACACTAAAGGTGTTATTTGGATCGTATTATTTGAGGGGGCACCTAAGAATAATAGCTCGTTGGAACCATGACAAAAATATCTAAAGGCTGGGATGATGAGAAAGGGACTTCCAGTGACCGAGAATGTCTTAAAAGAAAATTAATCACTTTTCAGAGTTAAAAAGGGGTTAAAAAGTTATTTAATGAGTAATATGAAGAATAACCTTTGAAAGTCACTTAAATAATTTAAGTGAACGAGAGAAAATAAAAGAGGGCCAATAAAAGAGAGATGAGAGATCATTCTTAGAATTCATTGTTCATTTGATTATTTTCCTTTTGGCTTGGATCTTTTGGAGCCTTTGGGGGTTTGGCATAAACCCTAGTTTAGATTGGTTTTGGTGGTGATAGATTCCACCATATCTAATCATCTTTCAGTGATGAGAGATACACCCTAGCCATTAGTGGGGATATCATCTAGATCTTCCATTTGGATCTATTGTTACAAATATTGTTTGTTGGTTTCAGTTGGGGTTCGGGGAGCCATAACTTATTGTAGAGGGCGCACTTTGGCACATGTGGCATTCTATTGGTAGAGGGTCAATCTAAATTGTTTATGCAGGTTGTTTCATTCATGAAGAGACCAAATCTATTTGTCAGTGCCAAGTATTTCCATGCAAGCCAATTTCTTTGAGGAAAATTGAGTTTCTATTTGCATATCGTGTTACTCACTTGGTGGAGCTGAGTTTGGATGTAATAAGTCCGATTTTCTTGAGTGAAGACCAAGTATCCTTTGAGGAGGATGTACTTCAAGTGTAGAACCAAGTTTAGCAGTTGGGTGGGCCATATTTTCTTGGCTGGGGTCGTGGGTTCTGTAGAGACCATTCCATATTGGTTGGAAACTTGGTAGAGTTCACTTCAATTCCTCACCTGTAACCTACAACATTATATCTATATCATCTATCATATATGTACTAGTTGGTGTAATGATGTCAGAAGTATAAATAAAACATAATATTTTGTGATATTCACTTGTTGTTTGGTAAAGTTATTTGAGTGTATATTATTGTTACACATTGCTTGCATTAATCCTTCTTTGTTTGGCACCTATACTCTCTTTTATTAATTATAAAGACATTTTTAAAAAAACCAACACATACATAACATCTCAACAGTAGTTAAGGGTTTATAGTGGGCTTGCTAATGTCCACAAAGTGTATGACAAAATCCCCACACGAAAAATAAACTTACAACAATCACTAAAGGAGGGGTTTCTACAGTGACGATTAGTATAACAACAAATTGTTTGATTCAAATATACAAGAAAAAACAACACTAAAACCAACAATACTCAAGCATCCAACATTACAATAGTCATTAAGGGGATTTTACAGGGTGTGTGACAAGTGTTTGACGAAAGTCCTAAGACAAGAAAACATTAAAACTTGACAACAACAGGTAGTAATCCATACCATTAGTAGGGAGGGTTATTACAATTTGTATGAATGGGAGATGCTTTGTTCCTTCATAATAAGCTCGTGTATCTCACTTGCCCCACCAACTCAAAGTTTAGTATGGATTAGGATGACATAAGAAAAATATTTTAGGATAGGAATAAAATAATGTTATTTGGCTTTGACGCCTTTGATCCCTCTAATCTACTTGTCTTTCCTTTCTTGTGGAATCATATCCCCCCACATTTTTCATCCTTTTTTGTCTACAACGGCGCAGCCTATGATGTATTTTATTATTATTCAATGTCCATTTACATATTACATTGTTCGACTCTTATCCTTTCATCATGTAATACATTTACATTTCTATTATGGGGATCCAACTAGGGGTATTACAAATTCGCTTATCATCCCAAGATGAAAACAACTCATAAATAAATATACTATTTACCGGTGACATTAATTCCTCATTAGCTTGAATGGAATTATATGCAAATGCGACCTTTATGGTTTTGTGACAACCAAACACGATATCTAGCCTTTATATATGCGTGTATGCATTTACATCATATGTAAAACTATGATTTCATATAATGCATAAGATCATTTATTGATCAAGTTAGTTCTACCATGATCACAGATTATAGTAAGATGTTAAAGGGGCTCAACCAGGTTGGGAATATGTAGCTACTTCCAACAATTAACTAGATATACATTGGTCTAAATCCTCCACATAGTCGCATACTCTTTCAACTCACTTTCCATTGTTCACATGATGCATGTGGTGATCATGCGTTTGTTAGAGACTTTGGATAACGCTTGGGTTCTACAACATCAGACAACCAAGTGTGCAAATTTCCCACTACCTTTTCCATCTATGAAATCACACAACAAGGCATCACAATCTACAAGCAACAATCCATTGATTTTATAGATCAATGTGCACACTCATCTCTAATAGAATCGATACCTACAATGACCCTAGCGGTGTAGCACACCATAGATCCAACATGTCTCTCGGAGCTGGCATATCCATGTTTTACAATAGCATAATAGCAATAATATGGAAATGGTGAAGATCTCTAACAACTTTGGATTTTGGGTAGACTTCTTTGATTTTCATCAAGCCATTGACTTCTCCGAATTACACAACTCCCCATTCTTATGGATTTCTCGAACCTCTTCTCATTGTCAATCAATTCAAACCATAATACATATGCATATGTCACAATGGAGGATAAATAGAAGTATATCATAGCACAACCATTCCAAACTAGGTTATGGCATTGACATAGCCACAAATATGGATCTCAAATCCAGATTGGAAACACACCTACTAAATCCACAAATAGAGCATAGCCACCAGAAGAAAAAACCTTCTCATCCTCTCTGATGGAGAGACTTATCACTAGTTTACACAATGGTCTAATACCATATGTAAAACTGAGTACAACAAGTAAATTAAAACAATCACAAAGAAAGAACTAAACTTAAACATCAATAATTTAACTCAGAAACCCTTTAATAGGAAAACTGGTCTCAAAGATATCTTTATTATATTGGCCACTCCAACCAAGCAACCAATTCAGGCATTTTACAATGGAGAATATGAAGCCTTTAAATAGGCTTCATCACATATAATATTATGGGCTACCCAATACCATGGGTAGGAAAACTACTGATGATTTCAACGAATCAACATTAATCGAACCACTCTTGACCAAATCAAGATTAACCTAACAAAAAAGGTTTAAGGAAATGGATATGGATACACATATAGTTGTGGTAATTGAGTTGCAATGTACAACAAGTTTTAAAAAAATGGATATAGATACATAAATGTTTGTGATAATTGAGTTGGAATGTTGAAAAAAAAAAAGAAATGGATATCAATGGAGAGATGAATGTGGCAGTTAAGTTAGATTGTTTAAAAAGGTGTACATATGACTAGACAAATGGTTGTGATAATTGAATTGGAATGTACAAAAATGATTGAGGAAATGGATAAGGATAAAGAGGATACATAGGGTGTGTAAGAGACATAGGGTTGAAGGAACTAGGAACAAATTGTGAAGGAAGAGCAAATTTAGACTCTCATTAACCATCATTCTAAACCATCATTCTTACATGAGAGTAAGATTGAAAGGATTGATTTACAAAGAACCAAGAAGTTACTTATTTTTCAAATGGAAGTACAAAAGGTTGTGCAACCACACCATAAGTGTTAAAAGAAAGTGTAAGACCAATACTCAGGTAGCAAAAGTTGGTTGGAAAAACATCCCTAAGCAACAATGGGAAGTTGAGGAGCAATCACATAGACACCGATGGGGAGAATGTCAAACCAACTCTTCAATGAACCCCCCCCCCCACACACATATATATATATATATATATATATATATATATATATATATTCTCCTTTAAAGTGTCATCTTTATGTGGAAGATGCCCTTTTTGGTACATTTCATAGAAAAAGGAAAGGTATGCCAAGTTGCAGCAAAGGAGGGTATAATTCCCGTATTCATGTTCAAGTATATTTAATTATTTCATCACTTTAATCTTTTTTTTATTTAAAGAATAGTTATTATTAACCTCACAAATATATATTTCATTCTAATATATTTAAGAGGAAAACGGATGGTGAACAACACACATAATTTGTATTATTAATGATATACTTACCCTCTTGCAAATATTTATTCATGAAGCAAGCAGGCAACTAACCTCTGGTTGACGAATAATGTTTTCTGAATTTTGCCATCAGGAGAATTTGACTCACCTAACAGATTCCATTGAGTAAAATTGAAATATTCTGTCACTTTTGCTTTTATATGCATTATGTAATCTACACGCAAAGACATAATTATTAGAGAAGCCATACGAGGCGTCCCGACTCACCAACTAATTTAGAATAATTTCACGCCATTGTGAGGTAGACGCCTTGCCTAATCTTTTTATAAAGTCAGAAAAGTCGATGACAACTCATTTTCCATTGATAAAATGTCACGAGGTCAACGAAACAAATATTAAATCAAACAAAACATCCACAACGTTCTTTCCACATCTCTAGATATCAATATAGTTAGGTTGCGAGTATATCTCGGGCTCCAATTCCAAAATGCGATGTCTTGGAAGAGAGACATACCATAAACTCTAGAAAGCAAGGAGCAAAAGACCAAGATACTATGGTGGCAATTGTTAAGAACAGGGACAACACTACTAGCAATTTCATCGTTAACATAATCCCATTCAGTGGACATAATCCCATTCAAAATTGGAGGACTCCCAACCAAAATTGGTAGCAAGGCAAATAGCAACTCAACAACACAGTTCTACAAAGTAAGTGTTCCAACATTGTTTTGTTCCATTAAAAACTTAAAAACCTTAGAGATGGATGACGGAAAAGCAGCCATAAGGACACCTTCTAAACATTGTGCCCCATATATCAAGGTAGGAATGCCATAGAAGCATATAAAAAGTAAGATTTGGAGCAAACTTCCCAAAACAACAATAGACCGAACAACTCAAAGCTTTGTTGAAGACCATTCTAGGATTATGGAAAAAAGAAGACAACATGAAACTAGGCAATAGTCTCCACATTTTCCATTATTTATGTTCTACTGAGTGTCTCTTCTTTTGTGTTGTCAACCTGTTCATCTATACTTGCTAGCATACCCATTCTGGAATTAGTGTTATCCACTAGACATGCTAGTGCAAGTGTTCCATCCCCTTCAACACAATCCCATCTATAGATCTCATCAAGCTCTAATGGCTTCTCAAGCATAAGCTCCTTCATTTTGGTAGCCTTTAACTCTTCCAATCTTTTAAGCTCAGCCTTGGCCTATTCAATATTTTCATAAGCAAGCTCTCCTAGCCCTTTGACTTCATCGACTGAAACTGAGATAGAAGATGTCACATGTTCATATAATTTCTATTCTAGATGAAGCTCTTGAAGATGAAAACGTAACTCATTGAGCCTCGTCCTTAATAGTTCCCATTCATAAATAGTAGGGTTTATGTTGGGGCCATCGTGTTTTACATTTCCAGATATGTCCCCACAGATTTTAATAACTAATTCTTGAACATCTAAGAACTAGGTGATATTAACACCATTGGTTGTGCAAATAATGCTAAAGTGATACATTATGATTTCCAGTCAATTCATGGTTTGAGGAATTTGGTTCTAGGAGAGTAACCCGAGCATTTGGAGCTACCCCTATTATTGGATCCTTTACAGAACCCTAGCCAAGCCATTGATCCGGATTTTATGAGCAGAACGAAATGAATACAAATTATTATTATGCTTAACACAAAATAACAGAGATACAGTAAAACTGGCTTCTATTCAATAAGGAAATATGTTGAAACTGTAAAATGCAGCGGAAAACAAGCTTGCTAGAATGGTGGCAGCTTATTTCTGAGAAGAGATGTGAC
>ML788912.1:368983-383926 GCA_009831015.1 Picea engelmannii | reverse complement strand
AAAATGGGGTGCCTATGAAGGGGAGGGAGGAGCATGGGAATTGCCCCCTCCTTTCCTCTAAGCACCCAGACCATCGATCCTTTATAGTGACAGTCTTAACACCTAGTGAAGGGGAGACAATTGTGCCATTATATGTTCAAAATCAATAACAAAAGCAATCCAACAATGCATTTGTGAGAGGAGACAAACCACTTGTAAATTCTCCATCAACATTCGAGGTATATGGATTTGGGAATTAGTTAGAGACAACTTCATTTGATTATGCAAAAGTCACATGTTTTGTTTGATTTAAATCAAACAAAGTGATATTAGTTGATCTTGCCTTTTGGTTAAGAAGATGAATAATTGGGGCGAAGTTGGTGGAGTTGTTGGGTAATTTTCAAAAGTTCTAAGTATATTTGCAAAGGACAATTCTAATGCATAGGCACTTTAAATCCCAAGTGATGTAATTGGAAACCAAACATGGTCATGATATGTGGGACATGAAGAATATTGAGACTTTAAAAATTGTGTTTGAGTGAACGTTTTAGTGATTACAAGAAACTCATAATAAAATCATTTTCTTACCTTGATTCGATCTAAAATTTGAATAAGGGGATCAAAGGCATTTTGTGTGCCTCGGTTCCATATTATTTTTGATGTGTTTCTCTTACTTATCTCTTACCTCATATTATAAGAACAAAACATCTAAGTATCATTAAACATTTGCAATCAAAAGAAAGTTAATGAAATCAATGCACACAACCAATGTTAGTCAAGGATGATTAATGAAAATCAAGTACATGTGATCAAACTACTACAAAGTGTCTTCAATCCTTAAGTTGGCAATTACATTAGCATTCTACAATGATTCTACATAAATCATTGAAACAAATGAGGAAATCAAACTAATGACGCATTGTTACTCATTCAAATTTAAAGATCAATACAACTTTAGAATCAACATTAACTATAAATTGTAATACTTCCTTTGTAATTGTGAAATCAAACTTAAGTTGAATTGCATTGTACTTTTTGGGTGCATTATTGGTTGAACTTGACACCCAAGAATTGATTGAGTCATTGTATTTCTAAGTCTACAATGAATGCTTGTGCCATTGAATTGTATACAATGTAGAGTTGCAAGAATCCCTTGTTGCTATTGGGTCAATTGTAATCTAGACCTACGTTAATAAGGAGGAGTCATTCACTTTTTCAAATGGAGCAAAGTATCAAATTATTAGAGTTAATGAATACTCTAATAATCACTATTGAAGACAATACAGTCATACTTAACAAAGCAATTCTTCCATCTGTTCTAACTTGTTTGCAAGTGTCGCTATCCAAAGTAGAACTACTTCAAACTGAGACTCAACTTCTTCACGATGAACTTCAATGAAAGAACATTCAACATTCTAAACTAGTCATTTCTCTCTTTTTGATGATTATGATGATTCAAATCAATAGTCAAATCAAGATAAACTCAGCGAAATAACTTTAGTTGTAGATGAGAATGAAGTTGTGCATGATCAAGTTCAGCATGATCTTTCCAAGCCCATCATCAGATCTTAGGAAGAAATTAGGAATAATAAGCAAATGATAGGTATCAGATATTATAAAGAAGTAAATTTTCATAGTCCATATTATTCCAAATGAACCCAGTTCATCAGTGCAAGATTCATTCAAGAAGTTTCAACTTCACCTATTCAAGTTCAACATTAGAATGTGAAATGAGAGCATTGCAAATGATTTTGTTGCATGGATGACCAATTTTTTTATCTCCATCCTTGTTAGCATTGTGACAAGAAAAATAATTCTATGGACAAATGCTCTAAACAAAACAAAAGTGCAAGATTAAAGATTCAGTGTGGGTGGATCAATCCTTGGAAATGGTCATCAACAACCAAGTGATTGTTTTAGTCTTACCGAAGAATTCAATATCGAGAAAAGACACATATTGTAGTAGAAGGTATTCACTCTCTTTCACCTTAAGGAGAGGAGTGCACAAATCTAGTGAAGATGGTTCATGGTAAACAAAAAACCACTTGTGGTCTCTCCTTTAAGATGACAAAGGGGGGAATTGACGATCAATTTTAGAATTAAAGTTTCGACAACAAAACAAAAAAAATGCCTTATGGGAAACAAAAAAAAATCACCAGATGGGAAACAAAACAAAATTTCTAAATGGGAAAAAAATTACTATATGGGAAACACACAAATCACCGAATGGGAAAACAAATCACTAGATGGTAAACAAACAAATCACCAAATGGGAATCAACATTTTATAGATGGCAGACTTTGGAAAAATTATGGTTCAATGTCTTGTAGTTGAATCATACACAAGATACATGATTGGGATTTTGATTTAGAGAGAAATATCGTGGACATTTTGTTCACCTAGATAGCCATTCGACCTTGGAGAGGACAACTAGATCCTTCTACATTACAACTTGACATTTGATTGAGCTGCCAGGCATTTTCAATGATGTGTTAGATTTGCAACTCATTCACTTCTCTTGGTTTTATCTCATCATATTGGATTTTACATCAGTGAAAAATTACAGACATTTTGTCTCACATGTTTTCATTGTTGGATTATTGAGAGGGGGGTGAATCAGTAATAGAGATTTTTAATCCTTTTAACTATAGTATGTAAGTGTTATTTATATTTATGATCAATATACCATTATCATTCAACAAGTGCAAAAGAAATAGACCATGAAAAATGAACAAACATACACATACACAGTACAACAATATTTTTACGTGGAAACCCAATGCGGGAGAAAACCATGGAATGTTTTTTTTATATGTCTTTAAGAATTACATTCATTGGAAGAAAAAAATTCCTTTGTTCTCTAGTTGCAACTGGAAGGAGGCTCTGACCCCCTATATTTTTAGGCTACAACCTGAGGGAAGATCCAACTCCCCAATTCTTCGGCTATAACCCCCTATGTTCTCAGGCTACAATCAAAAGGTGGCTACAACCACCTATCCTTGGCTCATCCAACCGCTCTGAAATATAAGTGAAATGATGAAACCACTGCTACACTGTCACTGTGAGATATACCACTGTAAACCTGTATCAATCAATGCCACTGACGTGTAACCAACATGTGCCACTGACTTGTAATCAACTTGTATCTGTACTCATCCTGTACCAACAAAATCCAACAGGTACACGACCTGTATATACTGCATCTCACGTATGTACGTGCCCTATCTATATGCCAGCCTGCATATGTACAAGACCTAACTATACTGCAACCTGCGTACACCTTTAGAAAACTAGGGTTTTCACCTTTTCTGAAAATTCAAACACTTTTTTGCCTCTGTCACATCACCTTGCAACCTATCACTTTGTCTTATCTATAGTTTTATCCTGTGCATACATCATCTTATATAACCCTTAACCAAGTGCATCTATATCTCTAGTCATATGCGATACATGTGTGTATAATCATGAACAAGTGTAATAGCCCTCACATGGACTAGACATCAAAAACTCACTGATATACAATGATATACAACCTCACACTACACCAACAACTTCTCAACCACTTCACAACTACAAACTCTCAAGCATGTACCACAAAAACCCTCAATCATATGCCAAGAAATACAAGATGTGCCTCAACACTAACAAGATGTACCAATGATAAATATTAAATATACCAGCACTGTATTTCTGTAGACATGGATTGTACAGTAAGTTCCATACAACCAATATCCTCTCTGGGGAAAATCCTCAAACCCCCATAACCATTTCTCATGTAGACAATAATATCCAACTACTCATAGAAATGGGACATACCTTTTGAACCTGTAGATAGATCTGTTGTACCTAATCATTCTAGACCTTCCTAGGAGCTTTCTTTCAGACTCTAGATAACTAACATATTCATATCCTCAAGTTTTCATGGATTTTCCCACGTGTACGCGACTTGTTATACTTTCAGTCTGCATACGTATTCCCTCTTATCCACTGCAGCCCGCGTACACCTCAAAAACTAGGGTTTTTTTTAGTATTTTTGTAATTCTGAAACTTTTGTCGTCAACCCTTCGAGCTACCTCAGACTTGCGTAATGATTTGGATTTTATGGGTAGAACGAAATGAATACAGATTATTAACAAGTGCTTAAAAAAAATAAAAGAGATACGGTAAAACTGGTTTTCTATTCAATAAGGAAATAAGATGAAACTGTAAAATGCAGCGGAAACAAGCTCGCTGGAATGGTGACGGCTTATCTTTGAGAAGAGATGTGACGGCTGCACTCATTCACAAGAAGATGATCACAATGAGGCTCTGAAGGAATTTTTACAATAAACAGGAATGCCAAAAACCCTAGACATCCAAAAACCTAACCCTAGGAGATGAAGCACCAAAAGTCATGTGGCCCCCATTTGGGTAAGTTAGTACATCAACTTCCCAGGGTCGTAACTTTTGCATACGATCTCCATTTTAGGCATATGATAGCCCGTTGGAAAGGTATCGTCGAGGAGATTCATTTTGGGGGCTCAATAATGCCTTTGTATATCATTGAGAAGTTCGATCCTGAAAAACCTTCAATTAGGCCCTCAAAATGGCCCCGGAAGTTAAAACTGCTAAAAATAGTAAATTGCCAAAATTGTCAAAAAATTGTTTTGAGCCAGTTGGAAGAGGTGGGTGGCCACCAATATCCACCTGGATCATGTAACTTCATATGTATCAATGAGTACCTACAGTAAACCTTACACAATAATATATATTCAATGTGCTCAATAGGTGTTAATATGAGAGCCTTGATCTCTTATTTATACTTCCATGTAGTTTCCTCAAGGGGTTACCTTCTAACCAACTTAACCCAATTTTCTTGTTTTATGGATAACCCCACTTCTAACCACTTGTCCAATTATAACCACTTTATCCACAAATAGTAAACTCTCCACTTCTAGTTGAAACTAATTTATTTTTAATTATTTTCTTATTGAAACAACTTAACCCATGATTAACTCCTAGTTTCACCCACTTTGACTAGTCAACTTCTTCTAGGAGTTTCTAGAATAACATGACTTCTTTGACCTTCTAGATAACTCATGAGCGTTCTCCAAATTCACAAGGCCATAACTCTCTAACCGTGAGGATTTATGTGACGTTCCACATATCACCCGAAATGACATTAAATGTATTATCCATCTAGAATAGTTTTAGCTACAGATATACTAATACTCATACCATTATACATCAAACAATCTTAAGTCCCTTAACCATACTATTGGGGCTACCATAATTTTCTACCGTACTTGCTTCAAGGGTTGACATTAATGAAAACCAACCGAATTAATCAACAATCTCCCCCTTTAGCAATGATGGAAACACTCTGATGCAACATTGAATTCATATTTCTCATGATCCCCCTGTGACCATCGCTCTCCCTGGAACCATGCTCTATGCTCTCTAACCATGCATCTGATGAATCTCTCCCCTTTTGACATCAATGGAAAAGGAAACTTCTCATTGGGGATGCTCCCCCTAACTGAATTGTCCTTGGGGATTTTCCCCTTGACTGAAATCTTCCCAAACTAAATTGTCCTCGTGGTTGTTCCCCTTGACTAAAATCTTCCTGAAACTACTCCCCCAAACTGAGTTGTCCTTGGGGATTTTCCCCTTGACTGAAATCTTCCCAAACTAAATTTTCCTCGGGGTTGTTCCCCTTGACTAAACTCTTCCTGAAACTACTCCCCCAAACTAAATTTTCCTCTTAATGGTGTGTCCTTGTGTAAATATAAGACATATAAGATAATCATTCAAAATCATTCATTTTGGAGTAGAACTTACTCCGAGTCTCTGTCAAAGATATTAAAAGCTTCCCTTGGAAGTGTTTTTGTAAAGATATTTGCAACCTGTTCTTTTGTTCCCACATATTCAACTCCGATGTTCCTCTCTGCAACATGTTCCCATAGAAAGTGATATTTGATTGGAATGTGATTCATCTTGGAGTGTKTTAGCTCTCTAAGAAACTCTTTGGGGTTGTAAACCAAAGATGCYTGGTAACTTATAAAATGAATGGATTTATGCTTAAGTAATGAATGGATCAATGGGATAACTGAAATACAACAATGTATCCAGACTACTAACAATAATCAAATAAGTCAGTTCTCTCAAGGACTGATAATAAGATAAATAGCTTAAAAATGGGTGAAGAAACCAATGTTTATAAACCAGATACTAAGTGATGGGTTTAATAAACAATGAAAGCAACTAACATTCAAATTGTGAATTGAACAATGAGATGACAGTCATATGACAGTTAAGACAACTTGAATGACAGTATAGAAGATGAGAGGAATCTGACATAAATAAAGAGAGAAAACTGTGATCTGTATTATCATGAAAGTCTATTACAAAGAGTGTAATTTCTGCATCCAGAATCGAACCCTCTAGTTCCCCTTCTGTTTTCAACTTTATAGCTTTTACAATGCATTCTCTAGATCCTGAAAGAATGGATCTGGTTTACTAAAAACAGAAAGTCAAACTATATTTTCGAGAAATAAGGAAAGATCCTCAAAATGAGGTCAATCCCACATATGATGGTCTTTCGAGGTAGTAGAGTCCTGATGCAGTGCAGATTAGCCTCCCAAGGTTGTTTGATGACTCTTCCAAAAGATAGAATTCGAATTTGCTGAGTTGAGCAAAAAACCCTATATTTTTGCCTTTGAAAAATGTACCAAACTTGATTAAAACACCTCTTCTTTGCCTTATCCATCAAAGTAACCATTGGATCTGACTTGATAATTCATCACATGTCTATTCCAAGAGGTTTCATCTCATTCTGATTCGAAAAATCCTGATCTGGGCGAAATTTCAAGTATTCTGGTCATTACAGGCTTTCGGTGGTTAAGAGGGACGAAATTTAAGCCTCTTAACCACCGAAAGCCTGTAGCTTTCAAAAACGGATCTGCGGAAAATAGATTTTCTTGAGAATCGCAACAGCTTGGATTTTCTTTGATTTAGACGACAAATGGCTCCATAATCAGCAATTAAACTCGAATTTCACTTGGCAACCCTTAAAAATCATGGGATTATGATCTTTTGAGTGTGAGTTGGCATGAGGAAATCACGGGATCGTGATAAAAAAACAATGATTTCTGGATCAAATTGACTATTAATAAATACAGCTGCAATTCGAATTTGAAACATAAATCAAATGAAATCACCATGATTATTTGTCTTCGTGGCTGAAAATAATAAAGACCCATGTGGAAAATCAATTCTGTTATCCCAAATCATATATGAATTTATGTGCCTCKCTAAGATTTGATGAAGAATTGACAGATGGAGATTCGGAGGACAATCTGGAATCAAAACTTCTGGAACTTCTTCTACAGGCTTGACATTCAAATATAATTTACCTTGAACAGTTAAACCTTCACAGGAATTTGTTCCATGTGAAGAACTCTCCATTTGATGAAATGTTTGTCAAGAATCGTGCTGCTAACTCCTTGTATAACTAACTGTATAGCCTGATCACTTGATTCCCCAAGAGGAAAGCAGCTTGAACTATTAAGGCGAAATACATAAGCACAATAAACAGAAGCCTGGGCAATCTGTAAAAAACACTGATCTTGCGGGGAACTTTTGACTGCCTTCCCAAGCTCTAAATCCAGATCTGATTGCACCATTGGAAAGATTATGATCTGTATATGTCAATCAACCATTTGAACGTGTGAAACGGACATTCCAAGGCTGAGAAAAATGATTTTTCCCAAAGGCAGTTTTTTATGGAAATTCTATAATTTCGGTGGTTAACTGTACTCGGATTTAAGCACCTTATCCACCGAAAGTGCTTCTTTTCGGTGGTTAATGAGCACGCACAGGCTCGCCTAAACCACCAAAAATAGAAACTTTTCCAAACATCAAAATTGACAAATTTCGATTACCTGCATGAATGCAAATGACCCCAGGGCTTCTTAGACTGTAGTTTGACTCGAAATTAGGCTTGAGAACTCGGCTTTGGCTTGGGTCTTTATATATCACTATGCACTTTGACTTTGTATTGAAAACACTTGATGTGCAGACCTGGAACTTGGCATATATGAACATATATATTTCTTTGTCCATAATATGAGATATAAAACATAAAAATAAAACATTTTTTTGTTTTATAATCTCTATAACATAGACTAAAGAAAAATGAATGACATTATTTGTATCATGTATTTCAGGTCCAGAGGCATAGAAACAAAGGATTTGTGAGCAGAGTATTCAAATAGGAGCTTAATGAGCACTATGAAGGTTAAGATATTGGCCAAGAGTCTAAAGAAGACGATAAATGAAATAAAGAGTGATAGAAATGCTCATCAAAATACCGGTGCGTATTTGATCGCTAACAGAGTGCATCATTGGATTCTTTGAGATACTAATGGTGCTTGTATTATCACAATATATTGAAATGGGATCATCATACTTAACTTATATATCTATCATATTTTGTTTCATCCATAAAACCTGTGTACAACATGTTGTTGTTGCAATATACTCTGCTTCGACTATAGAAAATGATAATGATGATTGTTTCTTTCTTAGACAAGACACCAAACACTCACCTAATTAGAATGTTGCTCCACTTGTACTTCTTCGGTCATCAATGCAACCTTCCCAATTTGGATCTGTGTAGGAAATAAGTGATAGATCCTTTCATTTTGGATACCATAATCCAAACTCTTCTATACCCTTTAGATATATGAATATCATGTTTACTGCTAGAACTTGTGATTCCTATGGTGTTTCTTGAAATCGTGCCACATGTCCAACTACCTTCATTACATCTAGTTTGGATATTGTCACATAAAGTAAGATGCTAGTCATTGAACTGCACTGCCTCTAATCTGTAGAATTTGAATAATCATTTTTCCTAACTTGAAACTGGTTTGCATAAGAGTATTGACCAGTTTGTAATCTTCCATTCCAAACTTCTTTAGCATTTATTTGATATACTTGGTTTGAGAAATAAAAATGCCTTGGTTGCTTTGACATAAATGAAGACCCAGAAAGAAGGATAGTTCTCCAAGTAATGGCATTTCAAATTCATTCTGCATGATATCCTTTGCAAATTTATGGCTCAACCTGTCATCATCACTTCCAAAAATAATATCATGAACATTTTAAAAGAAAATTTAAATGGGATGTGGAGTATAGTAAAAATAAATTTTAATAGTGCATTCAAACTAGAAATCAATCTAATTTAGGTTCTCTCTATTTATCACAAAATTTGGTAGGCAAATGAAGGAGTATATATATGGAGTTAAAATATTCTCCATTCCTTTGGTCGAACAACCACAACATCCCAAATTTCTAGGAATATAATCAACATTGGTCGAAGGGTCATCCTCATATTCCATGGATTCAATTAACGAATTTCCAACTTTATTTCCGAGCAAAGGTATTTGGAAAATACATCAAACACACACTTGCAGAATGGTCTCATTTAGCTAACATGCAGATTGTTTTCCATAATTATCCATAGATTGGGATATATATTTGGTTCTTTAAAACTAATTTCTCCAGAATTCGTAGTTTGGTTGGTTTTCTAAACTTGGAAATTCGTTTGAGTGACTTAGGGATCTAGGAATTGGATCTCATATTTCTTCAATACATTTTTGGTATAAATAATGCCCCAATAGAGTAGGAAAAGCGAGGGATCTTCCTCTTATAAGGAAGTAGGGGTTTGAGTGATAGGAGAAAGGAGTAGGCCTGGAAATTGCATTGTAAAGAGCTTCATGCCCTACAACATTTCATGCTCAGGGATTCATACACCCTGCTAGTTAGACTATGCTCTCATGGTAATCTTGTACTTTTCTCATCTTGCTTGAGTATAATGGGTATTTATGCAATGCATTAATTTATACATAATTCAGGATCGATTATAGTGAGGATCTTACTATTAATTACCTGTATTTTGTAAGTTGTATTCAAGTACTTGTTTCATATTAAAAATAATATTTTTAATTTGAAAATATTCTTGGTGAATATATGAGTTTAGCAAACTATTGACTTATATATTCATAGTTGTTTCCTATTCTTCCATTTTATTGTCCATTAAATATCTATCTATCAACGTAAATTTATCTAAATATATGAAGTACTACTGATCATTTGAGATATATTTGATGAGATTTACCAGATCCTCAACCTATCCAACCCACTGGATCCATCTTTCAATCAAATAAACCATTGCAATAACTAAGGTGCCCTAGATTTTCCCTATAGCAGTCTAGTGCAAACTTTAGGGATAATATCTTTTGGCGCCATTGCTGAGGATGGAATTGAATATTTTCCTTGGGTGTACGACATGTTTAGATCTAGCTCTTGATGACAAATAGGATCTCGACACTAGATTTGACTATAGATCATTCACCCGGAGACTCATGGTTGAAGAATCCACTAGCAGCTCCACTTGTTTAGAATGTCGAAAGAAATGGATGCTACTTTAGCTCAAATGTTTTCTCCATTTTACTTCTCAATTGTTCCTGGTTATCCAAATCCAGTACCTCCTATAGATTAATAGAAAGGTTGTCTTTCCAATTTCAAAGAAGGTACAGATGAAAATCCTACAGAGAACTTATTAGAGTTTCATGAACTTATGCACCAATTGGATATCTCTCATGAGGATGGATTCATGAATATGTTCATGTACTCACTAGAGGGAGATGCTCGTGAGTGGTATAGATCTCTACCTCTTTCTATTATTTCTTCATTGTAGGAGTTTCATGTAGTTTTTCATGCTCATTGTAAAAAACATTATCCAACTGAGTGTCTTTTTTAGCACTGATGTGAAGAGTTTGCATTGTATATTCAGAGTTATGTAGTTGATGAAAAGGAATTAAATGTTAACAAAGTGGAAGAGGAGTCATTATATGTTGAATCCTTTTCTAGTTTTTTTATTCAACATGAAGAGTTTCAACATTGCATTAATGTTGAAGTTGATGGTAGCCAGATTGTAGATGGTTTTGACATCATATCATATGTTTCTAATAGTCATGTCTATGATGAAATTGTTGCTCAATATTTTTATGAAGATATCCCTATGTTTTATGAGTATGTGGATGATTTAGAGGAACAATTTTCTGGATCATCACATATGGAATTCTACAGTAGCAAGCTTGTCTATGATAGTTATGGATCTGGTTCATTCGAAGGCAATGAGGGAGAAGATGACGAGGCATTTCCACCTTTTACAAAGTTTTCTTCCCCACCAAATGGTAAACAATAGATTCAAGATTTCATTGAGTCTAGATGTGACATCCTTGAGCCAGAAATAGAAGATATTAGCAATAGAACAACATTTGTACAAGTGCAATTTGGTCAAGAATATGGAAAGGAAGTATTGTTGTTTTATATTCTTAAGGGTGGAGAGTGTGCTTATTATTACTATGAATCACAAGAAGGCTCACATCTGAAGCCATGTTCCTTCACTAAAGCATAAAAACTGCAACAATCATTCAACTATCAAGATCATATTGAAGAATGTATTGTTGATAATTATCAATTAAGGTATGGATCTCATGTTTTTGAAGATCCTGTGGCCTTTTATATGGGGAATTTTAACAATTTAAAGTTCCAGTCATTGTTTTTCTTTGAACATCAAGCTGATGATGAGTTTCCATTTCATTTTCCAGTCTTTATTTTGTTGAAGCATATTCAAGGAATTTGGTTAGTTGATGAAATATTTGAATGGTTACAGTGGAAACTTCCATACACTTAGGAAAGTGTACATAAATAAGATCCATGTACAAGAGTTTGGTTATAGTGTGTTTTTAGTTTTGGAATAAGACTCCATGGCCCAATGGAGACACTGGTACACAACATTTCAGTTTGTAGTTTAGTTTTCAGCTGTAATTTGTTTTCAACATGCAAAATAGTTTGTTTTATGAGTAGGGTTGGTATCAAAGCATGATGAAATTTGTAGCGTTACAGGTTGCATAAATAGAAGAAGGCATTGGTCTATGTGTTCTTGATGCCTTGTAGGGAGGACATCACCCCTAAGAGAAGCCAATGTTAGCACCTAGGATGTTATGTCAAAAAATTTCAATTGTTATAGAAAGTATATCCTTTCTATAACATACATTTCATTAGCACGGGTCAATCTAAATTTAACTTCTTATTCAACCCACTAAAACTACTCAGAAAGCCTGGTATATAAGGTGTTAGCATTTATAATTTTTGTAAAACTTTTGGAGCTTTTTGGGTATATTACCTCTTGGAATAATATCCAGGTTTTTAATGTTTTTTATAAAAGGATATCCAGGTTTTTAAATGTTATGTCAAAAAATTTCAATTGCTACAAAAAGTATATCCTTTCTATAGCACACATTTCTATAGCACGAGTCAATCTAAATTTAACTTCTTATTCAACCCATTAAAACCACTTAGAAAGCCTAGTATATAAGGTGTTAGCATTTACAATTTTTGTAAAAACTTTTGGAGCTTTTTACCTCTTGGAATAATATGTAGGTTTTTAATGTTTTTTATAAAAGGATATCTAAGTTTTTAATGTTTTTATAAAAAGATATCCAAGTTTTTAATAAAAAGAATATTGGCCTTTAAAACCAATCCCTAATTCAATTTCACATGTCATTAAGCACCTGAGACCAAGAGCCAAGCACCACAATCATCAAAATTCAAATCACAAAGTGACAAGGAGAGATCCCACAGGTCATCTTAATGCACTGTGCTTCGAAATCATTATAATGTGTTCAGATATATCAACAAATAAAACGTCTTTTCTTTCTTGGGTGTGGGATATTTCCCACTGCACAAAATAGGGCACCCATCCAAATGTTGAACACAGAGAGAAAGAACCCTATGAGGAGTATCGATATTTTATTATGGAGATGATTTCCAAGTGTCATGACAAGTGACAAGTGTGGTGAGGAAAAACCCACGGGTTTATTTAAGAATACGATGAAATTGAGCCTAGATATTTTCTCTTGAAAATTGATTGGGTTTATAATCATATTTATCCTCTTTTGGTCCTACATCACAATAGCGTGAAGAAAATGAGCAAGCTTCAAATCGTTGTGTTATTCACTTGCTCGTCTTCGGTGAATATGATGCATATTTAAACCATCCCTTGAAACTTATTCCCTTTTAAATTGAATCCTCGATGGATATGTCTTGGAAGGAACCTATGATGTTTATGACCTGTGATGAAGTTAGAGAGCTTGCTAGGTTTTGTATCCACAGTCCTACAAAAAAAATGATATTATTGTTAGAATTGAGAACTCTTAACCCACAAGTTCCAGGAAGGCTTAAGAAAAAGAGAGTCACGCTTTGATTCCTTCACGATCTCCAACATTCAAAGTATAGTCTCAACTATCAAAGGTTGGCATATTGTTTCTCTTCCTAGACATCTAATTCGATACAAATCTCGTTGCATAAGGACGGTCGAAAATCAAATTAAACTGAGGGAGTAACTTTAAGTTACCTTCATAAAGACAACTCAGATAGGATCATGAAAGAAGATTTATTGATTACATTTTAAATGGGATGTGGAGTATAGTTAAAAGAAATTTTTACAATGCATTCAAACTGAAAATCAATATAATTTGGGTTCTCTCTATTTATCACAAAATTTGGTAGGAGAATGAAGGAGTATATCTATGTATTTAAAATATTCTCCATTCCTTTGGTTGAACAACCAAAATCATCCCATATTTCCAAAAATATAATCAACATTTGGTGAAGGGTCATCCTCATATTTTCAAGGATTCAATCAATGAACTTCAGGCTTTATTTCTAAGCAAATGGTGAGACATTTGAAAAATCCATCAAAAACCCACTTGTAGAACGATCTTATTTAGCTAAAAAGTGAATGATTTGCTAGAATTATGCATATATTGGGATATATACTTGGTTATTTAAAACTTTTTTTTCCAGAATTTGTAGTTTGGTCGTTTTTTCTAAACTTGGCAATTCGTTTGAGCGACTCAAGGATTTGGGGATTGGATCTCATCTTTCTTCAATATATTTTTTTGTATAAATAATGGCCTCAATAGAGTGGGAAAAGGGAGGGATCTTGTTATTAGAAGGAATCTGTTACAGGTATGAACTAACTGAGAGGGGGGCCGGGGGTGAATCAGTTAGTGTAGATTATTAACTTTTTCTCTTGTTTTAACTTTGAATCATTAATCTTAGTGGCAGTGAGTCTTTACTGTGAAATTCAGAGTTATAAACATAAAGCAGATAACATAAAGGATAGCAATCACACACAACATTCACTCACAAGTATGAGGCACAGATTTTTCAAGAGGAAACCCAACCAGGGAAAAAACCTCATCTTCTTAAGATGTTCAGCAAGCTTCAACTCCGTTACATCTCATCTTTTATGAGCACCAACTCATAGAGGCTACAACCTCTGATTGCCAGCACCAACTGGCTAAGAGCACCAACTCCCACAGAATCCCAGCACACACTGGGTGGAAGCCCCGACTTCCTTTTTACTTCAGCACCAACTGAGTGAAGGCACCAACCTTCAGATTCCACAAGCACCCACTTGCAGAGAAAGAGACATACGTCTCTCTAGCACCACCCTACCACCCTAATTTGCCAATATAAAAATTGCTCAAATCAACTTGTTCATTCTGATATAGCTTGCTTACCCTTTCTGCTGATCTTCTCTGTATTCTTCACTGTTTCTGATCTGCTGCTCTGCCTCACTGTCCTCTGAAGCCCATTCTCAGCTCCTTCTCCTGTCACGCAGGTTCTCCTCCTTCTTTTCTCACATCTAGAGCTCCCTTTCTCTCTCACTTCAACAACAACAATTTATCTCTGTGCCAGCGCATTATATAGATTTACCACATGCAGAAGTTTTCTTTGTGTTTCTCCACTCCAACTGCAGTTTCCCTTTCTTTCATTCTTTCTTCTGCTTTTTGCATGCCAGCATACTCCCTGATTTTCTGAACTGGCTCTTTGCATGCCTCC
>ML788912.1:310424-329774 GCA_009831015.1 Picea engelmannii | reverse complement strand
TATAGTTAGGTTGCGAGTATATCTCGGGCTCCAATTCCAAAATGCGATGTCTTGGAAGAGAGACATACCATAAACTCTAGAGATACTATGGTGGCAATTGTTAATAACAAGGACAACACTACTAGCAATTTCATCGTTAACGTTAACGTAATCCCATTCAGTGGACATAATCCCATGCAAAATTGGAGGACTCCCAACCAAAATTGGTAGCAAGGCAAATAGCAACTCAACAACACAGTTCCACAAAGTAAGTGTTCCAACATTGTTTTGTTCCATTAAAAACTTAAAACCCATAGAGATGGATGATGGAAAAGCAGTCACAAGGACACCTTCTAAACATTGTGCCCCATATATCAAGGTAGCAATGCCATAGAAGCATATAAAAAGCAAGATTTGGAGCAAACTTCCCAAAACAACAATAGACCGAACAACTCGAAGCATTGTTGAAGACCATTCTAGGATTATGGAAAAAAGAAGTAAGACAACATGAAACTAGGAAATAGTCTCCACATTTTCCATTATTTATGTTCTACTGAGTGTCTCTTCTTTTGTGTTGTCAACCTGTTCATCTATACTTGCTAGCATACCCATTCTGGAATTAGCATTATCCACTAGACATGCTAGTGCAAGTGTTCCATCCCCTTCAACACAATCCCATCTATAGATCTCATCAAGCTCTAATGGCTTCTCAAGCACAAGCTCCTTCATTTTGGTAGCCTTTAACTCTTCCAATCTTTTAAGCTCAACCTTGGCCTATTCAATATTTTCATAAGCAAGCTCTCCTGGCCCTTTGACTTCATCGACTGAAACTGAGATAGAAGATGTCACGTGTTCATATAATTTCTATTCTAGATGAAGCTCTTGAAGATGAAAATGTAACTCATTTAGCCTCTTCCTTAATAGGTCCCATTCATAAATAGTAGGGTTTATGTTGGGGCCATCGTGTTTTACATTTCTAGATATGTCCCCATGGATTTGACTAACTAACTCTTGAACATCTAAGAACGGGGTGATATTAGCACCATTGGTTATGCAAATAATGCTAAAGTGATACATTATGACTTCCAGTCAATTCATGGTTTGAGGAATTTGGTTCTAGGAGAGTAACCTAGGCATTTGGAGCTACCTCTATTACTGGATCCTTTACAGAACCCTAGCCAAGCGATTGATCCGGATTTTATGAGAAGAACGAAATGAATACAGATTATTATTATGATTAACAGAGAATAACATAGATACAGTAAAACTGGCTTCTATTCAATAAGGAAATATGTTGAAACTGTAAAATGCAGCGAAAAACAAGCTTGCTAGAATGGTGCCGGCTTATTTATGAGAAGAGATGTGACGGTTGCACTCATTCACAAAAAGATCGTTACAATGAGGCTCAACTAACCTTTTTTACAATAAACAGGAATTCCAAAACCCTAGACATCCAAAAACCTAACCCTAGGAGATGAAGCACCAAAAGTCATGTGGGCCTTGTTGGGGTAAATTAGTACATCAACTTCCCGGGGTTGTAACTTTTGCATACGATCTTCATTTTAGGCGCACGATAGCCCGTTGGAAAGGTCTATCTAAGGATTGCACATGTTTCCTTTAGACTCTGACTTCATCTATAATTTAATTGCTTAAATCCCTAAAAACGTTGTTTAGGGCCTCAAGATGGCCCCGGAAGTCGGGGACTCGAAAACTAGAAAAAAACTGTCAAATTGGTAAACTGCCAAAATGAACCAGCTGGAATAGGCAGGAGGCCACCAACATGCATCTAAATCAACCATGGCCTTGAAAATTCTAGCGTAGTGGAAATAGAAATAACTTGCTTAAGTTGAGAATGAACTATAACATTTCTCTCAAATTGTTGCATCCTAGTTTGGACTACAACCATTTGGGATGCCAACTATTGCTGCACAAATGAAATATTTCCAAATATTTTTTCATCTCATCAACCTTGTTTTGAAGGCATAAAATTTAAAATATTAAGTTATTTTAAATCCATCCTCTATGGTATCCTCATTCTATTGTAGAGATTTTTTTTAAGCTTTTATCATGTCAATTTCTTCCTCATTGCTAACCTCATTCTAGAATCATAAGTGTTTTCCATATTTCAAATTTTTGATTTATTCTCGCATACTAGCCTCTTTTTGAGCTACAAAATATTTTCTTCCTTGATTCTTTTGATCTCTTCCTCTTTGTTAGCCTTAGAGACCATGCAATTGGTTATTTTCTCTTCTAGAAGAACCATTTGATTTCTCAATGTTTGTGAATAAGAAAATTCCCTTAATAATGCTTTATTCACTTCAGTTTCTCAAATTTTCATCAGCCTTGGCTATAAAAGGTTCCTCCTTGCATTCAATGTTTTCAATATCTCTTGTCTCTAGTTCATCAACTTCTGCAATGGAAGAGAAATCAACTAGTCCATGGGAATTCTAGTTGTTGTTTTTTTTCATTTGAGCTATGTAGTCGATTTACTCACATTGTTAGTAATTGAATTAGTTTTTGTGCCTTGTAAACCCTGGATTTCCACCAAACATGTGCCTTCTTCTTTTATAGCAAGTTCTTATGTAAAACCAAGGTATTGATTAGTAGCTAATCCATGATCATGTTGCAAAGGAGGTGAATATTGATGTGTTTGAGTAAGTTATATTGTATCACCATGTGAAATCCCAACAATGTTATATTTGTGCTTGGAATGACGATGAGCTAGCACATATTTTGATTGTTTATTAGGAAATATAGAAGGCATGGAGGTTGCATCTAGAGAAGTCACTGAAGTGGTTGTTCATAATGATTGGGCCTATGGCAAGGAAGAAATCACTAGAGACATAGGTGTGAATTTGCCTACCTCTCATTGTAGAAAAGGGTGCACTGGTGATGGATTACATATGGAAAAGTGTATGAGGCATGACACAGTGATGTAAAGATTGTAATATTTAGGGACAAGCTTAAACTAGGAGATAATAATTAAGAAGTGGTAATGTGCTACATCCCATATATGTTCTAGGACAAGGAGCCATAATTGTCGTAGAGCTTTGAAACAAAGATAACATAGTTGCCAACTTGATGAGAACTCTCTAGAGTTCTTTTGTTTTTATAGGTTGCATTTAGTTGTTGTTTTTACTCTTGTTTCAAAAAGTGGTGCTACCAATAGCAACTTTTTTTGCAAGGTAGTATTTTGGTATTTTGAATCTTTTTAGCTATAAAGTATCAACTCTTTTTTTCCAAATGTTGTTTTTTCCATTTTTTATTTTTTTTTTGTCCAAAATGTTTGTTTTTATTTTTGTTTAATCGTGTATTTTCTTGTTTTTTAATTTTTTTAATGTTATGAAAAAAGAAAGAAAAAATATAAAAAAAAATGTCATTTTAAACAATATTAAATTGTTATATATCATTTTTTTTCGAAGTCAAGTTTTTTCATTGAATTATGTGTTATTAGTAGATTTGGGATACCATACATTTTAAATGTGATGCAAAATATTGTTTTTTAACACTTTTTTATTCCAATATTCTCCCATAAGCTAAATATCTCAATAATCAAATCTCATGTCTATCTGTTCTAAATCCCAATTGAAAATAACTATTTGTGGCTATGAAAGTATCATTTTCTTTGCGAGTTTTTTGTTTCACACTTTGCATATCAAATGGGAAGCATATTTCCATACAATACTGCTTCTAAAAACTTGCATAGACCTTTGATCTGTCCCCATGACATATTTCTTGAAATTCATTATGGATAAATATCACCCTTCGTATGAATGTCATAGACATCCTATACTCACTATATGTGTTATGATCCCATCCCAATAACTTTGCTTTTGTATCTGTTAAACTAACATAAATGATACATTTGACTATTTCAAAAAAATGGTTATTGGGATATTCTTACATCAATTCTTCTAGCCTCTACAAAATTATTTCCCCTAATTACATAATATTTATAGTCAAACATTTTGATCGTTCAAATTCACCCTTATTAGGAACCTCCAATGGGTCAACACGGATTAGGTAGTGAACCCCATGTGCATATGGATTATACTTCATCAATGTTTTCAAGTTTTGAATATGCAAGTGGTGTGGTTTTCTAATTTTATATTTCTCTTGACCTTCCATGGGTCCATAAATCTACTTCATATTCAACTAAAATCTATGGCTATTGTTAACCAAATTATTTCTCCCAAATCAATATGAAATTATATTTTGTGTTGTCTTGATAATGCCATCCTCTAGATCATAACTTGGTGTTATGATTTCCACTCCCAAAATTTTCAGTGCAATATTTAGAGCTAACCATGACTTCTCACGGGGACATCACCTTGTTGACCAATATCTTATCACACTCATTCATATAGGGGGTTCTAAAATTGTGAAAAATAGGGTCAATATATTGTAGGTATTGGGGGGGTTGTGATGCAGGGTAAGAGGGGGTTATAGGTATTGGAGGGTATAAAAAGTGGAATCTAGTAAAAATATGGGATATCTAGTAAAAATATAGTTTTTTTAATTGGAAATATGTATTGGGAGGGGGGTTCAACAAAAGGATTTTGTGAGGTATTTTTCAGTATCTAGTGAAATTAGGGGTATTATTTAATATCCCATGAACATTAGTTCACTAATTGGAGACCCTGTGTGACTTCTTCACTAACAACATTAGTTATCCTCATTTTATTATTTAAGGAGTTCCATATAAATCAACAATATTTTCTTCATCAATAGGAATGGAAACATCCTCAAGCATAGTTCATTTGTGTTTCTCGTGTTTCCTCTTCTTTTGAGCAAGAGTGGAATCTCATTGGCACCAATGTCAATATCATCTTCATTTGGGGTTGCTACATGTTTAAATTTAACCTTTCTAACCTTATTAGACTATTGTATTTCCTTTCTTTTTTTTCTTTTTTTCTTTTATGTTGCTTATGTGTCTCTTTTACTGTAGTTTGAACTTTTGGTAATATTTCTTTCTTTTTCTTTACTTCTTATGCCTTGTCGATATGAAAGGAACTAATTACATCCATGGTATTTCCCTCTATAGAATAAATCCATGCCAACATATGTGAAAGTGGCATAAAAATATCCAGTAAAAATAAAATATAACAATTTAGTGTTAAATATGTTAGAAAAAATATCATGGTGCTTATAATAATATATAAAACACAAATAAGAATAAAAAAAAATTATTTTGCCTCTCTTGATCTTTTGCACAATAGATGCACATAGTTTTGTACAATTTTCTTCCATGTTACAATTCCTCATTTTGAAACAATATTTATTCTTGGTATATGTCTTGGTTAACTTTGCAAATGCATAAACAATCTCTATACTTACACCAAAAATATATCTCTAACAAACCAAGTAATTGATAATTTGACTACATATGTTCAAAATATATATATATATATATATATATATATATATATATATATATATATTCCTTTTTTTTTTCACATGATACACATTTCCAATCTCGAACACTCTTCATAGATTTTGATAATTCAATTGTCATACCTTAAACATAAGTCCTACTCTTTTGTTGGCAATTAGTATTGGCCACAATTACAATTTTTCATATTATGATTGCAAATACTGTTTTAGATAATTCACATATACCTTCCTTATTTCTATTTTTCCTGCACCCAAAATTGAAAAATATATTTTTTTAATTTTTATAATAATAATATTTTTAAATTTTTAAAATGAAAATCTTATAAAAATATTATTATATTAAAAAAAAAAAATTATAAAAATATGAATTGCAAAATAAAATTGGTTTACAAAGAAAAAAATAAAATAAAAATAAAAACTTAAGTATAATCATATTTAATTTTATTTAAAAAAAAATATAATATAATATAACATTAAAAAAACAAAAATAAAAATACATATTATTTTTTTTTAAATGAAAAAAAATAACGTCAAATTGAAAGAAAATTAAAAAAAAAAATCTTAAATATAACCTTATTTTTTTTACTTTATTAGATTTTAAAAAAACTCAAAATATAACATTAAAAAAAATAGAAAATTAAAATAAAATGAAAAATACATTACCTAATTTTGGAAAAAAATAAAAATATAGAGGGGGAGACTCCCGGAATTTTCCCACCCCGTTTCACTTAAAAATGGGGTGCCTAATGAAGGAGAGGGAGGAATTGCCCCCTCCTTTCCTCTAAGCACCCAAACCATCAATCCTTTATAGTGACAGTCTTAACACCTAGTGAAGGGGAGACAATTGTGCCATTATATGTTCAAAATCAATAAGAAAAACAATCCAACAGTGCATTTGTTGAGAGGACACAAACCACTTGTAAATTCTCCAGCATGAAAGGATAATAATAGCGCTCCAAGGCTACAACATTCGAGGTATATGGATTTGGGAATTAGTTAGAGACAACTTCATTTGATTATGCAAAAGTCACATGTTTTGTTTGATTTAAATCAAACAAAGTGATATTAGTTGATCTTTCCTTTTAGTTAAGGAGATGGAATAATTGGGGCGAAGTTGGTGGAGTTGTTAGGTAATTTTCAAAAGTTCTAAGTATATCTGCAAAAGACAATTCTAATGCCTAGGCACTTTAAAGCCCAAGTGATGTAATTGGAAACCAAACATGGTCCATGATATGTGGGACATGAAGCATATCGAGACTTTTAAAATTGTGTTTGAGTGAACATTTTAGTCATTACAAGAAACTCATAATTTATGGCTCTTGACCTTGATTCAGTATAAAATTTGAATAGAGGATCAAAGGCATTTTTTTTTTGCCTCGGTTCCATATTATTTGTGATGTGTTTCTCTTACTTATCTATTACCTCATATTATAAGAACAAAACATATAAGTATCATTTGTGCCTCGGTTCCATATTATTTGTAATGTGTTTCTCTTACTTATCTATTACCTCATATTACAAGAATAAAACATATAAGTATCATTAAACCTCATCAATCAAAAGCAAGTTAATGAAATTAATGCACACAACTAATGTCAGTCAAGAATGATTAATGAAAATCAAGTACATGCAATCAAACCACTGCAAAGTTTCTTCAATCCTTCAAGATGGAAATTACATTAGCATTCAACAACGATTCTACATAAATCATTGAAATAAATGAGGAAATCAAACGAATGAAACACTGTTACTCATTCAAATTTTAAGATCAATACAACTTTAGAATCAGCATTAGCTATAAATTGTAATACTTCCTTTGTATGTGTGAAACCAAACTTAAGTTGAATTGCATTGTACTTTTTGGGTGCATTATTGGTTGAACCTGACACCCAAGAATTGATTGAGTCATTGCATTTCTAGGTCTACAATGAATGATTGTGTCATTGAATTGTATACAATGCAGAGTTGCAAGAAGCCCTTGTTCCTATTGAGTCAATTGTAATCTAGACCTCCCTGCATAAGGAGGGGTCATTCAATTTTTCAAATGGAGTGAAGTATCAAATTATTAGAGTTAATGAATACTCTAATAATCATTGTTGAAGAGAATACAATCATACTTAACAATCAATCATTCCATCTATTATAACTTGTTTACAAGTGTCACTATCCAAAGTAGAACTACTTCAAACCGAGACTCAACTTTTTCACGATGAACTTCAATGAAAGAATATTCAACATTCTAAACTAGTCATTTCTCTCTTTTTGATGATGATGATGATGTTGATTCAGATCAATAGTCAACTCAAGATAAACTCAATGAAACAACTTCAGTTTTAGATGAGAATGAAGTTGTGCATGATCAAGTTCAACATGATCTTTCCAAGCCTGTCATTAGATCTTAGGAAGAAATTAGGAATAATAAGCACATGATAGGTATCAGATATTATAATGAAGTAAATTTTCATAGTCCATATTATTCCAAATTAATCCACTTCATCAGTGTAGGATTCATTCAAGAATTTTCAACTTCACCTATTCAAGTTCAACATTAGAATGTGAAATGACAACATTGCAAACGGGTTTGTTACATGGATGACCAATGTTTTGATCTCCATCCTTGTCAGCATTGTGGCAAGAAAAATAGTTATATGGAAAAATGCTCTAAATAAAACAAAAGTGAAAGATTAAAGATTCATTGTGGGTGGATCAATCCTTGGAAATGGTCATCAACAACCAAGCGATTATTTTAGTATTATCGAAGAATTCAATCTCAAGTAAAGACGCATATTGCAGTAGAAGGTCTTCACTCTCTTTCACCTTAAGGAGAGGAGTGCACAAATCTAGTGAAGATGGTTCATGGTCAACAAAAAACCACTTGTGGTCTCTCCTTTAAGATGACAAAGGGGGGAATTGATGATGGATTTTAGACTTAAAGTTTCGACAACAAAAAAAATCGCCTTATGGGAAACAAAAAAAAATCACTAGATGGGCAACAAAACAAAATTTCTAAATGGGGAAAAAAATTACCATATGGGCAACACACAAATCATTGGATGGGAAAACAAATCACTATATCGTAAAAAGAACAAATCACCATATGGGAATCAACAGTTTATAGATGGCAGACTTTGGTAGAATTATGGTTCAATGTCTTGTTGAATCATACACAAGATACATGATTGGGATGTTGATTTAGAGAGAAATATTGTGGACATTTTGTTCACCTAGATGGCCATTCAACCTTGCAGAGGACAACTAGATCCTTCTACATTACCACTTGACATTTGATTCAACTGCTAGGAATTTTCAATGATGTGTTAGACTTGCAACTGATTCACTTCTCTTGGTTTTCTCTCATCATATTGAATTTTACATCAGTGAAAAATTACAGGCATTTTGTCTCACATGTTTTCAATGTTGGATTACTGAGAGCGGGGTGAATCAATAATAGAGATTTTTAATCCTTTTAACCATAATATGTAAGTGTTATTTATATTTATGATCAATATACCATTATCTTTCAACAAGTGTAGAATAAATAAATAATGAACAATCAGACACATACACAGTACACCAATACTTTTATGTGGAAACCCAATGCGAGAGAAAACCATGGAATGTTTTTTCTTGTATGTATTTAAGAATTACATTCATTGGAAGCAAAAAATTCCTTTGTTCTCCAGTTACAACTGGAAGGGGGCTCTGACCCCCTATATTTTCAGGCTACAACTTGAGGGAAGGTCCAACTCCCCAATTCTCTGGATACAACTAGAAGGAGGCTACAACCCCCTATGTTCTCCAGCTACATCCGGAAGGTGGCTACAACCACCAATCCTTTCCTCATCCAACCGCTCTGAAATATAAGTGAAATGATGAAACCACTATCACTGTGAGATATACCACTGTAAAACCGTATCAACATATGCCACTGACCTGTAACCAACCTGTGCCACTGACATGTAATCAACTTGTACCTGTACCAACAAAAACCAACAGGCACACAACCTGTATATACGACAATTCACATATGTACACTACCTGTCTATACTGCATGTTGCATATCTATGTGACCTGTCTATACTGCAACCTGCGTACACCTTCAGAAAACTAGGGTTTTCACCTTTTCTAAAACTTCAAACACTTTGTTGCCTCTATTCCATCACTTTGAAACCTGTCACTATGTATTATCTATAGTTGTATCATGTTCATACATCATCTTATATATCCCTTAACTGAGTGCATCTATATCTCTAGTCATATGCCATACATGTGTGTATAATCATGAACAAGTGTAATAACCCTCACATGGACTAGACATAAAACCCTCACTAATATACAACCTCACACTACAACAACTTCTCAACTAGTTCACAACTACAAACTCTCAACCATGTACCAAAAAAACCATTAACCATATTCCAAGCAATACAAGATGTGCCTCAACACTAACAAGATGTACCAATGACAAATACCAAATATACCATCACTGTATTTCTGTAGACATGGCTTGTACAGTAAGTGCCATACAACCAATATCCTCTCTAGGGAAAATCCTCAAACCCCCATAACCATATCTCATGTAGACAACAATATCCAACTACTCATAGAAATGGGATATACCTTTTGAACCTGTAGACATATCTGTTGTACCTGGTCACTATAGACCTTCCTGGGAGCTTGCTTTCAGACTCTAGAGACCTGACATCTTCATCTCCTCAAGTTTTCATGGATTTTCCCACATGTACGTGCCCTGTTATACTGTTAGTCCACATACGTACATGCCCTTATCCACCACATCTCATGTACACTTAAAAAAACTAGGGTTTTTTTAGTATTTCTGCAATTCCAAAACTTTCACCATCAACCCTTCGTGCTACCTCAGACTTGCGTAACTTCAGATGTATCAATGAGTGTCTGCAATATACCTTACATAATAATAGATATTCAATGTACTCAATAGGTGCTAATAGGAGAGCCTTACACTCTTATTTATACTTCCATGTAGCTTCCTCAAGGGGATACCTTCTAACCAACTTAACCCAACTTCCTTCTTTTAGGGCTAACCCACTTCTAACCACTTGTCCACTTATAACAACTTTATCCACAAACAGTAAACTCTCCACTTCTAGTTGAAACTAATTTATTTTTAATTATTTTCTTATTGCAACAATTTAACCCATGATTAACTCCTAGTTTCACCCACTTTGACTAGTCAACTTCTTCTAGGCGTTTCTAGAATAACTTGACTTCTTTGACCTTCTAGATAACTCATGAGGGTTCTCCAACTTCACAAGGTCATAACTTTCTAACCGTGAGGAGTTACGTGGCGTTCCACATATCACCGGAAATGGCATGACATGTACTATCCATATAGAATAATCTTACCTACAGATATACTAATACTCATATCATTATACATCAAACAAACTTTAAGTCACTTAACCATACTGTTTGGGCTACCAAAATTTTCTACCAGACTTGCTTCAAGGGTTGACATCAATGAAAACCAATCAAATTATTAAAAAATATCCCCCTTTTGCATTGATGGAAACAATTTGATGAAACATTGAAGTCATATTTCTCATGCTCCCCTAGTGACCAACGCTCCCCCTGGAACCATGCCCATGTGCTCTTTGACCATGCATCTGATGAATCTCTCCCCCTTTGACATCAATTGAAAAGGAAACTTCTCGTCGATGATGCTCCCCCTAACTAAATTGTACTTGGGGTTTCTCCCCTTGAATGAACTCTTCCCAAACTGAACCGTCCTTGGGGTTGCTCCCCCTGACTAAAATCTTTCTGAAACTACTCCCCCAAAATGAACTGTCCTCTTAATGGTGCATCCTCATGTAAATCTAAGACATATAAGATAAGCATTCAAAATCATTAATTTTGGAGTGGAACTTACTCCAAGTATCTATCGAAGATACTCAAAAGATTCCCTTGGAAGTGGTTTTGTAAATATATCTACAACCTGTTCTTTTGTTCCCACATATTCAACTCGGATGTTCCTCTCTGCAACCTATTCCCGTAGAAAGTGATATTTGATTGGAATTTTATTCGTATTGGAGTGCATCACTAGATTCTTTGAGATACCGATGACACTTGTATTATCACAATATATCGAAATGGGATCATCCTACTCAACCTATTTATCTGTCAGATTTTGTTTCATCCATAAAACTTGTGTACAACATGTTGTTGTTGAAATATACTTTGCTTCGGCTGTAGAAAATGATATTGATGATTATTTCTTACTTAGCCAAGACACCAAACACTCACCTAAGTAGAATGTTGCTCCACTTGTACTTCTCCGATCATCAATGCAACCTTCCCAATCTGCATCTATGTACGAAATAAGTGATAGATCCTTTCCTTTTGGATACCATAATCCAAACTCTTTTGTACCCTTGAGATATCTGAATATCCTCTTTACTTATAGAAAATGTGATTCCTTTGGTGCCGCTTGAAATCGTGCCACCTGTCCAACTACCCGCATTACATCTAGTCTAGATTTTGTCACATTAAGTAAGATGCCAATCATTGACCTGTAATGCCTCTAATCTATAGAATTTGAATCATCATCTTTACTTAACTTGAAACTAGTTTCCATAGGAGTATTGAATGGTTTGCAATATTCCATTCCGAATTTCTCTGATATACTTGGTTTGAGAAATAAAAATGCCTTGGTTGCTTTGACATATTTGAAGACCTAGAAAGAAGGATAGTTCTCCAAGTAGTGAAATTTCAAATTCATTATGCATATCCTTTGCAAATTTTTGGCTCAACCTGTCATCATCACTTCCAAAAATAATATCATCAACATTTTAAAAGAAATTTTAAATGTGATGTGGATTATAGTTAAAATAAATTTTTACAGTGCATTCAAACTAGAAATCAATCTAATTTAGGTTCTCTCTATTTATCACAAAAGTTGGTAGGAAAATGAAGGAGTATATATATGGATTTAAAATATTCTCCATTCCTTTGGTCAAACGACCAAAATCATCCCAAATTTCTAGGAATATAATCAACATTGGTCGAAGGGTCATCCTCATATTCCATGGATTCAACCAACGAACTTCCAACTTTATTTCTGAGCAAATGGTGAGGTATTTGGAAAATCCATCAAGCACCCACTTGCAAAATGGTCTCATTTAGCTGACACGCACATGATTTTCCAGAATTATCCATAGATTGGGATATACATTTGGTTCTTTAAAACTAATTTCTCCAAAATTCGTAGTTTGGTTGGTTTTCTAAACTTGGAAATTCGTTTGTGTGAATCATGGATCTAGGGATTGGATCTCATATTTATTCAATACAATTTTTGTATAAATAATGCCCCAATAGAGTAGGAAAAGGGAGGGATCTTCCTCTTATAAGGAAGCAGAGGATTGAGTGATAGGAGAAAGGAGTAGGTCTGGAAATTGCATTGTAAAGAGCTTCATACCTTGAAGCATTTCATGCTAAGGGATTTAGACACCATGCTAGTTAGACTGTGCTCTCATGATAACCATGTACTTTTCTCATCTTGCTTGAGTATAATGGGGATTTATGCAATGCATTAATTTCTACATAATTCAACCTGATTATAGTGATGCTCTTACTATTAATTACCTGTCTTTTGTAATTTGTATTCAAGTACTTGTTTCATATTTAAAATGATATTTTGAGTTTGAAAATATTCTTGGTGAATACATGAGTTTATCAAACAGTTGACTTATATATTCATATTTGTTTCCTATTCTTCCATTTTATTGTCCATTAAATATCTATCTATCAGCATGAATGCCCTAACTATATGAAGTACTACTTATCATTTGAGATCTATTTGATGATATTTACAAGATCCTCAATGTATCCAACTCACTGGATCCACCTTTCAATCAAATAAACCATTGCAATAACTAAGGTTCCCTAGATTTTCCCTATAGAAGTCTAGTGCAAACTTTAGGGATAACATATTTTGGCGCCATTGTCGGGGATGGCATTGAATATTTTCCCTGGTTGTACGACATGTTTAGATCTATCTCTTGATGGTGAATAGGAGTTCAACACTAGATTTGACTAAGTATCATTCACCCAGAGACTCCATGGTTGAAGAATCCACTAGCAGCTCCACTGGTTTAGAATGTCGAAAGTAATGACTACTACTTTAGCTCGAAGGTTTTATCCATTTGAATTCTCAGTTGTTCATGGTTATCCAAATCCATTACCTCATGTAGATTAATGTCAAGGTTTTATTCCCAAGTTCAAAGAAGGTACATATGACAATCCTACAAAGAACTTATTAGAGTTTCATGAACTTATGCACCGATTGGATATCTCTCATGAGGATGTACTCATGAAGATGTTCATGTACTCACTAGAGGGAGATGCTCGTGAGTGGTATAGATCTATACATATTTATAGTATTTCTTCATTGCAGGAGTTTCATGTAGTTTTTCATGCTCATTGTAAAAACAAATATCCAACTGAGTGTCTTTTTTAGCATGGTTGTGAAGAGTTTGCATTGTATATTCAAATTTTTGTAGTTGATGGAAAGGAATTACATGTTAACAAAGTGGAAGAGGAGTCATTATATGTTGAATCCTTTTCTAGTTTTGTTATTCAACGGGAAGAGTTTCAACATTGCATTAATGTTGAAGTTGATGGTATCCAGATTGTAGATGATTTTGACATCATATTAGATGTTTCTAATAGTCATGGCTATGATGAAATTACTACTCAACATTTTTATGAAGATATCCCTATTTTTTATGAGTATGTGGATGATTTAGAGGAGCGGTTTTCTGCATCATCACGTATGGAATTCTATAGGAGCAAGCCTATTTATGATAGTTATGGATATGATTCCTTTGAAGGCAGAGAGGGAGAATATGACGAGCAATTGCCACCATTTACAAAGTTTTCTTCCCCACCAAATAGTAAGAAGTAGATTCAAGAGTTCATTGAATCTAGATGTGACATCCTTGAGTTAGAAATATAAGATATTAGCAATAGAACAACATTTGTACAAGTGCAATTTGGTCAAGAATATGAAAAGGAAGTATTGTTGTTTTGTGTTGTTTAGGGTGGAGAGTGTGCTTATTCTTACTATGAATCAAAAGAAGACTCACATCTGAAGCCATGTGCCTTCACTAAAGAATAAAAAATGCAACAAACATTCAACTATCAAGATCATATTGAAGAATGTATTGCTGATAATTATCAATTAAGGTATGGATCTCATGTTTTTGAAGATCCTGTGGCCTTTTATGAGGGGAATTTTATCAGTTTAAAGTTCTAGTCATTGTTTTTCTTTGAAGATCAAGATAATCATGAGTTTCCATTTCATTTTCCAGTCTTTATTTTGTTGAAGCATATTCAAGGAATCTGGTCAGTTGATGAAATATTTGAATGGTTACAGTGGAAATTTTCTTACACTTAAGAAAAGGATTTAAATTGGTTAGAGTAGGAGTGTACATAAATAAGCTTGGTGTATGGCTGTTTGGTTATAATATGTTTTTAGTTTTTGAATAAGACTCAACGGCCCAATGGAGACACTGGTACACATAATTTCAGTTTGCAATTTGGTTTTCAATCATAATTTGTTTTCAGCATGTAGAATGGTTTGTTTTATGAGTAGGGTTGGTATTAGAGCATGATGAAAGTTGCAACGTTACAGGTTGCATAAATCGAAGAAGGAATTGGTCTATGTGTTCTTGATGCCTTTCAGGGAGGACATCATCCCCCAGAGGAGTCGATATTAGCACCTAGGTTGCTATGTCAAAAAAGTTTAATTTCTACAGAAAGTATATCCTTTCTGTAGCATGCATTTCTATAGCATGGGTCAATCTGAATTTAACTTATTATTCAACCCACTAAAACTACTCGACAAGCCTGGTATATAAGGTGTTAGCATTTACAATTTTTGTAAAAAACTTTGGAGTTTTTTGGGTATATTGCGTCTTGGGATAATATCCATGCTTTTAATGTTTTTTATAAAAAGAATATTGACCTTTGGGTCCAATCCCTAATTCAATTTCACATGTCATTAAGCGCCCGAGACCAAGAGACAAGAAATCACCACAAGCATCGAAATTCAAGTCACAAAGTGCCAAGGATAGAGCCCACAGGTCATCTTAGTGCACTATGTTTGGAAAGCATTACAATACATTCAGATATATCAACAAATACAAATTCTTTTCTTTTGTGGATGTGGGATATTTCCCACTGCAAAAAATAAGGTGCCCATCCAAATGTTGAATAGAGAGAGAAATCCCACTACGACGAGTATCTATCTTTTATTATGGAGATGATTTCCAAGTGTCATGGAAAGTGGCAAGTGCGCTGAGGAAAAACCCACAGGTTGATTTAAGAATACGATGAAATTGAGCCTAAATATTTTCTCTTGAAAATTGATCGGGTTTATACTCATATTTATCCTCTTTTGGTCCTACATCACAATAGTGTGAAGAAAATGAAAAAGCTTCAACTTGTTGTGTGGTTCACTTTCTTGTCTCTGGTGAATATGATGCATATTTAAACCATCCCTCTATTGCCCAAGATGCATTACTTGCATCTCTTGTCTGTGGATCAACTGGAGAGCTTTTGCTAGTAGGTGATGAACATAGTGGTGCTGAGACTGAGTAGAGATGAGCCTCTTTTGTGGAAAAAAGTTCGCTACAGGAAAATTGTGATTAGAAACTTATTCCCTTTTAAATTGAATCCTCGATGGATATGTCTTGGAAGGAACCTATGATGTTTTTGACCTGCGATGAAGTTGAAGAGATTTCTAGGTTTTGCATCCACAACCCTACAAAAAGAATGATATTATTGTTAGAATTGAGAACTCTTAACCGACAAGTTCCACGAAGGCTTATTTCTTGATTAAGAAAAAGAGAGTCATACTTTGATTCCTTCACGATCTCCAACATTCAAAGTAGAGTCTCAACTATCAAAGGTTGGCGTATTGTTTCTCTTCCTAGACATCTAATTCGATACAAATCTTGTTGCATAAGGACGGTCGAAAATCAAATTTAAGTAAGGGAGTAACTTTAAGTTACCTTCATAAAGACAACTCAGATAGGATCATGAAAGAAGATTTATTGATTACATTTTAAATGGGATGTGTAGTATAGTTAAAAGAAATTTTTACAATGCATTCAAACTGGAAATAAATCTAATTTGGGTTCTCTCTATTTATAACAAACGTTGGTAGGAGAATGAAGGAGTATATATATGGATATAAAATATTCTCCATTCCTTTGGTTGAACAACCAAAACCATTCCATATTTCCAGGCATATAATCAACATTTGTAGAAGGGTCATCCTCAAACATTCAGGGATTCAATCAACAAACTTTGGGCTTTATTTCTGAGCAAATGGTGAGGCATTTGGAAAATCCATCAAAAAACCACTTGTAGAACGATCTCATTTAGTTGAAAAGAGAACGATTTGCTAGAATTATGCATAGATTGGGATATATACTTGGTTATGTAAAACTATTTTTTCCAGAATTCGTAGTTTGGCCATTTTTCTAAACTTGGCAATTCGTTTGAGTGACTTAGGGATCTAGGGATTGGATCTCATCTTTATTCAATATATTTTTTGTATAAATAATTCCTCAATAGAGCGGGAAAATGGAGGGATCTTCTTATTAGAAGGAAGAAGGCGATCAAGTGATAGGAGAAAGGAGTAGGACTAGAAATTGCAATGTAAAGAGCTTCATGCCCTGCAACATTTCATGTTCAGGGATTTAGACACCCTTCTAGTTACACTGTGATCTCATGGTAACCCTGTAGTTTTCTCATCTTTCTTGAATATAATGGGGATTTTTGTAATGCATTAATTTCGACATAATTCAACCTCTATTATAGTGAGGATCTTACTGTTAATTAACTATCTTTTTTAAGTTGTATTCAAGTACTTGTTTCATATTCAAAATGATATTTTGAGTTTGAAAATATTCTTGGTGAATATATGAGTTTAGTAGACTATTGAATTTTGTATTCATATTTGTTTCCTATCCTTCCATTTTATTCATATTTGTTTCATATTCTTCCATTTTATTGTCCATTAAATATCTAGCTATTAGCGTAAATTCCCCTGACTATATGAAGTATTGTTGATCATTTGAGATCTATTTGATGGACTTTACTAGATCCTCAACCTATCCAACCCACTGGATCCACATTTAAATCAAACAAACCATTGCAATAACCAAGGTTCCCTAGCTTTTCCCTATATTAGTCTAGTGCAAACTTTAGGGATAACAGTTGGAATGAACCCAAACTAAAATTTGTGAATGGTGGATGCATGATAAAGCATATGAGAACATCAAAATTAGGTTGTTCAATTCTAGAATTTGAATATTGAACCTAGAGTATAATAATTGGTTTCATGAGATGTGGGTGAGAAGACAACCCAATTGTATCATTGACATCACCAATGGATAAAACATTTCACAATTTGGGTTCAATTATAGGAAAATATGTAAAGAAAAATGTAATTGACATTGTAAATTGTTATACACCTTGGGGGCCAAGTATATGCAAGGAACACATGCAATGATAGTAAATAAAATAGAAAACATTTTTTCTATGTTTCATTCATATTGAGACAGATGCAATGCTAACATGGACATGTTGGTAATGATTTCAGATGGACAAAGCAAGCATCTCTCAACCAAAAGATAAAAATTGAAAACATGTTATCCCTTCCAAGGGGTTCAAACCCATTTTAAAAGTGTAATTAAAAATTCACGAGTGGAAAAAGATAAATTTAAATTTTGAATTCACTTGTCATATGTTAAGAAAAGCAAATTTTATAACATCTCAAAGAAAAGGTTGCAATTGGGAAGGACACATCAGTGTATCCTAAAGTGTTTATTGATCAAACTATATAATACCTTATGCTTTTAGCTTATCATTCAAAGGATATATGTTAAGATTATGTGAATAATTCTTGTTTATTGATCAAACTATATAATACCTTATGCTTTTAGCTTATCATTCAAAGGATATATGTTAAGATTATGTGAATAATTCTTATTGGGTAAGCCACTCAAGATTGTTATTCCACGGTCTTTATAAAGTAAAACTAATACATATTGACTAGTCCATCTACACTTGATGATTATCGTTTCTTTTTCCTAACACATTTACAAATTTTATTCCCCACTTTCAAGCTCATTTGTTACTTCCCCTACCTAATTATCCACAACTTGAAGCATATCCCTACTAACCCTAACTACTAAGTCTATATATTAAAAGTAAAATAATAAATATTTTCAATGACAATAATGTTTTTATGCTACATACGATAACCCTAATTACTAAGGCTACATATTGGAAGTAAAATAATAAATAATTCTAATGACAATAATGTTCCTATGTTACATAGGATAACCCTAAGAGGTATCTGACATGATAGGGTGGCCTCTCCAAACTCATTGGGATGAATGCTATTAATAATCAAAATTCACCATGAAGTAAGTAAAATAGTATTTTAATGGGACTATGTCGACTCTGTATTATATTTGCTCATTAGTTGTGACCTTAGAATGTTTTCATGTACATTTCCTTCAATCATATTTTGATTAAATTCATTAATCATCCATTTGAATCTCTTGTATATACTATGACACTGTGTATTGGTGTATTTTTATGGTATTTTCTCATTAGTTGTGACGTTAGAATGATGACATGTACATTTCCTTCAATCATATTTTGATTACATTCTTTAATCATCCATTTGAATCTCTTATATACTACCACACTGTGTATTGGTGTATGTTTATCAAGACATTGTAGTAGAAATCCTCAATGTTTATAAATATGAATGAATGCCTACACATACATGCATGTATATTGTGAAAAAATCATTTTATGATGAATTTATACAAATAAAGAAATGAAAACAATATACAAAATTTGTCATTTTGATTAGAAGGTTTTCACATGACTTGAAAATAATTTATTTGTTGTTGT
>ML788912.1:287740-308947 GCA_009831015.1 Picea engelmannii | reverse complement strand
GGGGGGGGGGCTACAAGAGTTATAGTAATTGGTTCATCACTTTTCTATTAGTTTTGTATGTAAATCAATAAATTTTCATTATTTTAATCCAAAGTTTTGGTAAATTTATACAATATTTTTTATTTGTATTTCATTTTTTAGTTTAGGTTTTAAGTTTCAGGTCTTGTTTAACCTTTCCCCGAGACACAACCTTACAATGTCCACTAATATCTTAGTTTAAACATATATTTGCTTAGTGATTTTTCTCCAAATCAAGTAATGATACAAATAAGTTTAACAATACTTTTGACATTAAATATTTTCTCCATAGATGCATAGTCCATAGTCCACTTGCTCTTGAGCTACCACCTACACCACCATGTAAACGTCCATGTTATTGTCCTTAAGGGACAGGTGAAGCATATGTTGTAGATCCAGACTCCCAACTTCTTTCTCCACCACTTCCTCTAATACACCATCAACATAACTTTCTTCTCCACCACTCCCTCTAGCACACCATCAACATCACATCATTTAGCAATTCTAGTCACTGACCGAGATAAAGAGGTAGGAGAAGTATGACTATGTATTGTATTATAGACTTAGGATACTTGGGGACTGTTAAAGCAATACCAATGATAATCATTTTACTTCCCTGCAGTGAAAGGACAACAAACAACATGTAAGGCAAAGCAAGAAGAAGAAAGATTGAATGACAATGAAATTTATGTTCAATGAAATTTTTAACCTTTTCAGATCTAATGGCAATGAAATTTTTGTTCAATGAAATTTTTAACCTTTTCAGATTGAATGGCAATGAAATTTTTGTTCAATGAAATTGTTAACCTTTTCATCAACATAATTCTAAGAAATCAAATTTCCATTGTACAATGCATCTTGTGTTAAAGAAAAATCAATGTCAGTAGGAAGTAAGTTTCAATATTGTTGAAATGTGCCAACCAATTTCCCATGTGGATTATATTTCTTAACTTCCAGTATTCTGGAGTTAGTTGAACCTAAACAACTAAAAATAGAATATGCATGTTGTTAGAATATGAAAGGATGTGCTCGTTTTACCATTGACAATATCATTATTGTCACCCAACCATAGGTCGAAGCCACCCTCCGAGCACCTTGACCTTGACAGTGAGAAGAATCCTGGTATCAATCCAATATCCAACCAAGCAAGAAAGTAACCAAAGTTGATCAGATAGTCCAACCCAAAACTAGCGCAACACCTTCCCCAGAACTTGCACACAAGACTGTCAGACTGTAGTGCACACAAGTGACTTCTGCAATTTTGAGAATGTGACAAATGAGAGACAGGCGCCCTGTGTTTATAGTATTCCTGGCAGACTTTCCTAGGCCAACTTCTCCTTCTGGGTACTAATTAATTCATATTAATTATCTTTCTTCAGTCGACATCTCGTCTAGGGTTACATTCATTTCTTTGCTTCCTTCTGGAATATTCTAATCTCGTCAAAGTTCATAATAGAGGTTCATACCTCCCGAAGCTACCATAATATCAACACTCCCTCCTAGCTAGGGAGGTATAACTGATAATGGTCTTGAGCACAAACAGACCATTCACTGGTAGTATCACGAGCACCATCGTTATTATCCAACTAGATAATCTCCATGACAACTGGTACAATATCAATTGATAGAACACAATTGTGTTTATCCATGGCAGTATGCAACTACTCCAACCGTGACACATAGTCACAAACAGTGGAATATATCCACTACAATAGCATATCTCTACTATCTGGAGACAGGCAGTCTCCATAACAATCATATGATATCAACCTACACAGAAAATATTGTTAAAATAAACTGAATCATCTGGGCCAATCTTTCACTCACATCTGTGAGATCTTGAAAGAATATCATCCCTCAGAGTAGAACATCAAAAATGGGATATCTAGCTTATTCTTATCAAACAAGGAAGAATGATTGTTCTGATTTCTAATCCCTGGACCATTCCTCACCCTGGGCCATTCCTCCAACACTAAACAAAGTGTAACCTGGAGAGAATGAATCTTCCCTAAGGAATGCATGTCCTTGATTGCTGAGCCTAGACCATTCCCCACCCTGGGCCATTCCTCTGGCACTAAACAAAGTGCAACCTGGAGAGAATGAATCCACCCTAAGGAATGACTGTCCAGACCATTTCCCCTGTTAACCACAAGAGGAAAATATTGTCCTGTACCAACCTCCAAAATGAACCATTCATCATGTTAACCACAATGAGAAATCGTTGTTCGGCAAGGTGGGCTAGTCTTCTTGAGTAACCCTCAAGAAGAGAGACTTCCCTAGACCACTCCCCATGTTAACCACAATGGGAAGTCGTTTTCTATGGTACATTAGCAATCTGGACCATTTTCCGAACTGGAAAATGTTTGTCCATCAGAAATCTCAATCCACTTTCCACACAGGAAAGAATCTGCCCAAGCTGGACTATTTTTCAATCTTGAAAATGAATGTTCTCAATAATATGTCAGTGCTCCCTCCCAAATTGGAGAGTCATTCTTCCCTTTCAACTAAGGGAGTTATTTCCATGATCCCCATCTTTTCCCGGAAATATGCAAACTTTATTCTGGAGAGAGGCTTTGTTAGGATATCTGTTGTCTGCTCATTTGTGGTGATGTACTAGAGATTTACTTCTCCTTCCTGGACTTTATCTCTAATAAAGTAGTATTTGATCTCAATATGTTTCGACCTTTCATGAAACACTGGATGTTCTAATAATCTTATACAACTCTGATTATCACAATATATTATGGTCGAATCTGGAATCTGATCAAATAAATCGGAGATTAGTTTCCTTAGCCATACTACTTTTGTGCATGCTTCACATGCTGCGATATATTCTGCTTTTGTTGTGCTGAGTGCGAAAGACTTTTGTTTCCTGCTGCCCCAAGATATCATAGCGAAGCCCAAGCTGAAACACATTCTTGAAGTACTCTTTCTGTCTTCTGCACTTCCTGCCCAATCTGAATCTGTAAATCCATGAAGTTGTATATCACTAGATGTAGTATATCTTAAGCCATAGTTTATTATCCCACGAATATATCTTAGGACATGCTTTGCAGCTATCCAATTTTCATGTTTAGGTTCCACCTAGAACTGGCTTAGTGTATTCACTGCAAAGAAAATGTCTGATAGAGTATTTACCAAATACATCAATGACCCAATCAACTGTCGATATAGTGATGGATCTACTAGATTAGAATCTCGATATTTTACTTTTCTTATATCCGTAGTCATAGGAGTATCCATGGATTTGCAATCCATCATTACAAACTTGTAAAGGATCTTTATTGCGTACTTTCCTTGACCAAGGAATACTTCACCATGCTTCTGCCATACTTCTAGTCCCAAGTAATAATGCATGAGACCTAGATCTTTCATATCAAATTCAGAAGCTAGTTCCTTTTTGCATTGGATGATAAGAGAATCTTCACCTGTTATGAATAGATCGTCAACATATAATAGTAGAATCACAGGTTCATTGTCCACGACTTTGTAGTAAAGGTTTGGATCTGCATGACTCTTGGAGAAACCAAGTCTTGTTAGATAACTATCCATTCTGGCATACCAAGCCCTTGGAGCTTGCTTGATTCCATATAAAACTTTCTTTAATCTGCACACATGAGTGTCTCTAGAATGTACCTCAAACCCTTGAGGTTGTTCAATATATACTTCTTCTTCGATTGCTCCATTAAGGAAAGTTGTCTTTACATCCATCTAATGTAATTTCCATCCCATGGAAGCGACAAGATATATGATATCTCTAATGGAAGTATATCTAGCTACTGGAGCAAACGTTTTGTCATAGTCTTCTCCCTCCTTCTGGGAGAACCCTCTAGCTACGAATATTGATTTGTATTTATCCACGCTTCTGTCTGCTGCATGTTTGATCTTGTATACCCATGTTGAAGTTACCACTGATTTTTATTTAGGTCTAGGTATGATTTCCCATACATCATTTTTCATAATGGATTGGTGTTCTTCCATCATAGATTCTTTTCACTGTCCCTTTTGAACTGCTTCTTCAAATGTGGTAGTTTCTTCATCTAGAAGCTTCATCATATATGTTGCATAGCTTGAGTATCTTTAAAGATTCTTACTTTTTCTGAATGTTCCTTCGGGAACCTTAAGTCTTTATGCATCTTGTAAAGTAGCTTCAAGCCAAGCTGGTCGTCTCCTAGTCTTAGGTATGTTGTCTGAATCAATGGTTTCACAAGGTTGCATAGGATGATCAGGTTGTTCTTTTTCGTCATCTTGGTTTTCTGTGCTTTCTTCAGTAGGTTCTTCATTCTCTTCTTCTTCTATCATTTCTTCTATAGATTTCTTGAAAGAAATCTTTTCATTGAATGTCACGTCTTTGCTGACTTCGATCTTATGTTGTTCTAGATTATAGATTCTATAAGCCTTGGATGAATCGTTATATCCCACAAATATCCCCTTCTTTCTCGAGGGTTCTAGTTTATTTCTTCTATCCTTTGGAATATGAGAGTAAACAGGACATCCAAATATTCTTAGGTTTTCCACATTAGGTTTCTTACCTGAGAAGGCTTCTTCCGGAGTCATGTCCTTCAATATGCCATGAGGACTTTTGTTTTGCACATATATTGTTGTCATGGTTGCTTCTCCCCATAAGAACATAGATAAACCTTGATCATTTAGTAGTGCTTTTACTGTTTCTTCGATAGATCTGTTCTTTCTTTCTGCTACACCATTTTGTTAAGGATTATAAGGAACAGTCAGCTTCCTCCTAATCCCTGTCGATTGTTCAACAACACAGGTATTCCAATAGAGGATGAACACCTTCAGTAACCACTCACATAACCAGATCAAAGATCAGCACACCGATGTTTTCATGTGGTAAAATCCCTACGGGGAAACATCCACGACCCCAACCAATGCAGCCACTTGGAGTAGTTTATTAATGCAAAGAAAAAGATTACAGAGATATTTTACAAGAGTGTTTCTCACAATCGATCATTGACAAATGACCCTCCATGCTCTTTAAATAGAGATCATGGACCAATCAGGTGTTAAGCCACGGATCAATGGTCGTTAAGATTGAGGAGAGTATGAACCATCGAATCACTTTATGTCAGGAACATATCGTGACCGTCGGATTTCCTAATTACAAATGCATACTAATGCATACTAAAGAAACACACTAGAAAACACACTTTTACCTAACGACACAATAGACTGAGTAGATCTTACTAACTCCTAAGTGTCTAAATATCCTAACATCCCCCCTTAAGAACAACTTGGAATAGGATTGAAGGATTTACAATAGTGACACAATAGGAGAAGGAAGGAGGAATTAGAGCCTATCCCCCCTTAATGACAACTTCCTGAACTCCTAACATAGATCGAAGTTTTGAAAACTTCACTTCTATAAGAAACTTTGTGAAAATGTCTGCAACTTGATCTTCTGTAGGGAAAAAGAGCACTTCAATAACTTGATCATGAATGAGATTTCTGATGAAGTGCATGTGTAGTTCGATGTGTTTTCTACGCTGATGTTGAACTGGGTCTTTGGCGAGCTTGATGGCACTCTGATTGTCACACCAAAGGTTGGTCAGATGTTGGTGCTGGAATCCAAACTCTGAAAGGATATGTCGAAGCCACAAGGCTTCCTAGCTTGCATTTACCGCTGCTCGGTACTCTGCTTCTGCTGAAGAAAGTGCAATAGCCTGTTGTTTCTTGCAGGCCCAAGTGACAGGTCCTGAACCAAGGCTGAAAACATAACCTGCAGTAGACTTCCAATCATCAGGGTTGCCGGCCCAATCTGAATCGGTGAAACCAACCAATAAAGGAGCCCCCCCTGAACTGTAATGTACCCCAAAATGAACTGTACCACGAACATAGCGAAGTATCCTTTTAGCTTCTTTCCAATGGCTTTCATGGGGTGTTTGCATATATCGGGCAACAAGACCAACTACAAAGGAAATATCAGGACGGGTATGAGTCAAGTATAAGAGGCTACCAACTAACTGACAGTACAGGGTGGCATCAACTATAGGAGAAGTACAGGTGGCAGAAATCTTGACTCCATACTAGAAGGGAGAAGGGGTTGGTTTACAATCGTCCATGTGAAAGCGACGAAGAAGGTCACAATCATACTTAGACTGGGAAAGAAAAAATCCTTCATTGGTTTGCAAAACTTGGAGGCTAAGGAAATAGTGCAAAAATCCTAAGTCTGTCATTTCAAATTTCTTCTTAAGGCTGGTTTTTACATGGTTTAAAACTTTTGAGTCACTACCAGTAAGGATAAGGTCATCAACATAAAGGACAAGAATTATGAGATGGCTTCCTAATTTATTGGTATAGACATTAGGGTCAGAATGACATATAGAGAATCCAGTGGCAATAAGAAAGCTATCCATTTTGGCATACCAATCTTGGGGAGCTTGCTTGAGACCATAAAGAGATTTCTTAAGGCGAAAAACAAGGCTAGAGTCATTCTGGACATAGCCAGGAAGTTGTTCCATGTAGACTTATTCTTGCAAATCCCATGCAAGAAGGAGGATTTAACATCCATCTGATGGACCTCCCATTTATGTGAGGCAGCAAGGGAAAGAACAAGGCGGATGGAATTCATTTTTGCTACAGGGGCAAAGGTTTCATTATAGTCAATTCCTTCAACTTGGGAAAATCCTTTGGCAACTAACCGAGCCTTGTGTCTTTCAACACTTCCATCTGATGCATACTTAGTTATGTAGACCCATTTGCATCTAACAAGTTTTCTTCCTTTTGGAAGAGGTACAAGATCCCAAGTAACGTTTTCCATTAAAGAACGATACTCTTCATTCATTGTTGTATCCCAATCTGGATGACCTGAAGCTTCTGCAAATGTCTTTGGATCACGAGTTTCTGAAACTTGAACCAAAAGAGAAGAGGCTCGCTGGAACTGTGAACGTGTCTGACACTGATCTTAAGGATCACCGACAAGATCACCAACTGCTTCTCGTGTTGAAAAAAACCATCTAGGAAGCGGTGGAGCTGGTGCTGGTTCAGGTTCAAAGGACTCATCTGGAGGAGGGTGAGCAGGCGGAGGTGTATTTTCATCCTCACTTTCATCATTTGAAGAAGAAACCAGATCATAAGAAGGCACAAACACCAAAGATGGCTCGCAAGCCGAAGAAGGCACAATCATCGAATTAGGCTCGCAGGCCAAGAGATTTTCATCAAATTTAACATCTCTTCTAATAATATTTTCATTACAATGTGATTGAAGAAGTCTGTAACCTTTCACACCTTTAGAATAACCAAAAAATACACACTTCTCAGTTTTAGGCTACAATGCTTTCATTTTCTCATCAGGAATGTGAGCCCATGCTATACTTCCAAATACACGGAAGTGGCTTACATCTAGTTTAATTTTAGTCCAAGCTTCTTCTGGTGTTATATTTTTAAGAGCCTTTGTGAGAGTGAGATTTACTATGTAATTTTCACAGTTGTGGCTTCCGCCCAATACTTTAGAATTAATCCCTTAGATTGGATCATACAATTAGCCATTTCTTTTAATGTGCGGTTCTTTCTCTCAGGAACACCATTTTGTTTTGGAGTATATGGAACAATGTGTTGCATTTGGATTCCCTGTGTAGTGCAGTAGCTTGTAAAATTATTGTTCACATATTTGCCTCCATTATCTGTTCTTAACCTTTGAATTTGATGTCCAGATTGCTTTTCTACAAGGGCCTTGTAAGCCAAAAACTTGTCAAAAACTTCACTCTTGATTTTTAAGAAGTAAACCCAAGTACATCTGGAAAAGTCATCAATGAAAGTTAAGAAATACTTGCACCCAAAAAAAGAAGGAGAAGAAAGTGGACCACACAAATCACTGTGAACAAGCTGCAAAGGACCCGAGGCGTGCCAAGAGGCACATTTGTCAAAACTGTCCCGATGATGTTTGTCGAGAACACAACCGGCACAAACACCATCTCTGCATGAAACAAGAGGAAGACCAATCACCATTTGTTGATTACATAGTTGCTGTAATGAGCAATAGTTTAGATGACCAAACCGCTCATGCCAAAGTTTTCTCAAGTCATCGCTATGAGCAACAAAAACTGATGAAAAATCTGATGACCGAAAGTTGTCAAACTTGTACAACCTGGTAATATCATCAACAATTCCAGTTGCAAGACCATGCTTAGGATCTTTTAGATTTTTGATTACAACTTGGTGAGGTGAAAACTCGACGGTTTTACCTTCACCTGAATGAGTGATTTGATATACTGATAGAAGGTTACAAGAAAGACTTGGAACACATAATACATCATTGAAATGACCATTATCTACTTGAACTATTCCAGATCCTACAACACTGAGAGATCTATCATCACCAACAAATATTTTCTTGGTGTTACATTCATTTAGAGCATAAAATATGGCTTTATCCTTATCCATACAATAAGATGCTCCTGAATCAATAAGCTACTCATCAGAAGAAGAAGTAGTAGTAGAATTTGAATTGAAGGAGAAACCAGAAGTAGAAAGTGCATGTCCGTGAGAAGAAGAAGTAGAATCAATAATGATGTTGTGCTTCTTCATCGCTACTGCTAAAGTTTCCATCTTCTTGAAACATTTGGACTCATCATGACCATCTTTATCACAAAAGTTGCAATGTCTATTAGTATTCTTACTTTTATATTTTGCTCCTTTGTCACTAGTGGGAGCTGAAGCTGTCTGAGCAGGTTTGGGACCCTTATGTTGTTTGTTGTTGTAGCGAGGATGTTTCTTCTTGAGATACTTGGGGTTATCTTTCTGCTAGGCAACTAAGGCTTTGTTGGAGGGACCTGCAGTGTTGATCACTCCAAATTGTACAAGCTTATCTTCCTCTCGAATCAAAGAAGCACAAAAGGACTCAAGACTGGGTTTTTCATAAGCTTCTTCCTCGAGAGCCTCTCTCATGGCATAAAAGGTAGATACAAATACAAAATATGCACTACCTACCTTAGAAAGAATAAGATAGATGCAATGCTCTTCCTCCATCTTTATCTTACATTCTTCACATAAAATTCTGAGTGTTTTAAACCTAGATAGATAGTCTCCAAGGCAAGAAAAATCATTTGGACTCATGGTCAGTATTTGATTTTCTAACTGTTGTGCTCAAATAATATTGAGTTTACCAAACATAGATTCAATCATGTCCCAAGCTTCTTTGGGGTCATCAATATCTTGAAGGTGGTACCTTAAATCAGGAGAGATGGAAATTTTGATTATTCCACGTGCTTCGTCATTCCTATTATCCCACTTGGCTTTCTTATCAGCATCAGTGGGTGATTTTTCCTTTCCCAAGGTAATCTGGTACAAGCCATTACTTCTTAATAAATCTTCCATATGAGATTTCTGTTGGAAGTAGTTGTTGCTAGTAAGTAATACAGTACTTGTAGAATCCATATTAAATATGCAGATAATGTGGATTTAAAAACTGAAAATGATGATCTGGATGGAAAGAGCTCGAAAAGTTATGTGGTTTTAAAAAAAAACGGCACTGAAAACGGACTTTCAATGTTAGAGTTATGCCCTTTTAAAAAAGACACAATCGGTAACCAAATGACCACGTGATTGTGTAAGTTGCTTTATGAAGTGACCCACTTTTATAAAGAGAAGTGGGGATCACTTTTACAATGAAGTTACATTATAACAGAAAAGTTACATGCAAAACAAATAACTCTAAAATAAAATATTAAAGCTACTTATAGTGATTCGTTTTTATACTTGAAGTGAAATACACTTTACAATTTTAGCATGAACTTTTTCAAAAAAGGTAACAAAAGAGAGACTTGAACTCAAGACCTCTTACTTAATAAGACAACTTTTAACCAAATGATCTAGCAAAACATATTGTAATGTTCAGAAGGAGGATTGGGGTTGTTGTTGTTGTTGTTGTTGTTGTTGGCCTTAGAGAGCTTGCTAAAAAAAACTCTTTTCACACAAGAAAACAATTTTTCGCTTCTTGATGACAACAAGGGTTAGATCTCGGTTAGCTTACCCCGAAGATGCACATTTTCCTATCTGTTTCTGATTTGCCGAGATCGCACAGGGCGCGGGGAAAAGAGAATACACAGATCTAAAAGAGTAGAAACCCGGAAATAAATAAAACAAAACCGAAATAAAACCAAAGTACTACTCTGCAAAAAAATTTAAAAATGCGTATTCAAGCTTTATACCTCCGGATCTGACTATAACAGTCGTATCTTGGGCAAACATAAACCTTTTCGAGTGAAACGAAAAGTGTTCCTGACTGAAACAAGCACTCCGGACGCAATGGAACGGACCTCTCTGCCCATAAATGTATGAAAATGATATAAAGTGGATATTAGGCAACTCGTCTTCATGATCTCGATCTTCAATAGGAGCGGGTCTTCAAACAGGCTCTGATACCATGTTCGACAACACAGGTATTCCAACAGAGGACGAACACCTTCAGTAGCCACTCACATAACCAGATCAAATATCGACACACCGATGTTTTCACGTGGTAAAATCCCTACGGGGAAACATCCACGACCCCAGCCAACGCGACCACTTGGAGCAGTTTATTAATGCAAAGAAAAATATTACAGAGAGATTTTACAAGAGATTTTCTCACAATCGATCATTGATAAATGACCCTCTATGCTCTTTAAATAGAGATCATGGATCAATGGTCATTAATATCAAGGAGAGTATGAACCATCAGATCACTCTATGTCGGGAACATATCGTGACCGTCAAATTTCCTAACTACAAATGCATACTAATGCATACTAAAGAAACACACTATAAAACACATTTTTACATAACGACACAATAGACCAAGTAGATATTACTAACTCCTAAGTGTCTAAATATCCTAACACCAATTTGTAGAATGCAACGAATTCCTTCGAGGTGTATTCTCCTCCATTATCTGTTCTTAATGTCTTGAGCTTCTTGTTCATGAGGTTTTCTATTTCTTCTTTGAATTCTTGAAACTTGTTGAATACTTTGTCCTTTGTCTTCAGTAAGTATAACCAAGTCTTTCTTGAATAATCATCTATGAAGATTACGTAGTAAAGAGATCCTCCTAGAGATCTCACTGGCATCAGACTGCAAACATTTGAGTGTATTAGATCTAGGATCTCCTTAGATATATTGTTGCTGCTTGGAAATGGTTTCTTGATATTCTTTCCAAGAGCGCAACCTTTGCAGATTCTTTCATGTGTAGACTGCAATTCTGGTATTCCTTCAACTATTTTTCTGAGAAAAGGTAATGCTTGATAATTAATATGATCGTACCTTCTATGCCAAAGTTCATTGGGATTGACCTCGTCATGTACGAGAGCTTCTTCATTATGTTCTAGTAGTCTATACAGATTTCCTTCACGACTTCCAATAACCCTAGCATTCTCTATGTTGGAGTCTTTATGCCATGATAACACTTTTCCATCCACGAAATCTATTTTGTTTCCTTTGTCTTCTAGGCAAGATATGGATACAAGATTCTTTTCTAAACCAGGTACATATAGAACATTGCTTAAGTGAACATTGTTACTTGATTTCAACTTGATGGAGGCTTGTCCAAATCCTTCGACTGGGTAAGTGATTTTGTCTCCAAGCTCTACTTTGTACGATGTCTTCTTCTCATTTAGGTTTGAGAGTCTGGCTTGATCTCCCATCATGTGCCTAGAAGCTCCACTATTGATTATCCACATGTCATCTTCAATCGTTCTAGTGAGTGTTGAGTAGTGTAGAAGACTGATCGTTTCACACATGTCTTCGGTTGACTGGTAGCTGGTCATGCCTTGATCCAATACTTCAACTATGACGTTTATGTCTTCTGAGTGAGCCAAAAGGTGCGTTGAACTAGGGCACATCTGAATATCTTCTTCTTGAGTGAGATGCTCCATCACAAGGTGTCGGATATGATATTTAGGGTTTCTATAATTGCTCCTGCTAGTAACCCTAGCGACAGTGTCTTGGAAGATGCTCCTGCTTGTAACCCTAGCGACAGTTACTCAACGAGCTCAATATCCTAATGGCTATGTTTCCTTTCAGTGTTTAGACTGAATGAAGGAGGTGTGGGCCCATAACCTGTTAGAATATGAAAGTATGTGCTCGTTTTACCATTGACAATATCACTATTGTCACCCAACCATAGGCCGAAGCCACCCTCCGGGCACCTTGACCTTGACAGTGAGAAGAATCTTGGTAGAAATCCAATAGCCAAGAAAGGCTAATGCACCAAGCAAGAAAGTAACCAAAGCTGATCATATAGGCCAACCCAAAACTGGCGCAACACCTTCCCCAGAACTTGCGCACAAGACTGCCAGACTGCAGTGCACACAAGTGCCTTCTGCAATTCTGAGAATGTGACAAATGAGAGACTGACTCCCTGTATTTATAGTATTCCTGGAAGACTTGCCTGGGCTGACTTCTCCTTATGGGTACTAATTAATTCATATTAATTATCTTTCTTCAGCCGACATCTCGTTTAGGGTTACATTCATTTCTTTGCTTCCTTCCGGAATATTCTAATCTCGTCAAAGGTCATAATAGAGGTTCATACCTCCCGAAGCTACCATAATATCAGCAATGCACACTAAAGTGATTAGTCTCTATAACTATTTGATCTGTTTGTGTAATTGTGTGATAGATGCTATATATCTATGCATACATGTAGAGGCAAAGACAAGCAGTGTGTGGGATGAATGAGAGGATGGTTGTAAGCCCGTGTTTGGCTATTGTAATTCTCCCTCGATTAATAAAAATATCGATTACCATTTCCCCATGGATGTTACCCTTGTGAAGGGTTTTACCATGTAAATACTATGTTTAATTGACGTGATTATTGTTGATTTTATTTATTTTCCATTGAATCTTGTTGAGTTTATGCTTTCGTTGCCCAATAAGTGGTAAAGTGAGGAATCCATTGCATGAGTAAGCGAGATTTGTAGGGGTTATTTCTATGAAAGAGGACAGATATGACGAGTTGGCAATTGCTGTGAAAGAGGAGAAATTCCATGCAGAGGTGATAATTTTTTTCCCTATCCTGGGTAAGCCCATTCAGCGTGGGAGAAATTTTTTTTCCCTTAGTCCTATTGGAGGCGCGATACCTCGGAGATCATCTCATGCAAGAGGAGCGATAATTGTTGATCCTTACTGTGTGCAAAAAGCGTGATAACAATGATAACCAATGGTGTGATAACCAGTCTTCATCGCTGCATATGCTTTACGAAGAGAGTGATAACTATGGAAATTAATATATATATATATATATATATAGGTGTATGCATAAAGCACAATATGAAAACAGTTTTTTTGTTTTATTATGCACAACAAGTATATTTTAAGAGGATCTCCTCCCTGAGGGTATGTTTATAAGAGGATGAGGTATTAAAGTTGTTTTTTCGAATACATTAGAAATTGCTTTAATAAGTAAATGGGTGGATGTCATATAACATTATTTATTTAAGATGTGGAACCTTTGTTTAGTAAAAGGTTTTAAGGCGAATATCTTAAATATTTTTACCTTGTAGTAAATTATTTAAATATTTTTTTTGGTTCAACCTTGAGTAAAATAATTCCTCCATATTAAGGTTAATATTATAAGATTGGTTTTTGGGTGGTTTGTAATAGTGGCAAAAGTGCAGAGTTCAAACTCCGAGGTGGATAAATTCAATGAAAAAAATAACTTTGTGTTATGGAACCTCAAGATGCGAGTTATGCTCAAACAACAAGGAAACAACAAGCGCGGTGATGGTTGAGTCACCGTAAAAGAAAAAAAATGTTTTACTTTGGAGTTGTAAAAATTATTGATTGCATGTAAATGGACATATGTTTGTAAGACATGGATAGGCATGCATACCCTTGGTTTATCAGGTCACCTATGAATATTTAGGTAGATTGAAGATATGGGGGGAATGTATGTTGGGTTAAACTTGACTAAGTGAAAGAGTTAACGAGTTAAATCTATTTTTTAGGTCAAAGCACATGGTTTTTCGGGTCCATGTTTTTTTTGGGTAGCCCATGGTACTGTGTCCATGGATTGCATGTAATGAAGCCTAAAAAATACTTGGTGAAATCCATTGTAAATGGGCCTAGATTTAAATGGTGAAGGCTTACTTGGACGGCTTGATTGGATTGGGTCAAGGGAATGTTCATGTTAAGGTGGAGCACTAAGACTCCATTGTAAAATCCCTGGAGGTGAGAGGAAAAGGTTCACTTGGGTCGACTTGGCAATATTTGGTCAAGGTTTTTCGAATGCAATGTTCAAGGTGGAGCAATGTGTCCTCGTTAGAAAGGTGGGTCTATAAAAAGGCTGATCTGTTTATAGATTTGTAGTGAAATGAACATTGACAATTCAATCAAGTGCTTGAGAATATATGATGAAGGTAGGTTCATATCCATGGAACTTAGAAATTATTGCAAGTAAGTTGGGATCGAAGGGGTATGTTCAGTAATGCCAAGTTGCATCAATAGTTGTGGGAAGAAGCGATTGTGCTATCAGGTAAATCAGTCACCATCGATTGCAAAAGACTGGAAGATTCCAGATAATGTATAAACAAGTCATCTGGTGATTATTCAAATATGAAATGATTTGGTTGTGATTCTTATGTTTTTTATCAACATTCTAAGTAGGACTCAGATCAAACAGGTAGATCTTTGTTATGGTGATGATGTTAAGGGATGGAGATTGTGGGACCCTACTGCCCACAAAATCATCATGGACAGAGATGCAATATTTGATGAATCTCCTTTTATAAAATCAAACATAGTAAAAGATGAAAGGTTCGAAGCATGATTGGTAGCAGAAGGGTATTTGGAAGGTATTGATTTCCATGAAAGTTTCTCACAAGTTGTTAAAAGTTTGTTTCTATTCATGTTGTGTTAACACTAGTTGTGTTACTTGATCTTGAGTTAGTACAACTAGATGTTAAAATTGTTTTACATGGATTTTTTGGATAAGGAGATGTATATGGAACAACCAAAAAAGTCACTTTAGGATCTGAACAAAAGATTTTTTTGCAAACTCAAGAATCATTGTATGGCCTAATGTAACCAGGAAATGGTACAAGAAGTTTTATTCCTTCATGGTGAGCCAAATTTTACAAGAAGTGAGTATAACCATTTTGTTTTATGGTATATTTATTATTTTGGCATTATATATTATGTCTGTTGCAAGAACAAACATGTTTGAGATCAACAGGTTAGCTCAATTGGTTAGGATGTTTGATATGAAGGATCTAGGAGCAACAAAACAAATCCTGGGCATGGAAATACATAGAGACGGGAAATATGGTAAGCTTGGTTATCACAGCAGAAGTATGTGGTAAAGATACTCACGAAATTCAATATGAATAATGTGAAACCGGTAAAATCCCTTTGGATCTCCATTGTAAGTTTTCTTCAGGTTTATATTCTAACTAATGAAGAAGGAAAGGGTTATGTGTCTCATGTATCGTATAAGAAGTTTGATGTATGTGATGAAATGGTTAATATTTCACATGTAGTTGGTGTTGTGAGTAGACACATGGAAAAACGAGGTGAAGAGCATGGAAATGGGTGTTGATGATTGTGGGAATGTTCGTTTCACATGCAATTGGTGTTGTTAGTGGACACATGGCAAAACCAGGTGAAGAACATGGAAATGGGTGCTTCAATATCTTAGAAGCACAAAAGCAAAAGTATCACCTACAGTGGTTGCAATGGTTTGTGGTTATGATTCAAGAGATTTGGACAAGAGGAGACCTGCCTCAGGTTATGTCTTGCAAGAATGCAATGATCTATTGGGTAAGTTTGGACAAGTACACGATAAGGTGTTTTGTGATGGTCAAAACATTGTGCAGATAAGTTACCAATGGAGGGAGAATGCTCCATACCGTAGAAAATTGTGCAGACATGTTCAGGTAACGGGACTGTTAGAGAAGTTGCGGTGTTTGGCTTCTCTTGGCTTGCAGGAAATGTGATGATAAATTTGGGCATGATATGATCAATTTGTGTAACTGTTAGATCATTTTGTGATCAGTTTGTGTAACTATGTGATAGATGTTATATATCTATGCATATCCATAGAGACAAAGATAGGTAGTGTGTGGGATGAGTGAGAGAACAATTGTAAGCCTATGTTTGGATGTTGTAATTCTCCCTTGATGAATAAGAATACCGATTATCATTGGCCCGTGGAAACAATATCGATTATCATTACCCTGTGGATGTTTCCTTGTTACCACCTAATGTGTTCAATTGATGTGATTGTTGTTGATTTTATTTATTTACTATTGAATCTTGTTGAGTTTATGCTTCCATTGCCCAACAAATATGAGAGCATATTAATGCATGTTATAGTAACATAGGAAGTAAGTTTCAATATGAGAGCGTATTAGAGCATGTTACAGTTATAGATTACCACGATCTGCAATATTTGCTTTATTTTCGATTGCTTCGCAAAAAAGTATTCTAGTGCATCCGTTATTGCTTACTTCTTGATGTATGAGGAATGGATATGATTGCTAGAGTAAAACAAAGAAAATATTGTAGATTACCTTGAGCTACAATATCTTCTTCTGATTTGTCCAAGGAATGAAACCCAATTGCAAGCAATTGCAATCAGTCGATAGTTGGGAGAAGATTGGTGGATGTAGAAATATTAGATGGACGTTGAAATAAGAAATTAATTATGTCAATTTAACCTGTGTTGAACGTGATGTAAACATATTTGACACTGAAACAGTTCTTTGTCCATGCCCAAATCTCCACACATACTGCACTCTTTGATGGAAATCTGTAATTCCATTTCTCCAAATATATCCCTCTCAAAACTGGAAGACATATTATTCACTTTGAACTCCACAATGATGTTTCTAATCCACCAAAGGAAAATGTGGTGGATGCTTCTACTTAAAGGAGCTAGTGACAGTCGCTTCTCTTATAAGGTTACTCACGGTGTTATTGAAGCATTTACCAGACTGATTGAATAAAATCTATTATGATTTCTGAGATATTTTTGTTCTATTGGTGTTTTTGTGGGCCACTGGTTTTCATTGATGGAACAGATTTTGTATTATATGTGATGCTATATCTACTTCTCTTCTTGACAGAGTTACTGACAAGACTAAGAAGATAGCAGTAGAAGAACATAATAATAATTAAAATAAATTCATTCCTGTATATACCCTTTTTTGAACCTGGATGGAGAATTGGATTTCATAACACAATCCTATTGTTCAAGAAGTTGATATAAAATAATATTTGATTTCTTGTGCACTCTACAACATCACACAAATAAAGATCTGCGTCTTGAATTGTTGTGTTGTCAACTCTGCTTACCAAACGCTCGCCTAATTCTTCAATATCTTCTGGTTCTTCGTGAATTACGCAAATTAACTTTTCGGAAATACTGGTGCTTCCCCTTTCGTTCCATCCAGTTTTCTAATATGGTGGAGTAAGGAAGGAATTCTTTCATGATGGTCAACTATTTTATATAAATTCTACTATTTTATATAAATTCTAAAATGATTTATTTAATAAGGAGTTAAACGTATATTAAATTGTATTTTCTTTATTTATCAAATTGATATTATAATATTGTGTTTTTAAAGGTTTGACCTAGAGAAAATTTTCAATGGTATTGTTATTATTTAGGATTGCACTTTACAATTCAAACCCTTGACACCAATTAGGGAAGATTTGGTGCCACCTCGGAAATTGCCCACCATCATCACAACAATGTTTCTCTGGCTTTAGTTTGATTCATTTCCATGTCAATGGGAATCCTTAAATGTGGTTTCTAATATGGGCTTTAATTCTAAAGAGAATGGTAGACGAGGGATTATAAATAGTTATGGATTTAGATGTGAATAACTCATTAGAATTAAGAAAGATAGTACCTAATCATAATAGAGTTTTGTAACCAATAACAGAGTTTTTGTGAAACACAATATGCTTAAAATGAAATGTGAAGAAGCTTAGAAAAGCTAAGTAGATGAACAAGATTCAATAAAAAGTGATAAATAAGGTATTCTTATCAATATAATATTTTTTTTTATTCAATCATATGTTTACGAATAAAGAGTAAATCAAATCCATCAAAGAGATCACAAACCAAAATTACAAATGCAAAATCATCTAGCCATAACACACTTTTTAATGAATACCAATTTATCAAAAACAATAAAATATAGAGAAATCATAATTCTATCGTGTATCCTTTTCAAACATTCAAGGAAACTACAAAGAAAAAATAACTCTTAATTTCATATGTCAACATCAATGGGTGAATTTTATTTACAGAATGAGAAGAGAGGTGAAGACACAACCAATATTACATGGTTCTTCACAATCCCCAAAAGATTGTACAATTTGTTCAAACGGTGGTGAAGACACAACCAATATTACATGGTTCTTCATAATCCCCAAAATATTGTACAATTTGCTCAAAGGGTGGTGAAGACACAACCAATATTACATGGTTCTTCACAATCCCCCAAAAATTGTACAATTCGCTCAAAGGTATGACCCTTTGATCATCTTCATCACTTGCTTAAATAGATTATCTATAGATTAATCGTCTTTGACAATGTGAAAGAGGATCAATCCAGTTACAATGGAAATCATTATTTTATCCTCAACCATAGCCAAGTACATTGAGACAAAAAATCATTTGGCATGGTCAACATTCATATTCACTTCTTGAGCTCCATTGTTGAATTTTGTTTTATCTTTCTCTATCTTAAAACTAGTGCCTTTCATTTTTAATATTTACACATTGCTTATTTCATGGATTTTCCCATCAATTCATTAGAATTATTCATTATTTTAATGTTTACTTAATTATTGGACATACATAAAAATAACCATTCATTTTTAATCTTATTACTTCAAAACCTCCTAAGAAGCTCCATAATATCCATTGAAAGGATATGCACTTTCTGTGTGTTCTCCAAACAATCCTCAAACAAGTAATGAGCATAGTGCATTAAAAAGGTTTGTACTTAAGACTTTCATATTTTAACATGTGGCATTATGTTATTGAATAATGTTAGACATGGCTATCTTCTTCATTGAATTATTTGTCTTCTTAGCTTCCCAGTGATCCCTCACTTGTCTCATTTGACCATCAACAACTTGAGATATGGCTTGTTGACGTCGAGACTCAACTGACATTGATTTCCCAAGTAATTTTTTTCTAGCCATCAAATCTTATGTCTTAAGGTTCCTACCACATGTACCAGAGGAATGTAACCATTTCATTTATATGAAAAAATTCCTCTCCTTTGTATAATAAGACCAAGCTATGCCACTCTAGTCATCCATGTGATAATTTTGGAGCCCAACTATTATGTCCATGCGAAGTCACCATCTAAAGCCAAGAGCCCTTCCACCTATCACCCCAAGGAAACATAGAATTATTACAATGGTCCTTGTTGTTATCTACCTACCATGTATCACTTGTTTTTTATGCTACATGGTAGCATTTGTCCACATGCTAGTCATATGTCTCACCACATGCCATTGATTATCCAATTGTCTTCATTTGTACTATATTGTCCACATGTCAAGCCTTCATTGTGCCACCTATCATCTTCCTATCCATCTACCAACCCTACAGGCCAAGTCTTAGGTTTCTTCCTTTATGTAGAATGTGGAGTAGGGGACAAGTGAAAAGGGAGGAAACATTCTTTGCACCTTGCATTTCACATTAGGAATGTGTGGATGCAATGATGTACTTGATGTAGAAAGTAGAGAGAATGAGTGGAATCGAATATGGTGGTAGAGGTGCATGAAATGCAATATATTAGCAAGGGTGATGTAGAGGTAGCGATATGAGGAATTAGGAATTCGACATGTTGAGGAAAATGTTGGGTCATGGAGCTCCATATTCAACACTTGAAATGAGATGCCAAGTCCCAAAGGTAAATGCAAAGAGATTAAGAGTGTGGAGATAATAGAATGTAAAGCGGTAGGAAAGGTCATAGAGCTCCACACTCCACAATTTAAAAATTGACTAAGTCATACAAAGGAAGAAAAGGGTAAAATGGGAAGGGGATGAAAAGGCAAGAGAAGAGGGGAAACCCGTGAACTATAAAATTGATAGATTTTTCCAATTAACCATAAACAAATTTACTATGTCATTTTAGGGGATAACCAGTATAATCATATAAAGTGGTTTTGTGTTGTATAAGAAAATTTTTAGCAAGTTTGAGGTTAAAGATAATAAGTAAAAGTTTCAAAGAGCTAATGAGAGTTATAATTTTTTTGAAATGATAAACTTATCTCCACCTATGACCATAGTCAATTTTTGGTTCCATTGGACCCATTTTCATAGTAAAAGAATGTATCATATTAGGGTTATATGGGTAAGTTATGTCAAATAGTAGGGAAAGACATAAGGCTTAATCCTTGTCTAGAGTGGTGAAATAGTTTAGAAGCTTTATCAATCAAAAGAAAAAGGGAGCAATTTAAGAAGGGTGTCATTGTCAAGTTGTATCTGATAAGAAGACAAGTCAACATGCAATAAGGTCTTGGCCAAATGATCGATTAAACATAGGTAATTGATGCATATAGGCCATGATAGTTGGATATCAAGTAATCCAATAGAACTCATATATTTCCGAGATTTCCCATGTATGACATGTGAGACAGATCATATCCATGAGAGGAAGAAAAAGACACCTTGAACATACAAGGGTGTGTGTGGACCAAGACCATATGGATGACTCTAATTATGTACTTCTAGTCCTCACATAGAGAGATGGTTCTTAGAATTGAGTTAGGATGTACACATTTTTTTAAAGAAATGGATATGGATACATAGATGGTTGTGATAATTGAGTTGAAATGTCACACAAAGTTCAAGAAAATGGATATGGATAAAGAGCTTGTTGTGGTAACTAAGTTGGAATGTGCAAATGGTTTAAGGAAATGAATGTGGTTACAAATATAGGTGTGGTAATTGAGTTGGAATGTGCGAAAAAGTTTAAGGAAATTGATATGGATACAAAGATGTTTGTAATAATCAGAAAGTAAAAAAATTAAAAAGTTAAAAAATTCAATTTGTACAGCGCTTCACAAATGCAACCTAGGATCAGTGATATTGAGTTTCCAATGTTGATCTGGGAATCCAGAGATTTGAGCTTGCATTCTATCCCACTCGAGAATCTCCTTCTGAACAGTAGGAACAAGGCAAAACTTGTGCAACTGCCGAGGCATGTTGTCGTGGATCTTCCACCA
>ML788912.1:254800-277273 GCA_009831015.1 Picea engelmannii | reverse complement strand
CTCTCCTTCTTCTAGCTCATCTGGTTCACCAGGCTGGAGCTTGGTGGTAGCAACGGTGGCACTAGGTTCCGCGTCAATGACTCGTCTTCCCCTTTCTGGTTCTAGCTCAGAGTCAGAATCCGCATCTGATTCAGAGGCTTTCACTTTGGCCACCAGCGACTGCTTTGAACGGCAGTCAACAGTGTTATGCCAAGGGATCTTATGGAAGTCGCACCACTTCTCGGTATCTTTCTTTGTCTTTTCGGTGTCTTTCTTTCCTTGTGGCTTGGACTGGTTGTCCTGATACTGTCCATCTTTTCTTTGTCCTTTGTTCGGTGGGTTGGAGCTGCCCTTTCCTGGATTTTGTTGTGCGGGGTTCCCAGGCCCAAATTGTCGCGTCTTTTGTTTGAGCTTCTGCTCGATTTTGACAGCATATTGGTAGTCTGCGCCCAAGGATGAGATGTCCAGAAATTCCATTTCGGTCTAGATGTATCTATGCAGAGCACCACGATACTTGAGCACCAGATGTTGCTCCGAATATTTGATACCCAACTTGGTGCGCAAGGTATGGAAGATATTTGTGAAATCTGGCACTGCTTAGTCTCTTTCTTGCCGCAGTATGGTCCATTTGGCATACAGGTCGTCATAACTTCCGACAGGGTAGTATTGTTCCTTAATAGCATCCCTAAAGGATTCCCAGGTGGCCGTGACTGAAAATAATGAGGTTTCCTCTGTTTCTTTTTGCTCACAGAAATTTTCCCACCAATCTTTGACATGGGGAATGGCTTTGAGGAGCGCAAAAGTAATCTTTTCTCTATTTGAAAAGTTATAGACAAAAAAATACCCTTCTAGTAGATTCAACCACTTGTCTACAGCATTTGCATCTATCTGACCTTCAAATATAGGAATATCAAAGTTTATTTGTACCTTGAAGGGGGCGGCGCCTCCGTTCGAAGAAGATGTGTCACCTATTGGTAGCCGCCGAAGGATTTGTGTGAAACTATCCATCATCTCGTTCCTCTGTTGCGTGAGGGCTTCCTCAATTAACAGTTTGAAAGGATCTCTTGTCACATCATGTTTCTTTTCTCCTGCCATGGGAGGTCGCTTGGGCGTGCGAGAGCTTCTTTCCTCAAGAGAAACAAGCTTGAGACCCAACTCTTTGTACTCCGACCTCGTTGGGGACATGCATTAAGACAATAAGGAGTAGACCACTCTGATACCACTGATCCAGATTTTATGAGAAGAATGAAATGAATACAAATTATTAACAAGTGCTTAACACAAAATAACAAAGATACAGTAAAACTGGTTTTCTATTCAATAACGAAATAAGTTGAAACTGTAAAATGCAGCGGAAACAAGTTTGCTAGAATGGTGGTGGCTTATCTCTGAGAAGAGATGTGACGGCAGTGCACATTCGCAAGAAGAAGATTACAATGAGGCTCTGAAGGCCTTTTTACAATAAGCAAGAATTCCAAAAACCATAGACATCCAAAAACCTAACCCTAGGAGATGAAGCGCCAAAAGTCATGTGGGCCCCGTTTGGGTAAGTTAGTACATCAACTTCCCGGGGTCGTAACTTTTGCATACGATCTCCGTTTTAGGCGTGTGACAGGCTGTTGGAAAGGTATCATCGAGGAGATTTATTTTGGGGTCTCAATCATGCCTTTAGCTATCTTTGAGTATCCCAATCTCGAAAAACCTTCATTTAGGCCCTCAAAATGGCCCCAGAAGTTAAAACTGCTAAAAATAGTAAATTGTCAAAATTGTCAGAAAATTGTTTTGAGCCAGTTGGAAGAGATGGGTGGCCAGTGATATCCATCTGGATCACTCATGGAGAGACTTATCACTAGTTTACACAATGGTCTGATACCATATGTAAAACTGAGTACAACAGGTAAATTAAAACAATCACAAAGAAAGCACTAAACTTAAACATCAATAATTTAACTCAGAAACCCTTTAACATGAAAATTGGTCTCAAAGATATCTTTATTACATTGGCCACTCCAGCCAAGCCAACCAACTCAGGAATTTTACAATGGAGAATACAAAGCCTTTAAATAGGCTTCATCACATACAATATTATGGGCTACCTAATACCATGGGTAGGAAAATTACGGATTATTTCACTGAATCAACATTAATCGAACCACTCTTGACCAAATCAAGATTAACCTAACAAAAAAGGTTTAAGGAAATGGATATGGATACACATATAGTTTTGGCATTTGAGTTACAATGTACAACACGTTTTAAGAAAATGGATATAGATACATAAATGTTTGTGATAATTGAGTTGGAATGTTGAAAAAAAAGGAAATGAATATTAATGGAGAGATGAATGTGGTAGTTAAGTTAGATTGTTTAAAAAGGTGTACATATGAATAGAGAAATGGTTGTGATAATTGAATTGGAATGTACAAAAATAATTGAGGAAATGAATAAGAATAAAGAGGATACATGGGGTGTGTAAGAGGCATAGGGTTGAAGGAAATAGGCACAAATTGTGAAAGAAGAGAAAATTTAAACTCTCATTAACCATCATTCTAAACCATCATTCTTATATGAGAGTAAGATTGAAGGGATTGATTTACAAAGAACCAAGAAGTTACTTATTTTTCAAATGGAAGTACAAAAGGTTGTGCAACCACACCATAAGTGGTGAAGGAAAGGGTAAGATCAATACTTACATAGCAAAAGTTGGTTGGAAAACCATCCCTAAGCAACAATGGGAAGTTGAGAAACAATCACATAGACATCGATGGGGAGAATGTCAAACCAACTCTTCAATGGAGCCACATATATATATATATTCTCTAACAGAGTCCATTGAGTAAAATTGAAATATTCTGTCACTTTTGCGTTTATATGCATTATGTAATCTACAAGCAAAGACGTAATTATTAGAGAAGCCATATGAGGCGTCCCGACTCGCCAACTAATTTAGAATAATTTCACGCCATTGTGAGGTAGACGCCTTGCCTAATCTTTTTATAAAGTCAGAAAAGTCGATGACAACTCATTTTCCATTGATAAAATGTCACGAGGTCAACGAAACAAATATTAAATCAAACAAAACATCCACAACGCTCTTTCCACATCTCTAGATATCAATATAGTTAGGTTGCGAGTATATCTCGGGCTCCAATTCCAAAATGCGATGTCTTGGAAGAGAGACATACCATAAACTCTAGAGATACTATGGTGGCAATTGTTAATAACAAGGACAACACTACTAGCAATTTCATCGTTAACGTAATCCCATTCAGTGGACATAATCCCATGCAAAATTGGAGGACTCCCAACCAAAATTGGTAGCAAGGCAAATAGCAACTCAACAACATAGTTCCACAAAGTAAGTGTTCCAACATTGCTTTGTTCCATTAAAAACTTAAAAACCATAGAGATGGATGACGGAAAAGCAGTCACAAGGACACCTTCTAAACATTGTGCCCCATATATCAAGGTAGCAATGCCATAGAAGCATATAAAAAGCAAGATTTGGAGCAAACTTCCCAAAACAACAATAGACTGAACAACTCGAAGCTTTGTTGAAGACCATTCTAGGATTATGGAAAAAAGAAGTAAGACAACATGAAACTAGGCAATAGTCTCCACATTTTCCATTATTTATGTACTACTCAGTGTCTCTTCTTTTGTGTTGTCAACCTGTTCATCTATACTTGCTAGCATACCCATTCTGGAATTAGTGTTATCCACTAGACATGCTAGTGCAAGTGTTCCATCCCCTTCAATACAATCCAATCTATAAATCTCATCAAGCTCTAATGGCTTCTCAAGCACAAGCTCCTCCATTTTGGTAGCCTTTAACTCTTCCAATCTTTTAAGCTCAACCTTGGCCTATTCAATATTTTCATAAGCAAGCTCTCCTGGCCCTTTGACTTCATCAACTGAAACTGAGATAGAAGATGTCACATGTTCATATAATTTCTATTCTAGATGAAGCTCTTGAAGATGAAAATGTAACTCATTGAGCCTCGTCCTTAATAGGTCCCATTCATAAATAGTAGGGTTTATGTTGGGGCCATCGTGTTTTACAATTCCAGATATGTCCCCACATATTTTAATAACTAATTCTTGAACATCTAAGAACTGGGTGATATTAGCACCATTGGTTGTGCAAATAATGCTAAAGTGATACATTATGACTTCCAGTCAATTCATGGTTTGAGGAATTTGGTTCTAGGAGAGTAACCCAGGCATTTGGAGCTACCTCTATTATTGGATCCTTTACAGAACCCTAGCCAAGCCATTGATTCAGATTTTATGAGCAGAACGAAATGAATACAGATTATTATTATGCTTAACACAAAATAACAGAGATACAGTAAAACTGGCTTCTATTCAATAAGGAAATATGTTGAAACTGTAAAATGCAGCGGAAAACAAGCTTGCTAGAATGGTGGCAGCTTATTTCTGAGAAGAGATGTGACAGTTGCACGCATTCACAAGAAGAGCGTACAATGAGGCTTTCCCAACCTTTTTTAAAATAAACAGGAATTCCAAAACCCTAGACATCCAAAAACCTAACCCTAGGAGATGGAGCGCCAAAATTCATGTGGGCCCTGTTGGGGTAAGTTAGTACATCAACTTCCCTGGGTTGTAACTTTTGCATACGATCTTCGTTTTAGGCACACGATAGCCCATTGGAAATTTCTATCTGAGGACTGCACATGTTTCCTTTAGACTCTGACTCCATCTATAATTTAATTGTGGAAAGCCCTAAAAACGTTGTTTAGGTCCTCAAAACGACCCCGGAAGTTGGGGACTCGAAAACTAGAAAACTGCCAAAATGAACCAGTTGGAATAGGTGGGAGGCCACCGACATCCATCTGGATCAGCCATGGCCTTGAAAATTATAGTGTAGTGGAAATAGAAATATATTTCTTAAGTTGAGAATGAACTATAACATTTCTCTAAAATTGTTGCATCCTACTTTAGACTGCAACCATTCGGGATGCCAACTATTGCTGCACAAATGAAATAATTTCCAAATATTTTTTCATCTCATCAACCTTGTTTTGAAGCCATAAAATTTTAAATATTAAGTTCTTTTAAATCCATCCTCTATGGTATCCTCTTTCTATTGTAGAGATTTTTTTTTAGCTTTTATCATGTCAATTTCTTCCTCATTGCTAACCTCATTCTAGAATCATAAGTGTTTTTCATATTTCAAACTTTTGATTTATTCTTGCATACTAGCCTCTTTTTGAGCTACAAAATATTTTCTTCCTTGATTCTTTTGATCTCTTTGTCTTTGTTAGCCTTAGAGACCATGCAATTGGTTATTTTGTCTTCTAAAAGAGCCAATTGACTTTCCAATGTTTGTGGAGAAGAAAATTCCCTCAACAATGCTTTATTCACTTCAATTTCTCAAATTTTCATCAGTCTTGGCTATAAAAGGTTCCTCCTTGCATTCAATGTTTCCAATATCTCTTGTCTCTAGTTCATCAACTTCTGCAATGGAAGAGAAGTCAACTAGTCCATCGGAATTCTAGTTGTTATTTTTTTTCATTTGAGCTATGTAGTCGATTTACTCACATTATTAGTAATTGAATTAGTTTTTGTGCCTTGTAAACCCTGGATTTCCACCAAACATGTGCCTTCTTCTTTTATAACAAGTTCTTATGTAAAACCAAGGTCTTGATTAGTAGTTAATCCATGATCATGTTGCAAAGGAGGTGAATATTGATGTGTTTGAGTAGTTATGTTGTATCACCATGTGAAATCCCAACAATGTTATATTTTTGCTTGGAATGGCGATGAGCGGGCACATATTTTGATTATTTATTAGGAAATACAGAAGGCATGGAGGCTGCATCCAAATAAGTGACTAAAGTGGTTGTTCATAATGATTGGGCCTATGGCAAGGAAGCAATCACTAGAGACATAGGTGTGTATTTTCCTACCTCTCATTGTAGAAAAGGGTGTATTGGTGATGGATCACATATGGCAAAGTGTATGAGGCATGACACAGTGATGTAAAGATTGTAATATTTAGGGACAAGCTCAAACTAGGAGATAATAATTAAGAAGTGGTAATGTGCTACATCCCATATATGTTCTAGGACAAGGAGCCATAATTGTCGTAGAGCTTTGAAACAAAGATAACATAGTTACCAAATTGATTAGAACTCTCTAGAGTTGTTGTGTTTTTATAGGTCGCATTAGTTGTTGGTTTTACTCTTGTTTCAAAAAGTGGTGCTACCAATAGCAACTTTTTTTGCAAGGTAGTATTTTGGTATTTTGAATCTTTTTAGCTATAAAGTATCAACTCTTTTTTTCCAAATGTTGTTTTCTTCCATTTTTTTTATTTTTTTGTCAAAAATGTTTGTTTTTATTTTTGTTTAATCGTGTATTTTCTTGTTTTTTTATTTTTTTAATGTTATGAAAAAAGAAAGATAAAATATAAAAATGTCATTTTAAACTATATTAGATTGTTATATATCATTTTTTTTCGAAGTCATGTTTTTTCATTGAATTATGTGTTATTAGTAGATTTGGGATACCATACATTTTAAATGTGATGCAAAATATTGTTTTTTAACATTTTATTGTCTTTAATTCAATTCATCATTGATAGTTGTAGCTAAAAAATATTATTTTTAAACATTTAGCCAAAAAAAAGTTTGAAATCTTGTTAAAATGAAAAACAATATACATTTCTGAATTTTTATTTTAAAATGCCATGTCAAATCAATCATTTTCATGGTCATAATTAATAAAATGGATAGAGAAAAACAACATTTTAAAACAATGTTTTACATGTTTTTATAGATTTCATGTATAAAAATGACAATATTTAGTGTTATTTTCAGTAAGGTAATAATTCACATTAAAATGAAAACCAAAATGTAAACTATATATTAGRCATAGAACATATTAAAAAAAGTCATCATATAATAACAGTATAGAGATATTTATTCTCGAAGTAAAATCTCAAAGGCAAAACATTACAATATAACTTATCAATAATTTGTCAAATTGACCATGTTCTTCAATGACATCTTAAATCTAATCAATAATATCAACTAGGCCAAACTCATCATTTTCAACGGGTACAATATCATTGTCTTGGATATCATGTCTGCAAGTTGTCCAAAGTGATCCTTTCCAAACAACCCTTTCAATGGTGGTTGAGGCTCCTTTGACATTTTTGCCACACATGTTTCACTAAAATCTCCTTTCTTCAAACCAACTTCTTGCATTTTATTTGGAAGATTTTTAATAAAAATAATTCTCTCTTGAATAAATTGTGTTGTAGTGTATCATTTTCAATGGATATGCAATTTCTTTCTTTCTATAAGTAGCATGGTAGTGTTGTACATAATCACCAAATATAGAAAAATAATTTAGTAAAATATTGTGGCTTTTGATAAATGTTTAGATTCTCTTCTTTCAAATAATTTTCTTCATATGTTAGCTTTCTAACCACATCATTATAACTCAATAATTGAATATCCATCTTTTTCATTGATAAGAACATAATCATAAGTATTATATTTTGCCTAGCATGCAAGATGTATGCTTTCTACATCATTCATAAATGAATCACTACTAGAGATATGAAGATTTGTCGTGTACATGTAACATAAATAAATAAGAATTCAATTAACTAATAAATAATTAAAATTTATTTCTAACATTAAACACTAATTAATACACTTGAGGTATCTTACTTACTTCCTTGAATTTGCTTTATCCCTAAAAGTCGATAGCATTGATAATGTTTCTGTGTTTGAATGAAAAAACACAAATATCCAAAATGGTAACATTGTGGCTTCTAGAATTCCCATAACCACTTTATTGATTGCTTGGTAAGAAATAATATGGCTTACAATCATAACCAATGTTTTTGGATATTGTAACCATGTGGGATATCCACAATAACCAGTGAGTACTCATTTTTGGGAACAATATTTACAATCTTTTCATAATCAGATAATATTAATTGATGTTGTATAATGTCAAGCCCATTACAATTGTAGTGATCAAGGGTGTCATCTAGTTGAACATTCTAAAGACACTACCTTCTTTGTCTTTGAAAATTGGCTTTTTGAATATAACTTTTAAAGGTATTTGGTACTCCATCTATATTCATCTTCAATATCTTTAATGAAAAACCAAAAATATATTTATATATCCATAAGTAATAAAATCGAAATAACTTGATCTACAAATGAATAAAACAAATACAATAAATCTACATAAATTTATGAATGCAACAAAAACATGTTTCAGTGCTATCGTAGAGCTTGATTCTAGACGAATTCATTTAACATCATCCCAACTCTCTTCATTCAATACTTTTACCATTTTATCTTGTACTCTCATATAAACCTTGTGAATAGATAAATGGAATATAATAAAATACTTTGAACATTAATATCTTAAATTGAAAAAATAAAAATTATAAAGATAACTTCAATAAAAAAATATCTCGACAAACTTACTTTTGAAACTCATTGTACATTTCTTCCATTGATAGTTCACTTGGCCTTACACATGATAAGTGGTTCATACTTTACTCCTTGCATCGATATCCAAGGTGTTATAGTCATCCCTTCTAGTAGACTCTTTATTTCAAGACTTGTCTTATTAGTGATACATGCTAAGGTTTTACCCTTTTTACCTTTTTGATTTTGTATTCCAATATTCTCCCATAAGCTAAATATCTTAATAATCAAATCTCATGTCTATCCGTTCTAAATCCCAATTGAAAATAACTATTTGTGGCTATAAAAGTATCACTTTCTTTGCGAGCTTTTTGTTTCACACTTTGCTTATCAAATGGGAAGCATATTTCCATACAATATTGCTTCTAAAAACTTGCATAGACCTTTGATCTGTCCTCATGACATATTTCTTGAAATTCATTATGGATAAATATCACCCTTCGTATGAATGTCATAGACATCCTATACTCACTATATGTGTTATGATCCCATCCCAATAAATTTTCTTTTGTATCTGTTAAACAAACATAAATGATACATTTTACTATTTCAAAAAAATGGTTATTGGGATATCCTTACATCAATTCTTCTAGCCTCTACAAAATTATTTCCCCTAATTACATAATATTTATAGTCAAACATTTTGATCGTTCAAATTCACCCTTATTAGGAACCTCCAATGGGTCAACAAGGATTAGGTAGTGAACCCCATGTGCATATGGATTATACTTCATCAATGTTTTCAAGTTTTGAATATGCCAGTGGTGTGGTTTTATAATTTTATATTTCTCTTGACCTTCCATGGGTCCATAAATCTACTTCATATTCAAATAAAATCTATGGCTATTGTTAACCAAATTATTTCTCCCAAATCAATATGAAATTATATTTTGTGTTGTCTTGATAATTCCATCCTCTAGATCATAACTTGGTGCTATAATTTCCACCCCCAAAAATTTTAGTGCAATATTTAGAGCTAACCATGACTTCTCACGGGGACATCACCTTGTTGACCAATATCTTATCACATTCATTCATATAGGGGGTTTTTAAATTGTGAAAAATAGGATCAATATATTGTAGGTATTTGGGGGGCGGGGAGGGTGTGATGCAAGGTACGAGGGGGTTATAGGTATTGGAGGGTATAAAAAGTGGAATCTAGTAAAAATATGGGATATCTAGTAAAAATATAGTTTTTTTTTATTGGAAATATGTATTGGGAGCGGGGTTCAACAAAAGGATTTTGTGAGGTATTTTTCAATATCTAGTGAAATTAGGGGTATTATTTAATATCTCATGAACATTAGTTCACTAATTGGAGACCATGTGTGACTTCTTCACCAACAACATTAGTTATCCTCGTTTTATTATTTAAGGAGTTTCATATAAATCAACAATATGTTCTTCATCGATAGGAATGGAAACATCCTCAAGCATAGTTCATTTGTGTTTCTCTTGTTTCCTTTTCTTTTGAGCAAGAGTGGAATCTCATTGGCACCAATGTCAATATCATCTTCATTTGGGGTTGCTACGTGTTTAAATTTTACCTTTCTAACCTTTTTTTTTTTTTTAAATAAAAAGGGGTGGGACCTGTTATATTACTTTAATCAAAATACAAAAAAAGAGTTGTTTGGGATGCCAGTTGTCCCGCCTAAGTAGGAAACCGGGACAGCTGGACATCCCAGATGTCATCCTGGTCACAAAATAACTAAGTTTTTTCCTGCAACGTCCTGCCCGGAGGAAACCAGGACGTACAGTTTTGAAAACTCAACTAAGTATCATAAGTTTTAGCTAAGAAGACTGTAAACTGGATGGCTCAAAGCCTAATTGATAACAAGATAGTAAAACAAAAACCATGTCTAGACTTCCATTGACCTGCTAGCCTGCGCACTTGTGCTGGTCCTCTGTCTGCTTCCATCCGGCTGGGAATGCATATGCACGCGCGCAAGTTGGACATTGGCGCCTCGGATGTGTCCGGGAGTGGGCCGCGAAGTACATATCCAGTCACTGTTCAATCCTCGTCAGCCGGAAGGTCTGGTCCTCCATCAAGCTTCTGAGCTCAAAGATAAGGCTGAGGCATTCCCAATTGGTTGAGAGCGGCTGCTCCTGGCTGTTACTTTCACTGGAAGCCTTGTCATACCTTGGTGGCTTGTCCTTCGTCGCCTTCTTGAACGAGTCAGAGGGTAGCTCCTCTTCTATATAGCAGGTGGAGTATGGCGCTTCGGTGCATTCGGCTTGGGGAGCTACCATATCGCYGGCGGGCGAGGGCCGTCTTCCCTGACCAAAGTCCGAAGGTGGGTGCCAATTTTCGGGCACGGTGAACAACAGGTGTTCCGGGATGCTTTCTGGTACGCCTCCTTCTAGAATCTCTTCGACCACATATGCCATGGGTGRCATTCGTGGTCTCGCTTTCCTCCGTCGGGTGGCCATGGCGAGAGCTGCCTCGAATTTTTGTTTYCGCTTCCTCCTGGATTTCGCAGCGTACCTAAATTTTACCTTTCTAACCTTATTAGACTATTGTATTTCCCTTTTTTTTTCTATTTTTTTTTTATGTTGCTTATGTGTCTCTTTTACTATAGTTTGAACTTTTGGTAATCTTTCTTTCTTTTTCCTTACTTATTATGCCTTGTCGATATGAAAGGAACTGATTACATCCATGGTATTTCCCTCTATAGAATAAATCCATGCCAACATATGTGAAAGTGGCATAAAAATATCCCGTAAAAGTAAAATATAACAATTTAGTGTTAAATATGTTAGAAAAAATATCATAGTGCTTATAATAATATATAAAACACAAATAAGAATAAAAAAACTTATTTTGCCTTTCTTGATCTGTTTCACAATAGATGCACATAGTTTTGTAAAACTTTCTTCCATGTTACAATTCCTATTTTGAAACAATATTTATTCTTGGCATATGTCTTAGTTAGCTTTGCAAATGCGTAAACAATCTCTATGCTTGACACCAAAAATATATCTCTAACAAGCAAGTAATTGATAATTTGACTACATAATTTATGTGAAGGATGTAAAAATAAATAATGGAGAAAATATAAAATATATATATATATATATTCTCCATTATTTATTTTTACATACTTCACATACCAAGAATATTCCATTTTTTTCGCACATTTTCAATCTCCAACACTCTTCATAGATTTTGATAGTACAATTGTCATACCTTAAACATAAGTCCTAGTCTTTTGTTGGCAACTAGTATTGGAGGAGGAAGCCACAATTACAGTTTTCCATACTATGATTGCAAATATGGCTCTAGATAATTTACATATACCCTCCTTATTTCTATTTTTTTCCACCCAAAATTGAAAAATATACTTTCTTAATTTTTAAAATAATAATATTTCTAATTTTTTAAAATGGAAATCTTATAAAAAGATTACTATATTGAAAAAAATTAAAAAACAATTTATAAAAATATGAATTACAAAATAAAATTGGTTTACTATATATTTTAATAATAAATTTAACGTAAAAAATGTAAACAAAAGATAAAAAATAATCCTTAAAAAAATATTTTAAAAAAAATAGTAAACAATAATAAACATAATAAAAAAATAATAATAACTAAGAGAAAAATAAAATTAAAATAAATAATTAAATATAATCATTTTTAACTTTATTTAAAAATAAATATAATATAATATAACATTAAAAAAACAAAAACAAAAATCAAAATACATATTATTTTTTAAAAAATTGAAAAAAAATAACGTCAAAATGGAAGAAAATTAAAAAAATCTTAAATATAACCATATTTTTTTACTTTATTTGATTTTAAAAAAACTCAAAATATAACATAAAAATAATTAAAATTAAAATAAAATGAAAAATACATTACCTAAATTTGAAAAAAAATAAAAATATAGCGCCAACATGAGGGGGCAGACTCCCGGAATTTTCCCACCCCGTTTCAGTGAAAAATGGGGTGCCTATGAAGGGGAGGGAGGAGCATGGGAATTGCCCCCTCCTTTCCTCTAAGCACCCAGACCATCGATCCTTTATAGTGACAGTCTTAACACCTAGTGAAGGGGAGACAATTGTACCATTATCAATCAAGGGGAGACAATTGTTCAAAATCAATAAGAAAAGCAATCCAACAATGCATTTGTGAGAGGAGACAAACCACTTGTAAATTCTCCATAGCGCTCCAAGGCTGCAACATTCGAGGTATATGGATTTGGGAATTAGTTAGAGACAACTTCATTTGATTATGCAATAGTCACATGTTTTGTTTGATTTAAATCAAACAAAGTGATATTAGTTGATCTTGCCTTTTGGTTAAGGAGATGAATAATTGGGGCGAATTTGGTGGAGTTGTTGGGTAATTTTCAAAAGTTCTAAGTATATTTGCAAAAGACAATTCTAATGCATAGGCACTTTAAATCCCAAGTGATGTAATTGGAAACCAAACATGGTCATGATATGTGGGACATGAAGAATATTGAGACTTTAAAAATTGTGTTGGAGTCAACGTTTTAGTCATTACAAGAAACCCATAATAAAATCATTTTCTTATGGATTTTGACTTTGATTTGATCTAAAATTTGAATAAGGGGATCAAAGGCATTTTGTGTGCCTCGGTTCCATATTATTTGTGATGTGTTTCTCTTACTTATCTATTACCTTATATTACAAGAACAAAACATCTAATTATCATTAAACCTTTGCAATCAAAAGCAAGTTAATGAAATCAATGCACACAACCAATGTTAGTCAAGGATGATTAATGAAAATCAAGTACATGTGATCAAACTACTACAAAGTGTCTTCAATCCTTCAAGTTGGCAATTACATTAGCATTCTACATAAATCATTGAAAGAAATGAGGAAATCAAACTAATGAAGCATTGTTATTCATTCAAATTCAAAAATCAATACAACTTTAGAATCAACATTAACTATAAATTGTAATACTTACTTTGTAATTGTGAAATCAAACTTAAGTTGAATTGCATTGTACTTTTTGGGTGCATTATTGGTTGAACCTGACACCCAAGAATTGATTGAGTCATTGTATTTCTAAGTCTACAATGAATGCTTGTGTCATTGAATTGTATATAATGTAGAGTTGCAAGAATCCCTTGTTGCTATTGGGTCAATTGTAATCTAGACCTACGTTAATAAGGAGGAGTCATTCAATTTTTCAAATGGAGAAAAGTATCAAATTATTAGAGTTAATGAATACTCTAATAATCACTATTGAAGACAATACAATCATACTTGACAAAGCAATTCTTCCATCTGTTCTAACTTGTTTGCAAGTGTCGCTATCCAAAGTAGAACTACTTCAAACTGAGACTCAACTTCTTCACGATGAACTTCAATGAAATAATATTCAACATTCTAAACTAGTCATTTCTCTCTTTTTGATGATGATGATGATGATGATGATAATTCAAATCAAGATAAACTCAGTGAAATAACTTTAGTTGCAGATGAGAATGAAGTTGTGCATGATCAAGTTCAGCATGATCTTTCCAAGCCGATCATCAGATCTTAGGAAGAAATTAGGAATAATAAGCACATGATAGGTATCAGATATTATAAAGAAGTAAATTTTCATAGTCCATATTATTCCAAATGAACCCAGTTCATCAGTGCAAGATTCATTCAAGAAGTTTCAACTTCACCTATTTAAGTTCAACATTAGAATGTGAGATGAGAACATTGCAAATGATTTTGTTGCATGGATGACCAATTTTTTTTATCTCCATCCTTGTCAGCGTTGTGAAAAGAAAAATAATTCTATGGACAAATGCTCTAAACAAAACAAAAGTGCAAGATTAAAGATTCACTGTGGGTGGATCAATCCTTGGAAATGGTCATCAACAACCAAGCGATTGTTTTAGTCTTACCAAATAATTCAATATCGAGCAAAGACACATATTGTAGTAGAAGGTATTCACTCTCTTTCACCTTAAGGAGAGGAGTGCACAAATCTAGTGAAGATGGTTCATGGTCAACAAAAAATCACTTGTGGTCTCTCCTTTAAGATGACAAAGGGGGGAATTGACGATCGATTTTAGAATTAAAGTTTCGACAAAAAAAAAATGCCTTATGGGAAACAAAAAAAATTACCAGATGGGAAACAAAACAAAATTTCTAAATGGGAAAAAAAAATTACCATATGGGAAACACACAAATCACCAAATGGGAATCAACATTTTATAGATGGTAGACTTTAGAAAAATTATGGTTCAATGTCTTGCAGTTGAATCATACACAAGATACATGATTGGTATTTTGATTTAGAGAGAAATATTGTGGACATTTCGTTCACCTGGATAGCCATTCGAACTTGCAGAGGACAACTAGATCCTTCTACATTACAACTTGACATTTGATTGAGCTACCAGGCATTTTCAATGATGTGTTAGAATTGCAACTGATTCACTTCTCTTGTTTTTCTCTCATCATATTGGATTTTACATCAGTGAAAAATTACAGGCATTTCTCTCACATGTTTTCATTGTTGGATTATTGAGAGGGGGGTGAATCAGTAATAGAGATTTTTAATCCTTTTAACTATAGTATGTAAGTGTTATTTATATTTATGATCAATATACCATTATCATTCAACAAGTGCAGAATAAATAGACCATGAAATTTGAACAAACATACACATACACAGTACAACAATATTTTTACGTGGAAACCCAATGCGGGAGAAAACCATGGAATGTTTTTTTTTATATGTCTTTAAGAATTACATTCATTGGAAGCAAAAACTTCCTTTGTTCTCTAGTTGCAACTGGAAGGAGGCTCTGACCCCCTATATTTTTAGGCTACAACCTGAGGGAAGCTCCAACTCCCCAATTATCTGGCTACAACCATAAGGAGGCTACAACCCCCTATGTTCTTAGGATACAACCGAAAGGTGGCTACAACCACCTATCCTTGGCTCATCCAACCGCTCTGAAATATAAGTGAAATGATGAAACCACTGCTACACTGTCACTGTGAGATATACCATTGTAAACTACTATCAATCGATGCCATTGACATGCAACCAACATGTGCCATTGACTTGTAATCAACTTGTATTTGTACTCATCTTGTACCAACAAAACCCAACAGGTACATGACTTGTATATACTGCAGCTCGTGTATGTATGTGCCCTATCTATATTGCAACCTGCATATGTACAAGACCTGACTATACTGCAACCTACGTACACCTTTAGAAAACTAGGGTTTTCACCTTTTATGAAACTTCAAACACTATTTTGCCTCTGTCACATCACCTTGCAACCTATCACTCTGTCTTATCTATAGTTTTATCCTGTGCATACATCATCTTATATAACCCTTAACCAAGTGCATCTATATCTCTAGTCATATGCCATACATGTGTGTATAATCATGAACATGTGTAATAGTCCTCACATGGACTAGACATCAAGCACTCACTGATAGACAATGATATACAACCTCACACTACACCAACAAATTCTCAACCACTTCACAACTACAAACTCTCAACCATGTACCACAAAAACCCTCAACCATATGCCAAGAAATACAAGATGTGCCTCAACACTAACAATATGTACCAATGATAAATATCAAATATACCAACACTGTATTTCTGTAGACATGGCTTGTACAGTAAGTTCCATACAACCAATATCCTCTCTAGGGAAAATCCTCAAACCCCCATAACCATATCTCATGTAGAAAACAATATCCAACTACGCATAGAAATGGGACATACCTTTTGAACTTGTAGATAGATCTGTTGTACCTGATCATTCTAGACCTTCCTAGGAGTTTTCTTTCAGACTCTAGATACCTGACATATTCATATCCTCAAGTTTTCATGGATTTTCCCACGTGTACGTAGCTTTTTATACTGTCATTCCATGTACGTATTCCCCCTTATCCACTGCAGCCCGCGTACACCTCAAAAACTAGGGTTTTTTTAGTATTTTTGTAATTCTGAAACTTTCGTCGTCAACCCTTCGAGCTACCTCAGACTTGCGTAATGATCTGGATTTTATGAGCAGAACGAAATGAATACAGATTATTAATAGGGGATTAAAACAAAATAAAAGAGATACAGTAAAACTAGTTTTCTATTCAATAAGGAAATAAGTTGAAACTGTAAAATGTAGCGGAAACAAGCTTGTTGGAATGGTGACGACTTATCTCTGAGAAGAGATGTGACGGCTACGCTCATTCACAAGAAGATGATTACAAAGAGGCTCTGAAGGCCTTTTTACAATAAACAAGAATGACAAAAACCCTAGACATCCAAAAACCTAACCCTAGGAGATGAAGCGCCAAAAGTCATGTGGGCCCCGTTTGGGTAAGTTAGTACATCAACTTCCCGGGGTCGTAACTTTTGCATACGATATCCATTTTAGGCGTATAATAGCCCATTGGAAAGGTAGCATTGAGGATATTCATTTTGGGGGCTCAATAATGCCTTTGGATATCATTAAGAATCTCTATCCCAAAAAACTTTCATTTAGGCCCTCAAAATGGCCCCGGAAGTTAAAACAACTAAAAATAGTAAATTGCCAAAATTGTCATAAAAATGTTTTGAGATAGTTGGAAGAGGTGGGTGGCCACCGATATCCACTTGGATCAATCCTCACTCCTTAGGAAGAAATGGTCTCCATTGCGTTGAGTTCCCCCATCATATGAGGAAATTTCTGTTGAATTTGGCCTCGGGTGAGCCACTTGCCTTGGTGCAGGAGCTGCCCTGCTTTGACGACTCGATAAAGCTAGATCCTTTACTATTGAGTGCCCTTGATCTGTGTGTCCACAATATGATCATTGGATGCTTGTTGTATGCATTCGGGGTTGAGATCTGTTGGTGTCAGTTGCTCTGCTACGTCTGAGGTGTCTAATAATGGTGGGAAATAAGGGCAAAGGAGATCCATGTTGAACACTGGGTGTAGGCCAAGGAAATGAGGAATGTTGAGCTCAAAAGAATTATCCCCCATGAACTTGGTGATGGTGTACGACCCATAATGGAGTGGTCAAAGCTTCTGATGGGGTCTTGTAAAGCATTCTTTCTGCAAGTGAAACCAAACTTTGTTGCCCACCTGAAACTTATGTGGCACCCGATGTTGATCATGGCGTTGCTTGTACTTGTCATTGGACTTCTGTAGGATATATTGAACCTGTTGGAAGATGTGTTGGATCCGCTCAATGAACCGGGTGGCTTTGTGAGCTTCAGTTGGAGTAGGAGATGAGTCGGTGGAGGTGATCGCAAGGGGAAGTGCAACATCTATGGGACCCAATGGTTGGAATCCCAACCCCACCTGAAAGGGGTTGTGGTCAGTTGAGATATGCAGGGATCGGTTGTATCTATGTTGGACATAGGGAAGGCTCTCATCCCATGTGTGAGGGTGCTTTGAATTATACATGCAAAGGATATGCACAATCATTCAATTGACGACCTCAGTTTGGCCATATGTCTGGGGGTGGAAGGTTGTGGATTTGGTGAGATTGGTGTCCAACAGTGACCAGAGGTTCAACCAAAATGTGTTGAGAAATCGACTGTCATGATCTGAGACAATGGTTTGTGGGATTCCAAAATGTACCTAGACTCGTTCAAAGAAGAGCTTGGTAGTGGCCTCTGCTGTGATGTTCTTCTTGCAGGCAACTAGAATCACCATCTTAGAAAAGCGATCAACAACCACAAAAACACAGTCATTTCCCAGCTTGGCGGATGGGAGGCCCGACATGTATTCCATTGAGATGAATTCCCATGACCTGTCAGGAGTAGGAAGAGGGGTGTACATGCCCTATTTCTTAGTGGTCGGTTTGGCAATAGCGCAGGCAATGCAAGAACTGAGATACTTGCTGACCTCCTGTCGAAGTTTCGGCCAACAGAAATGTTTCTGTAGCATCGCCACTGTCTTTTCGACGCCGAAGTGTCCTACCACCCAACTGTAGTGGGATTCCCATATCATCTTCGCTCGCTTGCTCGATGGAACACAGATATGCCTAAGACAACACAACAACCCATCTTGAAGATGGAAATTATCGACAACTGCGTTTGCACCCAACATTTGGTAGGTGGTGGTGAAGTCTGGGTCTGTCTCATAGAGTTGGGGCCATCCAGAGGTCTCATGGCCGCAGGAGTCTAGTACCATGGTGAGTGCCACGACTGGCGGTCTGCTGAGGCAATCAACGACATGATTGGTGCTTCCTTTTTTATACTTGATGTTGACGTGGAATTGATGCAAGTATGTGGACCACTTTTGATGGTGATCATTCTGTAATTTTCCTTGTGTCTGCATGAACTGCAGTGGCTTATGATCAGTGTGGATGATTGTCTCCTTCCCAAGAATGTAATGTCTCCACTGGTGGCAAGCTTGCACAATGGAGTACATTTCTTTGTCGTAAGTAGGGTACTTACAGACAACATCTGATAGTGTCTCACTATGATAGGCCATAGGGTGGTCGTGTTGAGTGAGAACATCACCCACCACATAGTCTGAATCATTTGTCTCGATCTCGAAGGGTTGTTGTAGGTCTAGTAGTGAAAGTACTGGGGCTGAGCATAAGCGTTGATTCAATTCGTTGAATGCTTATTGTTGGGACCGACCCCACGCAAATTTTTCCTTACCACCACCCCTGGTTATTTGGCTAAGGGCCAATGCAATATGGGAGAATCCTAACACGAACCTGTGGTAGAAATTGGCAAGGCCCAAGAAGCTTTGAATCTCAGTGAGTGTGGTTGGGGCTGGCCAGTCACAAATGACTTGGATCTTGATTGGATCCACATGTATGCCATGTTGATCAATTATGTAGACCAGGTAATGGACCCTGTCCATCCCGAAGGAGCATTTTTCCAAGTTGGCATACAGCTTACGCTGTCGCAGGGTGTGCAAAACCTATTGAATATGTTGCAAGTGTTTGACCCAAGTCTTGCTGTAAATGAGAATGTCATCCAGATACACCACTACAAAAGTATTGGTGAATGGTTGCAGGATATCGTCCATCATACTCATGAAAGTGGCTGGAGCATTTTTCAGACCAAAGGGCATGACCAACCATTCAAAAAGGCCTTCCTTTTACTTGAAGGAGGTTTTCCATACATTTGTTTGTTCTATCGGGACCTGGTGGTAGCCAGACTTTAGATCAATCTTACTGAAGTATTTGGCCCCTGTGAGTTGATCAAGGAGGTCATCGATTTGGGGGATCGGGTACCAGTTTCTGACTGTGATTTTATTCAGAGCCCGGTAATCAATGCAGAGTTGCCAAGTTCCATCTTTCTCCTATACCAACATGATTGGGCTCCCGCAAGATGATGAGTTGGGACGGATGTGCCCCTTGTGGATAAGTTCTTGGATCTGTCGCTTAATCTCCTCATTCTCTAACAAAGAGCGACGATAGACTGGCCCATTGGGCAGTGGTGCATCGGGGGTCAAAACGATGGGGTGCTTGACCTGGCAGTCCAGAGGTACGCCAATAGGTGAGGAGAAGATATATGAGTATTCTTCCATGACCTTATCTACTTGATTCTACTGTGTGGAGAGGTCGGACGCAACGACCCTGGATGTGGCTGTGATCTTTCACTTATTCTGAGAGCGAATCAAGAAGAAGACAAACTTCCATGTCTGAGAGATGACCTTCCTGCATTGCTTAGCAGAGATCAAGGAAATAACAGTAGGTGGGACTGCCTCGGGTATCCTATACAATTTCCTGTTCAAAGTAATAATAACACTATGAAGCCTAGACTCATATACAGCATGACGTTTCCATAAAAAAAGTTGTCCCAAAAGAACATCACAAACTTCGAGAGGAGAAACATCACACAATACCTCATCTTTGAAGGGCTTGATATCGTACGACAGTCGACACTTTTCACTAACGCGGAGATCACTTCCTTGGTGGAGCCATCCAATGGTGTATGGTTGTGGGTGCAGTGTTGTCAGCAGGGCCAGCCGCTTGACGACCTCTACTGAGATGAGGTTCTTTTGGCTACCACTATCCACGATGAAGTTCATCGGGGTTCCTTTTACCCACATCTATGAATGGAAGAGGCATTCTCCTTCTTCTGGCTCATCTGGTTCACCAGGATGGAGCTTAGTGGTAGCAACGGTGGCACTGGGTTCTGTGTCAATGATCTGTCTTCCCCTTTCTGGTTCTAGCTCAGAGTTTGAACCCGCATCTTAGTCAGAGGCTTTCACTTCCGCCACCAGTGACTGCTTTGAGCGACAGTCAACAACGTTATGCCAAGGGATCTTATGGAAGTCGCACCACTTCCCAGTATCTTTCTTTGTCTTTCTGGTGTCCTTCTTTGCTTGCGGCTTGGCCTAGTTGTCTTGATACTGTCCATCTTTTCTCTGTCCTTTGTTCTTTGGGTTGGGGCCACCCTTTCCTGGCTTTTTTTATGAGGGGTTCCTAGGCCTAAATTGTCGCGTCTTTTGTTTGAGCTTCTGCTCGATTTTGATATCATATTGGTAGTCCGCACCCAAGGAATAGATGTCCAAAAATTCCATTTCATTCTGGATGTATCTATGCAGAGCGTCGTGATACTTTAGCACCAGATGTCGCTCTGAATACTTAATACCCAAATTGGTGCGCAAGGTATGAAAGATATTCGTGAAATCTGGCACTGCTTGGTCTCTTTCTTGCCGCAGTGTGGTCCATTTGGTATAGAAGTCATCATAACTTCCAACAGGGTAGTATTGTTCCTTAATAGCATCCCTGAAGGAATCCTAGGTGGTCGTGACTGTAAATAATGAGGGTTCCTCTGTTTCTTTTTTCTCACAGAAAGTTTCCCACCAATCTTTGACATGGGGAACGACTTTGAGGAGCGCAAAAGTAATATTTTCTCTATTCGAAAAGTTATGGATAGAAAAATACCCTTCTAGTAGATTCAACCACTTGTCTACAACATCTGCGTCTATCTGACCTTCAAATATAGGAATATCGAAGTTTATTTGTACCTTTAAGGGGGTGGCGCCTCCGCTCGAAGAAGATGCATCACCTGTTGGGAGTCGTCGAAGGATTTGCATGAAACTATCCATCATCTCATTCCTTTGTTGCGTGAGGGCTTCCTCAATCAACAGTTTGAAAGGATCTCCTATCCTGTCATATTTATTTTCTCCTACCATGAGTGGTCGCTTGGGTGTGCGAGAGATTTTGTCCTCAAGAGAAACAAGCTTGAGACCCAACTCTTTGTACTCCGACCTCGTTGGGGACATGCATTAAGACGACAAGGAGTAGACCGCTCTGATACCAATGATCCGTATTTTATGAGAAGAACGAAATGAATACAGATTATTAACAGGTGCTTAACACAAAATAACAGAGATATAGTAAAACTAGTTTTCTATTCAATAAGGAAATAAGCTGAAACTATAAAATGCAGCGGAAACAAGCTTGTTGGAATGGTGGCGGCTTATCTCTGAGAAGAGATGTGACGGTTGCGCTCATTTGCAATAAGATGATTACAATGAGACTCTGAAGGTCTTTTTACAATAAACAGGAATTCCAAAAACCCTATACATCCAAAAACCTAACCCTAGGAGATGAAGTGCCAAAAGTCATGTGGGCCCCGTTTGGGTAAGTGAGTACATCAACTTCCCGGGGTCGTAACTTTTGCATACGATCTTCGTTTTAGGTGTATGATAGCCCATTGGAAAGGTATCGTTGAGGAGATTCATTTTGGGGGCTCAATAATGCATTTAGCTATCATTGATAAGCTTGATCCCGAAAAACCTTCATTTAGGCCCTCAAAATGGCCCCGAAAGTTACAACTGCTAAAAATAGTAAATTGCCAAAATTGTCAGTTGTTTTGAGCCAATTAGAAGAGGTGGGTGGCCATTGATATCCACCTAGATCACGTAACTTCAGATGTATCAATGAGTACCTGAAATAAACCTTACACAATAATATATATTCAATGTGCTCAATAGGTGCTAATAGGAGAGCCTTGATCTCTTATTTATACTTCCATGTAGCTTCCTCAAGGGGTTACCTTCTAACCAACTTAACCCAATTTCCTTGTTTTAGGGAT
>ML788912.1:237163-249222 GCA_009831015.1 Picea engelmannii | reverse complement strand
TGAAAGTAAAATAATAAATAATTATAGTGAAAAGCATGTTCCTATGCTACATAGTATAACCCTAAGAGGTATCTGACATGATAGGGTGGCCTCTCCAAACTCATTGGGATCAATGCCTTTAATAATAAAAAATTACCATGAAGTAAGTAAAATGGTATTTTAATGGGGGTTATGTCGACTTTGTATGATATTTGCTCATCAATTGTGATCTTAGGATGATGGCATGTACATTTCCTTCATTCATATTTTGGTTACATTCTTTAATCATCCATTTGAATCTCTTATATACTATCACATTGTGGATTGGTATATGTTTATGAACACATTGTAATAAAAATCCTCAATGTTTATAAATATGAATACATGCCTACACATGCATGTATATTGTGTATATTGTGAAATGAAAAATCACATGCATGTATATTGTGTATACTGTGAAATGAAAAATTTATATTATGAAAAATTTATTTTATAACGAATTTATATAAATAAAGATATGAAAAAAATATATAAAATTTATCATTTTAATAAGAAAGTTTTCACAAGGCTGGAAAATAATAATTTATTTGATGTTGTATTTTCCCATAACTATTTTTAAGGCGACCCATCATTGTATAATGGCATGGATAAAGGGGTCATTCAATCCCATGAGGTGACTCATCATTGTATAAAAGCATGGATAAAGGGGTCATTCAATCCCATGTCTAATAATTAGAGTGAAATTATATTCTTGATTTACAAGATTGCCAATCATAAAGATTTAACCTCATTTGAGTTTAAATTATTGCTAAGTTGGTGTTTTTAAACAATTTATTTGATAATGTTAAAATACAATGTTAACTTGTGTTGTTTTGAATTTTTTTTGGAATATGTTCATTTTTGGTTGTAACAATGTACTTTAATAAAAATTACAAAAGACATATGAATATCCCATGATTTTCAAAAGGCCTTATTGAATTCATAAAAACATGATATGGTTGATATGGTTAATATAAGCATGAATATTTATAGAAAATACACAATAGAAAATAATAGCATAACTTCATTTTAATCTTAGATCCAAGGATACAAAATTCTTGTGTGGCAAAGTAAGTTGAGGTACAGGATCAATATGTTTCACCGTTATGTGAGAGTGTGTTTAAATATGTTTGATTAATTATAGGGTTTAACACTCAATCAACCATAGATATCTCATGGAAGATCGAGGGTAAATAATATTAAAAAGATAATATTTTATTTTATGAAATGTTTACTTAATTTTCTCTTTTCTTTTTACAATTTAATTCCTATCTATTTTGTAATGTTTAATGACTAAAATATTAAAAAATTACATATTCTTTAAATAAAAATTAAAACCATTTTTTCATATTTAATCATTACTATGAATTACACCTATATAATTTTTTGCAAAATTCAAATAATTCTATGTCCATGTGAGAAAGAATGATATCCTTCTATTGCTAATATTTGAAAGGTGAAAAAATCATTTAAAATGATATGGCCGTAATGCTTAGAGGGTGAAAAAATCATCTAAGATAACATGGCCATGAAAGTTAGGTTAAAACTTAAGGGATTGAGGAATCTATTGAATGAATATTAAACTTAGGAGAAATGACCAAAAGAAAATTGGTGCAATACTACTCAACGAAGACATCTATAAGTGCATTGAATTAATTAACATAGGCAAAATTGAATATGTGAGCAGAGCTCACCTTAGTTAATTATTGAAGCCAATCATTACATTTATATAGCACAAACAACCTTGAACTGACCTCCTACAAAGGTGGATCTGAAACCACCAGCAAACCCTAAATTGGACAGCCACACAACAACTCACAACCACTTAGTTACGTAGATACTAATTTCTACATTATTCCAACACTCCCCCTTAATGGAGAAATGGATTTTCTACCACACCTAGCAACTCTCTACAAATTTCAAATTTTGCCTTTCCCAGAGGGTTAGTGAAAATATCAGCCATATTTTTATCTGTGTTACAATAGATTAAGTCAATCTCTATTGACTATATCTTTTCTCGGACAAAATGATGTTGAATTTCAATGTGCTTAGTTCTGGCATGATACATAGGGTTATTAACAAGTTTGATTGAACTTTGATCATCACAATTGATAACTGTGGGTGCCTTTTGTTCTTCTCCCATGTCTTCAAGAATTCTCCTCATCCAGACAACTTCACATGTGGTACTGCACAAGGATTTGTACTCGGCTTCAGTTGTAGACAAAGAAACAGTTGGTTCTTTCTTACTGCTCCATGATACGACCCCTGAACCAATTCTAAAGGCATAACCTGTGGTTGACTTTCTGTCACTAAGATTTCCAGCCCAGTCAGAATTTGAATATCCTACCAACTTAACATCAAATTTATCAGTATATTTAATACCAAAATCAATAGTTCCTTTCAAATAATGAAGGACTCTTTTTGTTGCTTTCCAGTGATTCTCATGCGGCTTAGCTGTGAACTGACTAAGGATGTTGACTGAGTAGGCAATATCTGACCTGGTTGTGGTGAGATAATTCAGACTTCCCACCAATTGTCGATACAGAGTTCCATCCAATTCCTTCGTCTCATCATCACTATAGAGCTTAACATTCTTTTCTAATGGAGTAGGCATCACCTTACATCCATTCATATCAAATCTCTCAAGCAATTCCCTGGTATATTTGCTTTGTGTAACTAGTGTCACACCATCTTCTTTCCATACTTCAAGACCCAGACAATAATGTAGTTCTCCAAAATCCTTCATTTCAAAAACTTGTGATAACTGCTTTTTGATTTCATCAATTAGCTTATAAGCATTTCCTGTTATGATTAGATCATCAACATAGAGAGAAATCAAAACAATATGTTCTTTTTCATCTTTCTTAATATAGAGATTTGGATCATTTTTACTCTTCACAAATCCTTTTTGCAGAAAGAAATTGTCTATCTTTTCATACCATGACCTGGGTGCCTGTTTTAATCCATATAGAGCCTTTTTCAATTTGCATACCAAATGTTCATGTCCTTGTTTAACAAATCCTTCAGGTTGTACAAGATATACTTCCTCCTTTAATTCTCCATTCAAAAAAGAAAACTTCACATCTAACTAATGTAGGTTCCATTTATGTTTTGTAGCTAATGCAATCATCAATCTAATGGTGTTTAACTTAGCTACAGGTGCAAAAGTATATACATATTCAATTCTCTATTTTTGTGAATACCCTTTTGCAACCAATATTGCTCTATATTTATCTATACTACCATCAACATTAAATTTGGATTTAAACAACCATTTGCATCCAATTGGAACTTTGTTTTCAGGCAACTCTGTTAATTCCCATGTTTCATTCTTCATTATTGAATCATATTCTTCTTTCATTGCATCCATACAAACTTTATGTTCTTTAGCTTGTTGATAATTTGCAAGTTCTATAGTGTTCATTACTTGAGTCATCAAAGCATAATCTTTGTACCTGATAGGTGTATGAATCTGACGAGATGTCCTCCTTGGAGTCTTGGTGCTAGCATCTCTTCTTCTACTTTGAGGTGTAGTTCTTTCAACCTTTTCTTGATCYTGACCCTGTACYTGTTCCTGTTCCTCCTCTTGATCHTCTTTCTRTACATGTGTTACATCTGTATCTTCTACAATATAGTCATGAGGAATGTGCCATTCACTATGACTATCTACTTTATGACCTGTATCTTCATGAAATAATACATCTCTGCTTGGAAAGACTTTATGCATGTTAGGATCAAACATCTTATATGTTTTATGCTCATCATAGTAACCAAGAAAAATACACTTGATGGATTTTGCATCAAGCTTTCTCCTATCCTCTTTGGGAATGTGAGCAAAAGCTTTACTTCCAAATATTCTCAGATGATTCACAAAAGGCTTATAACCATAAAAAGCTTCAAATGGAGTTTTATGATCTAAGCTTTTAGTAGGACTTTTATTTTTCAAATAAACAACAGTTCTAATAGCTTCAGCCCAAAAACCATTAGTGAGTTTTTTACCTTGAAGCATACTTCGTGCACATTCAACCAAGGTTCTATTTTTCCTTTCTGCCACTCCATTTTGCTGAGGAGTGTGCGGTACTGTGAACTGTTGTAGAATTCCATTTTCTTTGCAGTATTTGACGAAAGCCCCATATCTGTACTCTCCCCCTTCATCTGATCTGAGAATTTTGATGTACCTGCCAGTTTGCTTTTCAACCAAATTTTTAAACTCCTTAAAGTATTCAAAAAAATCACTTTTCTTTCTCATGAAATAAACCCATGTGTATTTAGTGATCATCAATGAAAATAAGAAAACAATATGCTCCTCCAATAGACCTTGTCTGCATGGGACCACAGACATCTGTGTGCACAAGTTCAAGTATATCCCTCTCTATGTGAGAAGGAAACTCTTCTCTGTGTTGCTTTCCCAAAGCACACCCATCACATGCACTATGTTCATTCTTTAATAGTGGAAGTCCTTCCACAATGCTTTGCTTCTGAAGAAGCAACAAATCATTATAGTTTAGATGTCCATACCTTTGATGCCACAATACCTCTGTTGGCATCATTGTTGAAGCCAAGGCTTGATGTCCTTTCATCGTCACATCGAGCTTGTATAKCCCTCCAACTCTGACTCCTGTAGCAACTACTTTATAATGGTCTTTTACATCCTTCACAAAACAATGTGATTTTACAAAATCTACCTTCATGTCTTGATCTGTTATGGTGGAAACAGAAATTAAATTTTTCTTTATACYAGGTACATGCATTACATTTTGTATTTGTTTAACACTACCATTTCGTAATGTAACAGAGATATCCCCATAACCTTTGATTTGATGTGACCGTTCATCACCAAGGTAAATGTTAGCACCATCATTCGTCTCACAATAACTGTCAAACCAGTTTCTATTACAAGACATGTGGATCGATGCACCAGAATCTACATACCATGCATGCACATCATCTATCTCAGCTGACAAAGTAGCATCTGATATGAATAATTTGTGGAATTCAACATTACCATTATCACCCCTTTCAGCAAAATTATTATTCTGCCTTGAATTTCTATATTTGTTCTCATGTTTATGCTTATACCAACAATACTTAACATGATGTCCAACTTTTCCACAATTAAAACATGAATCACTCTTTCTCTAATTTGTATGTGACCAAGGAGATGTCATACCTTTATGTTCTTTTGCATATTGAGGTTTGCCTCCTTTGTTGCATTCCCAAGGCTTTCCTTTGTTGCGTTCCCAAGGCTTTCCTTTACCCTTTGCCATCAATGTCGAATCTGAATGTGGAGGCTTTTCGGTGAGATGGCTTCTACGTTCCTCCTCTTGTAGAAGAATACCTGCAAGTTCTTCAAATGTCAGAGCATTCTCTCGGGCTGCAATACCTGTTATGAACATTTGGTAGTCTTCTAGCATGCCATTTAACGTGATAGTTACTAGATCAGTGGGTGAGACCTTTTCTCCTATGCCACCCAGTTTATCTTTTAAATCTTTGATTCTTGAAATGAAATTAGTAACATTTTCATTTTCCTCCATTTTGATTGAGAGCAATTTGCTTTTTAAAAACAAAACTCGGTTTGTATTAGCGGTTTGGTACAAACCTTTCAAGATGTCCCACGTCTCCTTAGATGTTTTGCAATCTCTTATATGCGGAATTATGTTGTCTTTTACAGAAATTCTGAGGAAAACTTTAGCTTTGTTTTCTCTCTTCTCCCAATCTTGGGAAATAGTAGCAGGCTTTGCCTCATCTCCCAAGACAATAGCCCAAACCCCGGATGCTTCCAGCACTGTTTTCATCTTAAATTTCCAATTTACATAATTGGATCCATCTAATTTATTTGATTCATTTATGTATGAATCAATTAAAGAATTTGCCATTTTAAATTCTTTAAAAAACAACTCAGAAATTACCTTTTGCTGCCACCACCAAGCCTTCTCCTACCAACAACAATGCAACAGCTTCCTCGATTGATCCTACAACACAACTCGAGTCAAATAACAACCGACTGATGCAGATGAAGATGCAGTGATCAGTGAGGCCACAAGGGCACATCACAAGTGAGACTAGCTCACACAAAATTGGTAGCGCTTTCCTGAAAATGGTGACCTCTTCAGCAATCCATTTATAAAATAACAACCTCCAAAATCTGTGACATACATCGACTGTATTTTATGTGCAGAGGAAGCTCTCATTTTCCATGTGACTCAGCAGTGATCGAAGATCAGTGTTCTAAAGGCACTGAATGGTGGGTTGGACCTTCTGATGATAATGATGAGAGCGATATCGAGCACTCCTGAGGCACCAATAACAGATCCTTTCACTCTAAACATGCTACTCGCTGCTCCACGCTGCCCGTTGAACCAGGAACATGAACTCTCAATGTTCTTGTTTACATTCCAAACTTCTCAAACAACAAAGAACCAACGGAGAACAAAATCACCCAAACAAGTTTCTCTCACACATTGCCACGCATGACAGGTCACACGCAAATCATGGCTCTTCAAAAGGCACTCACACCAGGCAACTGTGGGTGGGGTTGGCAGCTCTACTCTACGATTCGCCTCACCAGCAAGCGATCTTCCCAGCAAGGAGGGATACTCAGATGACTGTGCACGAATATGAGTCGTCGAGAATTTAATCGTCCATACAACAAACTTGCCTCTTGAGTAATGCCCTCTCGGGTCATCACCAAACCCCTCCACACATCCACGGCTCCTCTAGTAGCAGCAATCCTCTTTATCTAGTGATTCTTGATGCGAGCTTCCCAAGTTAGTAGTAGCGATTGTATCTCTTCCACACAGGCGAACTCTTCAAGTTGTGGCTCTTACACCAAAACTCCTTTACTCGGCCTCTGACCAGGCTCTGATACCAAATTAATTAACAGAGGCAGAACTGAATACGTGAGCATAGCTCACCTTCGTTAATTATTGAAGCCAATCATTACATTTATATAGCACAAACAACCTTGAACTGACCTCCTACAAAGGTGGATCTGAAACCACCAACAAACCCTAAATTGGACACGCACACAACAACTCACAACCACTTAGTTACGTAGATACTAATTTCTACATTATTCCAACACATTGGGGAATTCAATGGAAGGAATTAGAATAAATCACAACATGAGAAGTATAAAGTTAGAAGGCATCAACAAGCGTATAAATAATGAGTTTTTGCTGAACTATGTTAATGGCATAATCAAGACTAAATTATTAAAAAGATATTACAAGGTCGAAGCAATGACCTACGAATTTTGATTATCACAAGGATGGTGAGGGTGTCGACCCACATGTTTGAACATATTTCAAATCTAATTTAGAAGTGGAATAATTTTTTTTTAAGGAATAACAAGTTGGTCGATCATAGAAAATATAGGAGATATGTGGTTACCTTGGTAAGGAGAGATAGGATGATTATGAACATCAAAACAAGCTAGTTTATGAGGAAAGGTATTTGGCCTTTCTATTGTTAAAGGTGGTTAACATAGTGAGGTGTGTTAACTTATCCATTAGCCTAAGAACATGGAATTTAGGTTACTATATGATTGTGAGATCAAATTGGATATAGAACTTTGATTTTTTAAGATTATAGTTTAGGATTGGCTATGTAATGTGCTTTTTTAACATTATAGTTTATATTGGCTATGCATAGGACCCTTCTTTGCACGGGCTTGAAAAGTGGGAACTCTTCTTTAATTTATTTTATTAGTACTTTTCTTTTGGGCTACAAGAGCTATAGTAAATTGGTTCGTCATTTTTTATTAGTCTTGCACACAAATCAATAAGTTTTCACTATTTTAATCCAAACTTTTGGTAAATTTATACAAATTGTTTTACTTGTATTTCATTTTTTAGCCTAGATTTTAAGTTTGAGGTCTTGTTTAGCCTTTTATTGAGGCATAGCCCTACATTGTCCACCAATATATTATTTTAAACACACATTCACTTAGTGATTTTTCCCCAAATCAAGTAATGATAAAAATAAGTTTAACAATACTTTTGACATTAAATATTTGCTCCATAGATGCATAGTCCATAGTCCATTGCTCTTGAGATACCACCTACACCACCATATAAACGTCCATGTTGTTGTCCTTAAGGGACATGTGAAGGATATGTTGTAGACCTAGGCTCCCAACTTATTTATCCACCACTCCCTCTAACACACCATCAACATAACTGTCTTCTCCACCACTCCCTCTAGCACACCATCAACATCACAACCTTTAGCAATTCTAGTCATTGACCAAGATAAAAAGGTAGGAGAAGTATGACTTTGTATTGTATTATAGACTTAGGATACTTGGGGGCTACTGAAGCAATACTAATGATAATAATTTTTCTTCCCTGTAGTGAAAGAACAACAAACAATATGTAAGGCAAAGCATGAAGAAAGATCGAATGTCAATGAATTTTTTGTTCAATGAAATTTTTAACCTTTTCAGATCGAATGGCAATAAAATTTATGTTCAATGAAATTGTTAACCTCTTCATCGACATAATTCTAAGAAATCAAATTTCCATTGTACAATGCATCTTGTGTTCAAGAAAAATCGATGTCAATAGGAAGTAAGTTTCAATATTGTTGAAACGTGCCAACCAATTTCCCATGCGGATCAGATTTCTTAACTCCTAGTATTCTGCAGTTAGTTGAACTGTAACAACTAAAAATAGAATATGCATGCATGCACACTAAAGTGATCAGTCTCTGTAACTGTTTGATATGTTTGTGTAGTTGTGTGATAGATGTTATATATCTATGCATACCTGTAGAGGCAAATACCAACAATGTGTGGGATGAGTGAGAGGATGGTTGTAAGCCCGTGTTTGGTTGTTGTAATTATCCCTCGATTAATAAGAATATCGATTATCATTGCCCCATGGATGTTACCCTTGTGAAGGGTTTTACCATGTAAATATTATGTTCAATTGATGTGATCGTTGTTGGTTTTATTTATTTGTCATTGAATCTTGCTGAGTTTATGCTTCTGCTGCCCAACAAGTGGTATCAATATTTAAGTGAGGAAGCCATCGCATGAGTACGCGAGATTTGTAGGGGTTATTTCTATGAAAGAGGACATATATGATGAGTGGGAAATTTCTTTGAAAGAGGACAAATTTGATACAGGGGCGATAATTTTTTTCCCTATCGCAGGTTAGCCCATTCAACATGGGCGACAATTTTTTCTCTTGGTCCTATTGGAGGAGTGATACCTGGGAGATCATTGCATGCAAGAGGAGCGATAATCGTTGATCCTTACTGCATGCAAAAGGAGTGATAACAACAATAACCAGTGGTGCGATAACCGATCTTCATCGCTACCTATGCTTTACGAAGGGAGTGATAATCGTGGCAATTAATATATATTGAAAGTAATATATATATATATATATATATATATATGCAGGTGTATGCATAAAGCATGGTATGAAAGCATATTTTTTGTTTTATTATGCAGAAAAAGTATATTTTCAGAGGATCTCCTTGCTGAGGTTATTCTTGTAAGAGGATCGAGGTATTAAAGTTGTTTTTTCGAATACATTAGAAATTGCTTTAATAATTAAATGGGTGGATGTCATATAACATTATTTATTTAAGATGTGGAACCTTTGTTTAGTAAAAGGTTTTAAGGCGAATATTTTAAATATTTTTACTTTGTATTAAACTTTTTAATTATTGCTTTTGGGGGTTCAACCTTGAGTAACATAATTGATCTGAATTTATGCAGGAACACAACATAATACACAAATAACCATAAATACAAAGATGCAGTGGAAATAACACTTCATTTCATTAATCTCAAAGAACTAAAATTTGTTTACAGATAGAATGGAAATAAACTATCTAGGGCACTGGTAACTTATCTCTGAGAAGAGATGTGGCAGCTACAGGCCTATGAACTATGTGTTACAATGAGGCTCGAAGGCCTATATATTATTGAGAAACAATGGAAAACCCTAAACATCCAAAAACCTAACCCTAGGAGATGAAACGATAGAATATGGGCCTCGTCGGGGTAAGTACATCAATTTCTCGGGGTTGTAACTTTGACATACTATCTCCATTTGACGCACATGATACATCGTTAGAAATATTTATCTGAGGACTACAATTTCTGAAAACAAATATAAAGTTCGATACAAACTCATATTCGTCAAATGTTTGATGCCCAAAAAACGTCGTTTAGGGCCTCAAAATGGCTCTGGAAGTTCATGACCTGAAAAACTGCCAAAAATATTAAATTGTGCTACAATTAAGGAAACTGAAAAACTGAAAGAAACAATGGTGGGGGTCCAAGTGGAATAGGCGGGTGGCCACCAATATCCACCTAGATCGATAATTCCTCCATATTAAAGCTTAGTATTATAACCTTGGTTTTTGGGTGGTTTATGCTAGTGGCAAAACTGCAGAGTTAAAACTTTGAGGTGGAGAAATTCAATGAAAAAAATAACTTTGAGTTATGGAACCTCAAGATGCGGGATCTGCTCAAACAACAAGGCAACAACAAGAGCGATGATGGTTGAGTCACCGTAAAAGAAAAATAAATGTATTTAACTTGGAGTTGTAAAAAATATTTATTGCATGTAAATGGGCATATGTCTGTAAGACATGGATAGACATGCATACCCTTGTTTTATTAGGTCACCTATGAAGATTTAGGTAGATTGAAGATATGGGGGGAATGCATGTTGGGTTAACCTTGACTCGGTGAAAGAGTTAACGAGTTAAATTTATTTTTTAGGTCAAATCACGTGGTTTTTCGGGTCCATGTTTTTTTGGGTAGCCCATGGTATTGTGTCCATGGATTGCATGTAATGAAGCTTAAAAAATGTTTGGTGAACTCCATTGTAAATGGTCCTGGAGGTAAGCGATGAAGGCTTACTTGGCCGACTTGACTGGATTGGGTCAAGGGAATGTTCATGTTAAGGTGGAGCACTGAGACTCCATTGTAAAATCCCTGGAGGTGAGAGGAAAAGGTTCACTTGGGTCGGCTTGGAAATATTTGGTTAAGGTTTTTCGAATGCAATATTCAAGGTGGAGCAATGTGTCCTAGTTAAAAAGGTGGGTCTGTAGAAAGGCTGATGTGTTTAGAGATTTGTAGTGAAATGAATATTGACAAGTCAATCAAGTGTTTGAGAATATATGATGAAGGTAGGTTCATGTCCATGGAACTTAGAAATTATTGCAAGTAAGTTGGGATCGAAGGGGCATGTTCAGTAATGCCAAGTTGCAACAATAGTTGTGGGAATAAGAGATTGTGCTATCAGGTAAATCGGTCACCATCGGTTGCAAAAGACTGGAAGATTCTAGAAAAGGTATGAACAAGTCATCTGGTGATTATTCAAATATGAAATGATTTGGTTGTGATGCTTATGATTTTTATCAACATTCTAAGTAGGACCCAGATCAAACAGGTAGATCTTTGTTATGGTGAKGATGTTAAGGGATGGATATTGTGGGACCTTATTGCCCACAGAATCGTCATGGACAGAGATGCAGTGTTTGATGAATCTCCTTTTATAAAATCAAACATAGTAAAAGATGAAAGGTTCAAAGCACGACTGGTAGCAGAAGGGTATTTGGAAGGTATTGATTTCCATGAAAGTTTCTCACCAGTTGTTAACAACTTGTTTCTATTCATGTTGTGTTAACACTAGTTTTGTTACTTGATCTCGAGTTAGTACAGCTAGATGTTAAAATTGTTTTACATGGAGTTTTTGGATAAGGAGATGTATATGGAAAAACCAAAAGGGTCAGTTTAGGGTCACAACAAAAGATTTGTTTGCAAACTCAGGAATCATTGTATGGCCTAATGTAACCAGACAATGGTACAATATGTTTGATTCCTTCATGGTGAACGAAATTTTACAAGAAGCGAGTACAACCATTGTGTTTATGGTATATTTTTATCTTGGCATTAAATGTTATGCTTGTTGCAAGCACAAACATGTTTAAGATCAACATGTTAGCTCAATTGGTTAGGATGTTTGATATGAAGGATCTAGGAACAACAAAACAAATCTTGGGCATGGAAATAC
>ML788912.1:202838-226522 GCA_009831015.1 Picea engelmannii | reverse complement strand
TTTTTTTTTTAATAAATATTGAAGTAACCACTTGAAATGAATTGTAAATGTGTGCGCCATCATTCACTAAGTATATATATATATTTGAACTAATGACTTGAATTGGATTGTACTCAAAGTTGATACCACGCTCCATTTGCTTTATAAATGGAATACATTACACCTAAAAATATATGGAGAGAGATTGTGCATTTTATTCAATTTTTTTTAATAGGTATGTAACTATATTCATCACTATTAGTTAGTATATAGTATAAGATGTTAAAATATTCAAATTTTATTTGATAGATATGTTATATTATTTAATTTTTTAAATCTTTAAAATTTTAGTTATTTTGGAATGTTTTTTTTTTAAATTTTGAAATAACATTTCAAACCAATTTTAAGTAATCTTTTATTTTTCTTAAAATCCTATAAACTAATTTTGGTTTCAAACATAATCATTCTATTCATCAAATTTGATTTGAATTAAATAAAATAATAGAAAATGTGGTTTCAAACATAATCTTTCTATTCATCAAATTTGATTTGAATTAAATCAAATAATAGAAAATGTGGTTTCAAACATAATCATTATATTCATCAAATTTGATTTGAATTAAATAAAATAATAGAAAATGTTATTTAACGTTACTCTTTTCTTAATTTCGGAGTTAGATATCATGAGCATTAATTTTGGAGTTAGATATCATGAGCATGGGCAAACAAATGGAAGCTAATTTTGGTTCAAAGGCCATCCTCTCGTTCCATTTGCTGCATGATATAACTTTGTATTAAGGCTAGCTGACGTGTTTATTTGGTTAAATATTCTCTTATATGTTAGCATGTACGACTTTAATGGTGACTTTGTTTATTGATCATGCATGACACTCTTTTTTATATGATAATAAAATGGGTAGTTATAATATCTGTGTCCTATGTCGACTTATTGTATTTTTAGTTATTGTTTGTATGGTTTGTTATTATATGTTTAGTTATTGTTTGTATGGTTTCATTTTGGTATAAAATGTGTGTAATTTTATCATACATATTAGAAAATAAATTATTTTATTTTTAAAATAGAATTAGAAATTAAAATATTTATTTTAATTTACTTTTTAAATGAGTTTGGAAGATTATTTTAATCACGTACATTTAAATTTGACATATTGTGGTTAGTTGGAGTTTATTAAAAATGAAGTGGGAAGGTTAATAGCAATGATTCTAGTGATTGATCTCACTGACATAGGGGATAGATTTAGTCACAACATATTATAGTATTATGATCGGGGAATGTGCAATGTATGTAATGGAAGTTTAGGGAATTCCAGAGTTATATTTGGAAGTGATTATAAGTTATTATAACTAGTGCACATTTGTATACTTAATCAATAAACACAATAGAGTTTAACAAAGTTTTTTGCTTAAATATTTAGTGATTATGTGAGCAAATGTGAATTTGTGTGTAGACATAGCAATAAACCATATAACGCAATTCAAGCTGTGTAACGTTACTAACCACCCACATTGGACCATGCCCCACACAAAACTCTTCCAATTATAGCTCTGATACCACTTTGTAACGTTCCCCCAACCTAACCGAGGGACATTACGGTGCAAAATACACATAAAAACAAAATCTACAGCCAAATAATTTTAATTCTTTTACTGTTAGCTGATTTCTTGAAGCTTACAACAAATTAAATAGATTTAACTACTCTCTACAACCATAGATTCAAAATAGATGCATCTAGAACATGTTAATAATCAACATGAAATGTAGCTAAACAACCCATTACAACAGTATATAAATCATTCTCATTTACACAGAGTTCATGCACAACAATAACACATGTAAATAAATCAACAACAAGGTAAAACACTTATATTTAAACATGATTTGTGCAACCAACTACTTGGGATGGACATTCCACCCAACCATAGTTTGACTGTTCCAAATCTCAACAACCAGTCACCTTCGAGCTGAGGCTAGAAATCCAAAAAAGAGGGTGGTCTCTCACAGTCCACTCACAAGTCATAAAATTCTCAACCCAACTGATATTCTCCTACAATTATCTCGACTTTCCACCATCTCTCTTCCTCTTGACCTGTCCAACCCAATGAATGCACCATTCATTTATCAGGGATAAACCAAGGGATGTGCCATTCATTTATCAGGATTAACCCAAGGAATGTGTCATTCATTTATCAGGGTCTCTCTTTCAGAAGTAGCTAGGAACTCAAGGGAACTTGATGCTAGGAAAACTATAAGAAAACCAACAAAAAACACTTGTTGTTTTAGTGAAACTCACACATGTGTTCACTCTTTAGGCTTGAAAACCTTTCTATTCATTTTTCCAGCTCCAAACCGCTCCAATTATGCTCCATCTTGCTTTAGAATTTGCCCTCCATGGCTGCACCATCTCCAAGCTATCTTTCTTTCTCTCCCTTTCCCTCATGCACAAAACTTCTTGTCTAAGAACTGTTGTCCCAACCCATACAAATTTCCTCTCTTTGGCTTGCCTTTCTTGACTCACACTCTTCCCCAAGTTGATTGTACTCAACCCCCATGTGCCCAATAAATTGGGATTTGACCACTCACACCAACCCTCTTACATGTATTCAATGATTGGATTTGGGAACACTCAATCACAAATTGGAAGGTTCATATACAAAATGGCAATTTTAGGGAAAATGGGTTGAACTAATATACATGGGTATTTCCTCCTTGGACCCCTCTTGGCCATTATCTTAAACACTTCCCCCTCTTGTGGATTAATTCAACCCCAATCTCTTATCCATGTCCCTTTAGCAAATAGCATCACATTTTATTATGAAATCATTGAAGTACAATTTACATATTACATCACTTTGGCGGTAGCCACACATTATATCTACATAAGCATTAATTAAACCGAGGAATATAGTGGGGATGTTACATTCCCCCTCCCCTACAATTGTGAACCTCCCTTGTTGCACTCTATGCCCCCCCCCACCCCACACACATATGCAAATTTACATCACAATACTTAGAATAAAATTTTGCAATTTAACAACTCCAACCAAAATCTTATGTTCCTCTCAACTCCCTGACTCAAGGAATGCACCATTCGTTTATCAGGGATAACCCAAGGGATATACCATTTGTTTATCAGGGCTATCCCAAGTAATGAGCCATTCATTTATCAAGGTCCCCAACGTAGTTGGATAGGACTCTGAGACATGGTTATGGAACTCTAGCTGCTCAAAATGGAGTCTTTCATTCCATATTCTTCAAAACTGTCAAAAAATGTGAGTATTATGCCTGCATGTTTTCCTCATGCTCCCATGTAGCACCTTCAGGACTATAGAAGGTCCATTGAACCTTTACCATCCCTATGGCCTTGTTCTTGAGCACTTTGACTTTTTTTTCGAGGATGCATACTGGTTCCACCTGGAAATCCCCTTCGTGCTCCACCTTGATCACATTCCAATCAATTATGTGGTTAGGGTCAAGAACATATTTCTTTAACAATGACACGTGAAATACATTATGCACTCTCATGGATGCAAGAAATGCTAACATGTATGCAATTGAACCTATCTTTTCTAATATTTCAAAAAGTCCACAATATCTCGTTGCCAACTTAAGAAAACTTCCCAATCTTAGCTAACTTTTTTTTTCCTTCACCTTTAAAAACACATGTTCTCCCACTTTAAAATCTCTAAACACTCAGTTCTTGTTTGTATAACTTTTTTTCCTATCCCGTGGAACCTTTAAATTCCTCTTTATCTTTTCCATATGCTCTTCCATTTCCTTTAACAATTCTATCCCAACAACTGCTCTGTTTATTGGATTATCCCAACTCACGGGTGTGTTACATTTTCTGCCATGTAATGCCTCAGATGGACTCATTTTCGATGAGTCCTGATGTCCATTGTTGTAGGAAAATTCAACTAAATGAATATAATCCTCCCATTTTGATGGTTGATCCATCACATACATTGTAAGCATGTCCTCAATTATCCTGTTAGTCCTTTTTTTTCTTCCCATATGACTATGGATGATACGTTGTACTAAGATTTAGATTTATTCCAAAGCCTTTGAAAAAACCTTTCCAAAAATTCAAAGTAAACTTTGGATCTCTATCTGAAACTACCGCTTTAGGTACCCCATGTAGCCTAGCAACTTATTTTATGTATATATCTGCAATATTTGTTGTCTTGTGTGTAGTCTTTATCGGAATAAAATGTGTTTCTTTAGTCAATTTGTCCACCACCACCATGATGGAATCATGTTGATTCATTGTTCTAGGTAGCTTAGTAATAAAATCAACCATGAAAACTTCCCACTTCCATTATGGAATGGACAATGGTTGTAGAAAACCTGCTGGGTGTCTATGTTATGTCTTTACTTTTTGGCATTCTAGACATTTGGCTATGTAATTAGCCACTTCTTTCTTCATTCTTCGAAAAAAATATTGGATTATTACTACTGCAATTGTCTTATGATATCCTAGGTGTCTAGCATACGACACATACACCTTGCCTTTGTACATGATAATTTTGTCTAGCATACGACACATACACCTTTAGAAATTTGTTTTTCAGCTCACTAGAATTCGACACATACACCTTGCCTCTGTACATGAGAATTTTGTCTTCTTCAGCTCATAAGAATTAAATTTTTGCTGAAAATTACTTTGTTGTACTATCTCTTTTATTTTTACATACTACTGATATGAATTTGTTGCTGCAATAATTTTGGCTTTCAGATTTGTCATGTAAATACTAATGGCTGCAATATGCACTTCATGAGCTCTCCTTCTGAGTGCATCAACCACTTGATTTTCCTTTCCCTTTATATGGATAATTTCGAAGTCATATTCACTCAGAAATTCCAGCCATCTAGTTTGTCTAACATTTAGTGTTGGTTGTCCAAACAAATGTTTCATACCACAGTGGTCTGTCCTTAGCTCGAATTTCTTACACAAAGTAATTTCTCTACATTTTCAATGCATGTACAATTGCTACTAACTCCAAGTCATGTGTAGCTTAATTCCTCTCATGCTCTTTTAATTTTCTAGACTCATAGCATACTGCATGGTCCCTTTGACTGAGAAATCCATCAAGTTATTCCTTGCATGCATCGGTGCATACAGCAAAATCTTCATTTGGATTTGCAATCTTCAAGATTGGTGCACTTGTAAATATTCTCGTCAACTGTTGAAAAATCTCTTAACACTTGGAAGTCCATTCAAATTTCACTCCCTTATTTTGCAAGGAAGTGATTGGACTGGAAATATTTGAGAGACCTTTTATGAATATTTGGTAATAACCGACAAGACCCATGAATGATCTGGCCTATGTCACATTATTTAGCGCCGACCCTCCTCTAATGGCCTTTATCTTCTTAGGATCAACTTTTATCTGTGTTGCTGATATTATATGCCCCAAGTAGTGAATCTTCTTTTGATAAAAGATGAACTTACTTAGCTTAGAATACAATATATGTTCTCTTAAAACTTGCAACACCATTCTTAAATGCTTCTCATGTTCATCTTCTGATTTATAGTAGACGAGGATATCATCTAGGAACACAATCACAAACTTTTCCAAGTACTCCCTGAACACTCCATTCATCAAACATATAAAAATTATTGGGGCATTTGATAGCCCAAATGGCACTACCCTGAATTCATAATGCTCATATCTTGTTTTGAAGGTTGTCTTGTTGATGTCTTCTTCATTTATCCTTACTTGATGATAGCTTGATCCCAAGTCAATCTTCGAAATGATTCTCACACCTTTCATCTGATCAAACAAATCATCAATTCTTGGCAAAGGATACTTATTATTTATGGTAGGCTTATTAAGTTGCTTGAAATCAATACATAGCCTCAATGTTCCATCCTTCTTCTTCACAAAAAAACCCAATCTCCTCAAGGCGACTGTTATCGGACTAATCGGTAGGTGAGGACACTAACAGATCTCCCTAGATCCACCTGGATCTAGAACAAAACATGACAGGACATGACTCTTTCCCTAAGTTTTGACCATTGAATTAGCTAGTAGGAAGGAACAAGTAACATACCTTTGTATCACTTCCTAGGGTCTCTGTTGCTCCCGCTTTGCTCTGGTGCTCTCGTGAGGTCAAGACCAAGACAACACAAACCAACCAAAGTGAAGATAGACAAATATATTCAACTGTCAACTCATGTGTATGATCAAGGAATTACACAATAAAGTGAGAATAACTTTATGGGAAAAGGACATGACGCTGTATCATATTAATCGAAAGTAGAAGATACAACCTGATCGCCTTGATGTCGCAAGCTTTCTTTCGGTGGCTCTTGGCTCCAACACACACACTTGCTCAATCCTTGTATGAAGAAGATCAAATCCTCTTGATAGACTTGCTAGAGTCTCCAAGCTCCTGTTCAAGCTAGGTCCTTCACACAATTATTTCACCAATTCTCCAATGAATCTTTCTTAACCTTTTCCATGAGAATTCCATCAATATATAGGAGAGAATGAGATGGTTACTTGGATAAGAATGACCCCACAATATCAGGGAAACCAGTGAAAGGATAACCATTCGAATGCCAACCCATTCTTCTAGAAGATTCCCTTATAGAACCATCGAGACTTCATCTTTTTCCAAGCTTTAGAACGAGTTCGCACCCTAGCTATGTAGCACAATGCGAGAAGTTCGCACCCTAGCTTAAGGCAGCTTGCGATAATGGGTCATTCTCGCACCCTAGTATATTAGCAACCTGCGAACTCTCTTTAAAAGTATGTTTTCTGGGAAGAGATGAATGTAACGTTTCTTAGGAGAAAGTTCTTATGAGGATCCTGGGTACACCATCATCAATACACCATCATGATGACCAAAATCATGGGTAACAACGACACACTAGGGAATACATACCCCTTCTTCAAAATTTATTCAAGTTACATCTGCAACTCTTTTAGCTCTGGTGTGCCCATTCTATAAGGTGTCTTAGGCACTGGGGAAACTCCTAGCACCAAATCAATAAAGAAAACAATGTCTCTATTTGGTGGCAATCCTAGAATTTCTCTAAAAACATCTTCAAAATCCCTCAATATTGGATGGTGTTCAATTCTTTCCACTTTGTATTTGGATGCCTCCTCCATATGGGATGCAAACATCTGAGATCCCTTCCTTAATATATTCTTCAAATGCATAGCTGAAACCTCTCTAACAACTACAACTCTTGAAATGCCTTTAATCTTTCCTTGCTACCCTTTCTCATCAAGACATGTGATTGTCTTGTTGTAATAGTCTAGGACAACATGATGTTTTTCCAACCAATCCATGCCAATTAGAAAATAATATGAACCCAATGGTATGATGTTTACATCTACGTTCGTGTTGAGTCCATTCATGATCCAGGTGGATATTGGTGGCCACCCACCCGTTCCAAATTCCAACTAGCTCATATTGATAGTTTTCAGTTTAGCATATTTCTCTATAATGGGGAAACTTCTTTGTAATTATGGGTTCTTCACTTATGAAGATGTCTTGAATACCTAAACAGTATCCAGGTGGATATTGGTGGCTTCCCATCTATTCCAATTGGCTTATTTTGGTAGTTTTAATCTCAGTACATCTTTCTGTACTTCTGGGGCCATTTTGAGGCCCTAAACAACATTTTTTCGTCTTTGTACTGTGCAGATTCTTGGTGTTTCCTTTTGGGGATCAATTGATCCTCTTCCTCGTTGTTGGTTGCTTCCTCAAGTTGATTGGATAAAGCTTGGAAGTTGTTTCTTTTCATTGGATTTGTAGTTTTGGATGTTGATTGGGGATTCTGATTTGAGCATCGCCGATTACTTACTTTTATGAATCCTTCCTCATCTGTGTTTGTTGCATCTTTAAGATCTACTACAAGATTGTTTTGAGGATAGTCTCAGAAAAGGTGCCCGTGTTTATGTCACTTTCGGCATCTGAAAGGAACATGATAATAATCAAAGGTCTAGATCCACTTTGTTTCCTCATGCATAAGACAAATGGAGTCGAGCATGGTTTTGGCTATGTGCATGTAGACGCAAAGTCTGGCATATGAGGTGTATTTGTTGGTTTTAATATTCTTTGCAATTTTGACGAAGTTGCCTAGAGAATTGTCGATGTCTTTGAGGGTTTCATCATCTCGATAGTCCTTTGGAAGGGAGCATAATTGGATCCACACAGAATCCCGGGTGAAATCTTCCCTGTCTGGGTTGAAGCGCTTAGTCCAATTCCTGAGATACAAACCAACAGAGTTGAAGAAATAGGTCCCTCCTTCCAGAATCTTATCTATGTCATCAAGCTGTGTGAATATGATGGTGAAGAATATTTTTTAGCCTAGTTGAAGATCGAAGCGTGATTTGGCTTCCATTTGACTGCGATCCAGGGGCACTCTGGGCATTGATGCATGCTGGGGGAAACTCGATCCGTGGTCTCTCATCAGATTTCTCTATGCATGTTTTGGTTTTGGTGGAATCTGGTACCAAACATTTCTAGGGGGGATGAGTAGTGGTTGGCTATTCCTGTTTTTGAAAAGAAGGGTTGTCTGGTTACATGGGTTCATTTCTTTTTCCATAGGTCTAATTCAAAGAGTCTTTGTATGAAAGGCAGGGGCCCCCGACCACTCCCTTGGGGGGAGCCATGGACGAATAGAGTCGATGCACTGCAACGGTGGTTTCAGAAGCTAAGGTAGTCGCATATGGTGATTTATGCAGATCCAAGGAACCCAACATCAACAGAGAGTTGGGTTCAATGCTTTCTAATCAATCAAAAGTAACTATCATATTTTATTTTATATTATATTAATGTTTTTTTTCTATGTTATATGTTAGTAATGTTTTTAATATTATAATTTTTAATGATATATGGTATAGTTTATTAATGTTTTATGTTATTGATGTTATATGCTATTTTTTTTTGTCTTTTTTAATTTTATTATGTTTTTTGTTTAATTTTTAAATTGTTTTAAAAAACAATTCACATTTTTTTTTAAATAAAAAAGGGTGTATTTTCATTAAAAACAAATGTTTTTCATTTTTAAAAATATGCATTTTTATTAAATAATACAATTTTTCATTTTTAAAAATGGGTTTTTCATTAACAAATCTGGTTTTTTTTTTAGAAAAATGTGTTTTTCTTTTAAAAACATGTTTTTTTTCATTAAAAAATAAATAAATAGAAAATGTATTTTTTTGCTTTAAAGAAAAAAAGAAACATGTATGTGGAGTTTCTTTTTACAATTTTGTTTTTTATTGTAAATTTAAAAAATAAAATAAAATTGATTAATAAATTTAAAATAACACTTTTCAATTTACAAGCTAATTTGAAGTTCTTTGTTCATGACAATACCAGTGATCGGGTCGAATGTTTTAATTAAGTCATAATTTTAACTCCAAAAATAAGAGGGGTGCTACCGATAGCATCACTTTTCAATTAGAGGGTCAATTTATGTGATGGTATTGTTTCCAAGACAATGATCGGGGTGATTTTTGTTGCAATTTAACCACCCTACAGAAAAGGGGTGCTACTAGTAGCACCATTTTTTGAAATGGGGGTAAACAATGTGACCTCTAAAAAATGAGAACTCTTGAGAATTCTCGTTAAGTTGGTAACTTTTTTAGGGGTGGGATTTACCACCCCCCTATATGAGGGGTTGTAGGGGGCGCAAGCCCTGAATTGTTTTTTTTTGGCTTTTTTTCGCATCCATTTTTAGCGGTTTTCAACACATGATTTTTGTTGAAGGTTTTCTAATTCTGATTAAGAAATTAGGGTTGAAGAATAATTCAAGTCAATGGATTAGAGGTTTTGGATGCCACAAGATCATATATATATTGTAAAGAATGAAGAAATATGATGAATAAGAATTAGAGGTGCTACTCTAAACATGTTGTTGGTTTTCCCGATTTTGGGTTTCCATGGTAAAATATCTATGTAATGTGTGTGTGTCATTGTATATTTTCTATTTTTATTAATTGTAGCATCCCCACTATAATACCCAATTTAATTAATTCTTAATGTAGATATAAAATGTGGCCATGACCAAGCAATGTATATGTGAAATGTATTTTCCAAATTTTAATAATAAAATGTGATGCCAGTTGTTAAAGAGATATGGACATAGATGGGGGATGAGTTAATAAACAAGAGAGGGGAGGGTCTAAGAAAATGACTACGAGGGGCCCAAGGGGGATTACACATGTATTTTAATTTCACCCACATTCCTAAATTTTATCATGACTATGTATTAAACTCTATTTTTGGATTGAATGTCCCCAAATCCAATCATTGAATTCATGTAAGAGGGTGGGTGTGAGAAGTCACATCATCCCATAGTTATTAGGAGCATGGGGGATGAGTACAATAATATTGGGGAAGTGTGTAAGTCATTAATAAAGCAATCTAAAGAGGGGAAATTCATATGGGTAGTTACAATAGTTTGGACATTCATGTTTTTTGCATGAACAACAAGTAGAGAGTAAAAAAAATGATCTTGGGAATGGAGAAACCATGGAGGGAGAATTTTGGAGCATGTTGGAAAATTTTTGGAGCGTTTTTGGAGCTGAAGACTAAGGAGCCATATTGTTAGGGATGAAGAGTGAACTCCTGTGTGAGTTGCAATGTAATAGAAAATGTTTGTTTTTGTTTGCTAGTAGTTTTCCTAGCAGTGAGTTCTGTTGAGTTCCCAACAAAGAGATTCTTGGTTACTTGTTCTAGAGATACCTTGATAAAAAAATGGGGTGCCCGAGGGACTTATATCAATGAATGGGTACATTTCTTAGTTTTGGTAGGTCGATAGGAAGAGAGTTGGTGGAAAATAAGGATATTTGTAGGGAAATACCAATGGGTTGTGGGTTTTCTAAGATGCGAGTGGAAAGTGATATACCACCCACTTTTGTGGATTGCTAGCCCCAACTCGAGGGTGACTTGTTGTTGATATTTGGAACAAAAAGTATATGGTTGGGTGGAATTTTCATCCCAAGAAGTCAGTTGCACAACTAAATTAAAAGATAAGTGTTTTATCCGCTTTCTGAGTTATTTTATGTGTTTAATTGTTGTGTTGTTACTCTATGTATGAGAATAGTTTTACATGCTACAATGTGAGTTAATAGATGCATTCATGATTGCTTAAAATGTTGAAAATGCATTTACTAAATGGTATTATATAATAACTAAATCTATATGTAATTCATAGTTGATAAGCTACAAGAAATAGTTAGGAATTTTTTTAATTTTTTATGAGTACTTACACACATAATGGAGGTTAGTTGGCATGGGAAACACTACATTATGGTATCATAGCCACCGGTTCAAACAATAGGCTTGTATGGGCCAGGACGAGTGCAAATTGGGCAAATTCGTTGTTGTATATTTTAGATTGTATGAATTTGGGGAAAAATGGACAAATGAGAGCGAAATCCCCAAATTTGTGGGAAACTTTCGAGTTTTAAATGACTCAAAGAAGTCAAAGAAATGGTATGTGGTTTGAATATGCAGGTTTCAAATTTGACCTCAAATTGGAAGGTGTTGGTCCTAAGGTTTTCACCTGACTGCTAAAGGGCAGATCTAGGCCTCCTCTAGTGTTGGAATGATTTGTTTTTATGAATTAAGTTTGTTGGTTAGCTGATAGATAGTTTTTCAAGGGTAGGGACCTGGTTGGAATGTTCATCAATATCACTATAAGGTTTCCCTTAGCTAGTGGCATGCAAATTTGTGAGAAGGTAAAGATATGAAGAATAAAACAAGGAAATACAAGCAAGCATACAATATGTTTCTTGTCATATTAAATTTCAAACTTGAAACAATATTCTAGATCTGAAACATGTATCTTGACACAAATCATCCAAATAAGTTTGTATTACAACAAACTATCTACTGCAAACATTAGTTGAAGCCAGGTTGCATAGAAATAAACTATTCATTGAAACAATAGCTAAAAGGAAAGGAAACTACAGATTTCATACATTTCCAACTTGCATCTAGATAAGATAAAGAACACACAAATATTTGAGAAGAAAAAATACAATCTGTCACCCAAACTTATATTCACTAGGTGGGAAACTTTAGTCTTATGCTTTAGGTCTAGCCAAATTTCTGATGCTTGATCTCCCAAAAAATGAACCCCTTTACATTCAAAAACCTATCTATTTACATTTTTCCCAAGAGGGTTCCACCACCTATCTAGGATCTAACTCTAAAGTTCAACTTTACATCAGAACTAGATCCACTAGATCCAACTTGACTTTCACTCCTTAATTACATTTGTAAACATTTCTTTGACTTGAGTGAATTTGGGTTGAAGTATTAGTTCATAACTTCTCCTCAATTCGACCTTAACAAAATTATGGTTCATATCAAAAAGAAAATAACCACTTGTTACAATTGGCAACAATATATTTAACCAAAGAAACAAATCTATATAAGTGAAATTGTAAGTAAAGTTGATAACTAAAGTGGAACAAATCCATAAAAAAGTCTTCAAAAGTTGTAGTTTACAGTTGATTGTGCATGGATGACCACGTACAATAAAACTAGAGTCAAATATAGAATACAGGTGGATCAGATGGCATAAGTCCCAAATTCATTTTCCCTTTGACATCAGTAAACCTTTAACACTAGAACAAAAATCACCCAGAATTTGGTGAATTTCTGGGAAAAATTGCCTCAAAGCTCTCTTCTATTATCCAAAACCATGATACTTGTTCATATCTAGTTGTTCGGAAAGAGTGCCCAAAACTGATGACAAAAACAAGTAAAAATAGAGCATTTGGCAAATTTATGGAAAATCGACCTCAAAGATATCTTCGATTATCCCAAACCGGGATACCTGAGTAACAAATGAGAGAGGTTTTTCTATATTTTATTGTTCCCAACATAAACCTCTTTCCGTTTTTGAAAATTCAGCTCCAGCTGTTCGAAAGGTGCACCAAAAGAAAATGACTAAAACAAGGAAAAACAGAGTATTCAAGAAACACCTTTTGATGTTTCTTCTACAACTTTGATACTTTCTTTGTAATTTTTCATGTTTTACTTCAAGTGTTTGATTTTTTTGTTGCATGGTAGTGTTCACAGGATCGTCCTCAAAAACATTGGGTGACAATGGGCCTACTGTTACGAGGAAAATATCTCTATGGCTAGGGGTAAACCACAATAGACGAAAATGACGACAAAAATCAACTTTATTCTCAAGTATTCTATATAGACAAATATGTTAGAAAGACAAGATAAAAGGCCTACCTCATCCGGACGTTTGATGAAGTCCACCATTGAGCACTTGACTCAAAGCAATATACCTGCAACTAGTCTGCAAAAACCAAGAAATGCAAGCATATAGTGATAATATATGATGTTAGAACATTCAATAGCATAATCCATCAACATTCATAACAAATATGCCCATGGAATAATAATTCAAGTACTTGCAAGATATTAATTGGACAAGAAAAGAGTATTTCTATTAAAATGTAATCAACAGAAGTGAATAGGTTACAGACTTCCTTTTCAGCATGGTTCAGAACCGAGAAACTAAGTTCCTTCCAGCTGGGCCTCCACCACTTCAATCCTCCACCAAAGGCAAGATGATATAAGAGAGACAATGAAGTTATTAATCAACAAGGGAAGAGCTTGGGGGTTAAACAATGTGTTCAGACTTAAAGGAAAAAGAGATGCAGACTCAATGTGAAGTGAATAATTCCTCCAGAGTAACGTTTCTCACAAAGTTGAATTATTTATCCTCTTTTCCATAGCTCAGATTTGGCCCATTTATAGCCTTCAAGTGGAATTGAAGGGTCGATTCAGAACGTTTCCAGTATATGGAAGGTCAATGATCATTGATCTCATGACGTGACATGGAAACCCGACACCATTTTTCAATTTTGGGCATGTTTCCCTATGTACGTAGGTTGTAGTGGTGCAACCTACGTATACACATGTTGTATAGTAGGAAAGGTGCGTATATGTGGAAAAATTTGAATTTTTAGCTCTGGGATTTACAAAAAGGGATGACAAGTCTGCATAGGGAAATGAAAAAAGGCCTTTTGTGCAAGATTGCATGGGGTGAGACAAATATTTCTATAACAGATGCCTTCTAATATGTGAGGTCAAAGGAGTATTTGTGATAGCCAAATATATTATAAAAACCCAAAAGTGGAGTAATGGGGACCCAGCTGGAAGAACTAGTTGCTTATTACAATCTGTATTGACTTTGCATACATGGATGCCAATTTGAATTACACTGCAGATCCATGTGAAAATATACCAAACAATTGTTTGTGGCCATGAATAGGAAAATGAAAATGTGGTTACATGCCAAAGTCTATCATAGCCTTGAACAAGGCCTAGTCGAACCAGTCTCAAAATCAATCTGAAGATATCTGTATAAAATGGAGTACAATCTGATCTCCCATGATCATTGAAGTCACACAGGTACTTGTCCAATGAAAAGGAAGCAACAAATCAGGAAATTTGTGGATACATACTGATGTCTTCAAGTCTTCTACACAATCCGCCAAAGGTGCAAGTCTACATCGTGTGAATAAAGGAGTTGAGGTCAAACACAATGAGACTTTGTTTGATTACCGGTCATTGAGGTATACTGTTAACAAACATGAGACAACCTACCAATGATGAAAGTAGGTATCAAGGCACCAAGTACATTCTTACAAGTGTGAATAAAGGATTCGGGGTCAAACACTTGAAGAATCCATCGATCAGGAGACATTGATGTATTCCAAACCATCGATGGCAATAGAACCTATCACTAATGACTGCAAGCCTCTAGGTAATCATAGGACTCCAAGTCTCGTTTCTAGAATAGATGAGCTGAAGTTGATGGAAGGAGACCCGTTGAAAGGAGAGAATTAAGGCATCTCTCATCATTCAACACTAGGTACAAAGAAGGAGCTTGATGGTTTGGAGGAAATTAGATGAAGAACTTGTTCATGAACCAATGAACCTGTGTGTCTTTTGCATGTGCCAAGTGAAAGTGGTACACGAAAAAGGCCCTTTGAATAGTAGCCAATGAGGAAAATTGTTGACAAAGGCAAGGAAACCACCAATAAGGATAATGGCATCCAAGACACTGTACGAATCGCAATGTGTGAATAGATGTCTTGTCGTTGAACACAAGGGAAACCACCCAGTCAACGACCAATGATGAAATGTCGACTGCTAGGTTCAAGGTTACCTACCAATGAGTAAAGTAGGACCAGGGTGCGTAATAGGACTACAACTTCATGTGATTATGAGACAAACTGAGGGTATGGCCGACATGAAAAGTCAATATTTCTAAGGAATGGTCGACACAAGTTGATAGACATCCTTTGAACAAGAGCATGAGACATATGGAAGACTCTAACAACATATACTCAATGATGAAACCATGAGATGTAGGAGGCATCAATCAAACTCTCCATAGGGACTGGGAGAGTAACCAGTTGGGGGAGTAAACTCTCTGTAATGAGCTCATCTTCCTAAGGCCATGCTAAACCCAAAATTATGATGACAAATAGACTCAATAACTTTGTGCTCTGTTCAAAGGTGACATGAATACTGCCAATATAATATAATACTCCCTTCTCGGCCATATGTTTTTGTTTTTTCATAGTGAAATGAATGCTATGATACAATGGAGGGAACGAGTGTCGCAATTAAGCAAGATTAGCTCTAGTAATGGAACATACCTATGCTCAATGAAAGGAGGTGCATGTGGGAGATGGACACTCGGGGGAATGCTCCCTCCTGGGTATAGGGTGTCAAGTTGCAAAGGATACAAATGAGGTTGTTCTTGGTTGAGGATGAAAAATTGTTGAGGAAAACGATTTATAATGCAAAGTGAGAACCAAGAATAGGCTCAATACTGCAAGTAAGGGCATGAGATGCAATCACAACTTAACGACGAAAAAACATCCTTTTTTCATAATCTTAGTCTACTTGGTGTGAAAAGGGATAAAATTGTACCAAATAGACTTCCTTTCAAATCCAATTTGTGAGTGTGAAAGAGATAAGTTCACTTGGAAATATTTTCTCTTTTTGAAAACGAGTCGAAAAAGAGCTTAAATCAAACTCGGTTGGGATTCCTATAGGGATAGGTCAACATGTTTATCAATGAGAAATGAGGTTCAACATAAAGTCATGTATTGGATATAAGGGACTCCCGATCTTACAGAAACAATCTCTGCATGGGCACCAAATGGAGCAGAGGATCTAACTAGGGTACCCGTGTTTGGTAAGTCTCTTCCATTTGATAACGACACATCTTGTAGCATATGAAGGGTTCTGTGTCGCAACAAATTGGTTTGTACCTAAGGCATATGAGTGTCAGTTATAAGACAATGCAAGTGCGCATGATGGAATGGATACCTATCATATATGTTGGGTAGCGAAAATACATGTTTGTAGTTACAAACGGTCAACATTATGCTAAAAAATACAAGAATCCCTAGCGAAAACTACAAAAACCAACTCAATCCACTACTGTATTAGTCCATTAGGCGAAAATACGATCCAAAACTATGCAAAGTGGGTAAAAATTTCTATAAATAGTAATAAAAACCAAAGTTTACTATGTCTTTTGAATTTTTTACCCAAATAGTGAATTTTGGACCAAATTACCTTTGATATTGAACTGGTTATTGAGGGAGCATCAAGTGATGGAATCAGAGACCGTCTAGACTAAGTAATTCCTCTTCTCCTCCTCTTCCTTTCTAGTGGATTACATTTTGTATTTTGGTTTCAAAATTTCAGTTATTTAAGGCGCAAATTAGGTATTTAGGTGTACGTGGGCTACCATTCATCGGGTCGCGTATATGAGAGGTTATACGCGACTGTGTAAAACACAGACTACGTATACTCATCCCTATACACGACTATGAATGCTGCAGCCTGCGTATATGTCCGTAAACAAGGTTTTTGATGGTTGCTAACTCAAAAAATGATGTTTCTCTGGCAGGATGGTGCTAGAATGGAGGGAAAGGGAACATGAGGAGGTAGATGTTGTTATGGAAAGTGATCCAGGGACCCAAATGGCCTTGAAAAGATGCGGGTTGCACAAGTTTTGGGCACTCAAAGGGATGAGGGGCCACATGAGGTTGCTTCAGTTGCTTGTGGATTATTGGGATCCATATAGTGAGAGATTCAACCTTGATGGGAAACCATTAAGGATTGAATTCGAGGATATATATTTCTTGACTAGGTTATCACGTTGGGGTGAGGTGGTGAACCTCAAATCCTGGGGAGCTAGGAGCGGTATGAATATAGAAGAGTACATAGACGCTCATTGTATAGCAGGGACCAAGAATATCGAGAGTCAACTCCCCATCCAAGCGATAAACAATCTAAGCCTCGAGATTGTTGTCCTCATTTTGACCCGGATCACAGGGTCAGATTCGTTGCACCAGGCATTGAGGCCGCTCATGTTCTATTCTGTAGAGTGTTTGAGACCCACGGTGTACGATTGGTGCACCTCACTACTGGCTAATATGAAGAGCCATTTGACAGAATGCAAACAGGGTGACAAGAGGGACTTCAGTTTTGCATCCATCTTGTGTAGATTTTTCTTCTAGCGGGTTCCAGGTTTGGGACCTAGAGTTGAGAGCATTCCTTGAGGACCTTGTGATCCAACCATGGCATGGTGGACCAAGGTAATGAGATGGCAGGGGGGAGGTAGGGTGCCCACACCCTACAACGAGGATTTCTTTTACTGGTGGAGATGATAGGTCATTTATCTAGATGACTACCCCTATGCAGGGATCGAATTCAAAGGGGACCCTGACATGCCATTTCCACCTGGGACCACCTACAAGGACATAGGTATGTCAAAGTTTTTAAATATTTCATTTTTTTATAATTTTGTATAGTAAAAAAAATATATTTTTGGATGATGTTTAAGTACTAATTAGACACGTGTGTGACACAGAGGTAGGTCCGTGACGGTCGGATGGGCTTCCATGACATTGTCGGAGGCGGCGGGAGGAGATGCAGAGAGAATCCTTAAAAACGTGCAGGGTAACCTATCTCGTTTGACACATAGGATTCTGATGGTTTAGGTAGAGGATCTATCAGAGGCCATGCAGTGGAAGGTGGTTGGTGTGCCTAGATCTTGGGTGCGACTCTTTCGGCATCTCACAAATGTCGTAGTTTGTTATCATGACACACATCTGGTGCCATAGGCATAGATGCCATGGATTTTTTATTATCATCTGTATATGTGAATTGAGGGTGTTGGCCCCCATTTTGTACTATAAACATCATATTTTTTTGAAATATATATAAAACATGGTTCTTTGGCTTTACTTATATTACAATGTGTACATTGATTAGAATGTTTTCTTTGTTTTAGTTGTGTGACAAATGCCAATCTAAAACAAAATTAGCATAAACATCGGATACATAATTAGAACTCCCAGTTATCTGATGATAAGTAATAAAATCAAATTGTCCCTCTAAAATGCAGACTCGTAGGAATCGTCAGAGTAATGTAGGATCGTGCACACGGTAACTGTCATTCAACTAACATACTACTAACTGGGAATCCAGGAAAAAATCCAAAGATCGAATACCATGTGAAATGGCATCACACAAAATTTCTATAACGATGTTATATTTAGCCACATTATTTGTGGATGGCCCTAGGCATACACCACCTGAAGACCCCAATAGCCCCTCGGGTGAGTAAACCACCCAAGCGGCGGATGCCAAGTTCCATGTATGACGACTGACTCCGTCTGCGAATCCTAAGTAGACCGAAGACTCTGTTTACATCTTCCAACCAAGGGAAAACTTGATAATCAAGCTGAAGAGAAAAAATAAAGGGAAAATATATATACACTAAATTGCATTAGTATACAAAGAGTTACACCCAAGATTGTATCTCAAGCATATTATATTTTCAAGAAGAGCCCATTCCTAGGTTCAACCAACATGTTCCCTTCATAATCTTCTAAGTAATAGGCTCCTTTTTCTAGGACACGTCGCATGATATAGGGATCGTGCCATATGGGTTTGAAATTTCCTGCTCCCAGCGGTTCTTTGGCTTGATCATATAAAAGGACCAAGTCACCCTCAACGTACAACTGAGGACAAACATACTTATCATATTGGACCTTGAAACATATTTTATTCTCTTCGATAGACGTAGAGGCATCTCGATGCTTCTCATCAAGGATCTCTAGGTGTACGAGGTGTCGCTCGATATTGGAAGTGTCAGAGAGGATCCCGACATCCAATTTAAGAGAAGGGACTTTGCATTCAATAGGTAAAATCAACTCCACACCGTGTACTAACTGGAAAGGAGAAAATCTAGTGGCAGTATTGACCAAGGTTCAGTATGCCCAGAGTGGAGGATATAGCATAATATGCCAGTCAGATTTGTTTTGGCTGACAGGTTTTTGAAAACTGGTCTTGAGAGACTTGTTGATGACCTCTACCTGCCCATTTTCCTAGGGGTAGTAAGGGAAAGAATTACCATGCTTAAACCCTAGCCTAGATGTTATATCTTTAATTATTTTATTTTGAAATTCACTTCCATGATCAGTGACAATCTCACTCGGGATACCGAACCTCGCAAAAATTTGATTGAATACGAAGAAGGTGAAAATCTTCCCATCGGATCTAACTGTAGGCATGGCCTCAACCCACTTAGTAAAGTATTCTACTACCATGATAATGTGATGATTCCCCCCAGCCGAAGTTGGGTTGTAATCCACAAATTCCACCCCCAACTTGGTGAAGGGACTGACAGTAATGACTGGATGGAGAGGGGCTAGATGCAAGCGCATTTTCTGAGTGAACACCTGGCAGGGGTGAAACTTATTAACCTCTTCAATGCAATATTTAAAGATAGACAACCAGAAATAACTGACTCACAAAATATTCTGAGTTGTCGCAAGCCTAGATAGATGACCTCCAAAAGCCCCACTGTAGAAATCATTTAGAAATGACTCGGGTTCTTCGTGAGTTAAACAATGACGCAAGATATTGTATATTCCTCGGAGATACAAAGTATCACTGATGATAATGTAATTCTTATCTTTGTATCATACATGACGTTGGTCATCTCGTGATAGATGTTGAGGGAACTTCAATGTTTGAAGATAGAGAACAATGTCTCAATACCAGGGGTTAGACAATGGGACAAGGAAAATGTGTTCCTCTGCAAACGATTAAACATTAATAACATCCTCGTCCAATCGTGGGAAGTCAGATATTAACTCTACAAATACTAGTTATTTCTTGGATTTTGCAGAAGCGAAATCGAGATCAAATTGTTGTAAAATGACAATCCATTTATTGTATTTCCCCCCTATGATATGCTTGGTAAGGACGTATTGAAATGGATTGACATCAACAACTACAGTAGTTTTGTAGAGAAATATATAATGGCATAATCATTAGACTGTGTGGACAACAACCAAAGCTATATTTTGAACATGATAGTATTTGAGCTAAGGACCGACTAAGTTTTGACTGAGATAGTAGATGACATGCTCGCGGATCTCATCATCCTCCTAAACCAAAACCATACCAATCATTTCTTTGGACGCGACAAAATAAAAAAATTAATCCCTACTGTAGTCAGGCGACTTCAACAGAGGTGTCAATACCAAGGATTTCTTCAAAGCATCGAAGGATTCCTGGGCCTGCTCATCCTAGATAAAAGGGGTGTCCTTCTTCCAAAGATGCATGAAACCCTTAGTAATATTGGCATAGCTTACTATAAACCAACGTAAAAAGTTAGTGTTCCCCTGTAAACCTTGAAGTTGTCGAATAGTTCACAAGGAAGGCAATCAAAGTATTTCCTCAACCTTTAACGGATCTACCATGATCTCGGTCTCAGAGACTAAAAATCCCAAAAGACGTCCAGACCTAATGCAAAATATGCATTTATGAGGGTTTAACCAGAGTCTATAATGACGACATCTTTCAAAAACTAGCCATAGGTGCTTAGGGTGATCCACTCTCTTATGAGAGTGAGTAGCAAGATCGTAAAGATAAGCTTCGACTATATGGTTGAGATCATGGAATCCGAAGGTCATAGAACATTGGAAGCTTTCTCTGACATTTTTAAGGTCGAAAGGTATCTTCTGGTATGCTAAAGCACCCCAGGCACAAATAAATGTCATCTTGTGTTGATCCTCGGGTTTAATTTGAATTTGGTTATACCTTGAAAATTGTTTCATGAAATAAAAAACCTCGCTTCCTGCACACTCATCGAGAATCTAATCGATGAAAGGTGTCAGGAAGTTTTCTTTAGGACAAGATTTTTTTGGGTCACGAAAATCCATGCATACACAGATTGTTCCTTGCTTATTATTCACGGTAACGGGATTGGATACCCATTCATTCAAGGGAACCAAGTAGATAAACACAACATTAAGCATTTTCTCTACCTCTTCCTTAATAGTAGGGGCCTTCCGAGGATTGACAGCTCTAAGACATTTTCAAATAGGCTTAGCATATGGGTTAGTTTTAATATCATGTTTGAAAATTCAAGGGTCAGCTCCTGGCATCTCTTCATATGAAAAATCTGTTGGAAATTTTACAGTTGGGAGTAATCTTTTCATTGATGACAAGAACAACAATTGCAAAGATCAGCGATGGCAAAGAACAGTGATGGAAAGAATAGCGAAATCACGAAGCAGAGAAATCATGAAGGTGGACGAAATCGTGAAGCAACGAAATCAAAAAGTGGTGAAATCGTGAGAATATTTGAGCCATAGGATCTGGGGTATCTACGAAGGCTCCATAGCCGTTAGATATGGTCAAGCTGGAAGGTGGATAAGTCCAAGAGTCATCCAACTCCCCAAAACAGTGAAGGAATCCTGACCGTCCATCGGGGACTGTCATGGACCATTGATCAAGAAGACACGTCGCAGAAGATCGGAGCATGTCAAAGCTCCATCTCATATCTTCTCCTATCATGAGTTGGAGAGGCATAACCGTTGAAATCGTGATATGAGAAATTGTGATTTATTCATAGCCGTCAGATCGAGGTTTGTTCTGGACCGTTGATCTTAGCTCCATCTAGGAGCTTCGCCTTTCGCGACCTGGAGAGGCAAGAAACATAACCACCAAACTCGCGAGATGTGAAATCACAATTTAATCACAGACGTCAAATCAAGGTGTGATCTGAACCATTGATCCGACTCCATCTCAGAGCTTCACCAATCGCGACTTGGGGAGGCAAGAAACATAACCTCCAAACTCGCGAGACGCGAGAATGTGATAAGATCTGGACTGTCAGAGCTATGGAGATCTCAATCGTCGATCAGATGAAGTTTATAAACTCGCGAAGCACCTTTTTGGCATAGCCTATGGTCACCGCCGATGGTCACGATAAGGGAAGGAGTCAGTTCTGATAAGCTCCATTTTGGGGTTTCGGGGATCGCGACTTGGAGAGTCGAGATGCCTCATCTCCAAATTCATGAAATGCAAAATCGCGAAAGCGCTTTATGCATAAGTGCTTGGTCATAGCCATGGTCATATAAAGGAAGGAGCCATCACAGAAAAACTCCATTTCAGAGTTTCGAAACTCGCGACATGGAGACTCAAGAAGTCTCATCGCAGAATCTTCGAACTGCCAAAGTGCGAAACATGTAAATAACACAAGAAACCATCAGAGTCAATCCAATGATGGAGGTGAACATGAGCACAATCGGAGGGATACTGATGCATGACACAGTGAAACTTCCAGAAACTATTGATGGTTTCTACCAGAGAATTCGAAGAGACCTCTGTGTGATCGCCAGAGGAGATGAAGAGTCTCGAAACTTCATCGAATGGAATGAAGACGATTCGTGGAGGAAATTGACAATAGAATGAGGTTTGGAGCTCATAACTGAAACAGAAAGAATGAGCTCGACTGTAACAGAGGAGACTAAGAGTCTCAACTGCCAGAGAGCAAAATGAATCTTTCCATAACACCTAGTGATGATAGACACAGAGGATTGAACTACCAGAGAAGCTGAAGAGTGGCGATGATGATCAAACAGAGCACTCAAGTTGTGGAGGATAACGATGCGGTGTGAGTATGCAAAGGGATTGTGCACATTTCATGCACAAGGTGCACAAAATATATAAATACATAGTACAGAGAAGAGATGTGGTTGCTGGTGTTGTTGAAGTGGTTGTGGTTGCTGTTGTTGAAGGTGATTCATGAGTGAAGGAGGAGAGTGCAGTAGCTGAATTGAACAGAAGAGGAACTGTACAGTGAATGGACATGGCGCACAGAGCATAAAAGGTATAAGAATAGACAACACAAGTTATGTGTGAAGGAAGGCAGTGAGGCATACGGAGCAATGAAATGCAACAGAACAATGATGAGTCTGGTAAGCCATTATTGAAAATTATATCACTGTAATGAGTTTTAGTAGCAAATATTCATAATCAGGGTAGTTGGTAGGTTCTAGGGAGGAATGGTGTCCTCATAGGTTCAAGTGGGGGGCTTGAACACAGGGAGTTGGTGCTTCCTTCTAGTTGGTGCTAGAGAAACCAGGGAGTTGGTGCTTCCTTCTAGTTGGAGCTAGAGAAATGAGGGAGTTGGTGCTTCCTTCTAGTGGGTTCTAGAGAAAAACAGAGAGTTGGTGCTCTCAGCAAGTTGCAGCTTGCAAAACAGAGGTTGTAGCCTCACAATGAGTTGGTGCTCAAATGTATGATAATGTAAAGAATGTAAATAATACTTATCATATAAAGAAGAAGAGGTTTT
>ML788912.1:136216-202711 GCA_009831015.1 Picea engelmannii | reverse complement strand
GTTGGACATAAATTGGTATCAGAGCTAGCCCCTTTTATCTAAGGGTATATCCTAGAGCTTAAACATGTCAAGCCATGAAGGAAATTCAACCAATAAGGCGCCTCTGTTCAATGGAACAAACTTTTCCTTCTATAAAGTTAGAATGAGAACCTACATAATGTTGTTAGGTGCAGATGCCTGGGATGTGGTAGATACTGGTTATGTAAAGCCAATTGTGCTAGATAATAAGGATGACAAACTAGAATTTAGCTTCAACGCTAAGGCTATGAATGCTATCTTGAGTGGGCTTGCAGAAGTAGAATTCATAAAATTTATGCACCTAAGCACTGCCAAAGAAATGTGGGACAAACTCATTATCAACTATGAGGGTAATGAGAAGGTAAAGGATGCAAAGCTTCGAACCTACAGAATACAATTTGAACAGTTGAAGATGAAGGAAGATGAAACTATTGGAAAATACTTTCTAAGAGTAGAAGAAATGGTAAATGAAATGAAGGCAGTTGGTGAAACAATTGATGAACCTTCTTTAGTTCAGAAAATCTTGAGATCTCTCCCAGATAGGTTCAACCCGAAGGTCTCTGTTATAGAAGAACTTAATGATCTAAAAACCTTGGGTTTTGATCAACTACTAGGAACATTGACTACATATGAGATGATAATAGTTAAAGATAAACCTACCTCCAGAGAAGCATCATTTAAAGAAGACAAGAATGAGGATTCTGAGCCCGATGAAATTGAAGCAAAATTTGTGAAGAGACTGAAGAAGGGATCAGGAAAATACAAAGGTAAACTTCCCTTCAAATGTTTCAACTATGGTAGGATAGGTCATTTTGCAAATAAATGTCCCCACAAAGAAAAGGATCAAACATGTGATGATGAGGAGAAGTACAAACACAAAAATTTCTTTAAAGAGAAAAACTTTAAGAAGAAAAGTCTGTGCGTAAACAATGATGATGATTCTTCAGATGATGAAGAAAATGACTCCTCTATTAAAGATAAACTAAATGACTTCATACTTATGGCCAAAGAGGATTATGATAATAAAAGCACAGGGAGTGATGAAGAAGAAGTTGTGGTTGACATGGAAGGAGAACTGATCAGTGCACTAGAAGAGATTGACAGACTAAAAATCAAGAACAAAAAGCAAAGACATATCTTGATACAGTTCGAGAAAGACAGTAAAGAACCTAATGAAGACATTGTCCTACTAAAAGTAGAATTGGAAGAGGCAAAGAAAATCGAAGATATTCTAAAACATCAACTATCATAAAAGAAGGCAAGATGTGAAGCATTAGAACAATAAGTAGTGAAAACGAGGAAATAAATGGAGAAGTTTCAAGCCTTGTATAATCAAAATCTGTCAAGTATCAAAGCCTCAGAAGGATTGGCCACCATTCTAAATCAGAAAAGGAATCCAAAGCTGAAAACTGGCTTGGGGTATGAAGAGGGATCAAGCAATGGTAAGCTAGGAAATGAAGAACCCATCAAGTTTGTCAAAAGTACAACCAATGACAATAACAATCCTACAGAAACAAAGGAAGACAATCAGTGACCCAGGTTGAGTAAGGTAAAAGATTCCAGATATGAATATGTAGAACAAAGAAGTAATGTGCTCACTGCTGAACGACGTCATCAGTCTAAAAGAAATCAATTTGTTCTAAGAAGACAACCATTTTCCAGGTACAAAGAATTCTTCTATGACTATTGTTTCTACTGTGCTAACTTTGGTCACAAAGCTATAAATTGTTCCTTAAGACTTAGACATGAGAAGTTAAGATTTCAAAGGAATAAATACTTGCCACAACAAAGAATGATGCAGCCAAGTAACAAACCTTCACTGATTGCCAATTTCCAAATTAAGTCCAGGGACATGCAACTAAAGAGGTCAAGAAATAATCAACAGTCAATGAGTAGACAATGTTGCACCAATAAGTTTGACCTATTGAACAATGAGATTGAATGCTACATCTGTCATAACTATGGACACAAATCTATTGACTCTCGTTTAAGGGAATATGAACCAAATTTGAAATCTCCTGCTGAAAATGTCAAGTTTTGGAAGAAGAAGGAAAGTGACAAGTGTGGATTAGTGTTGTTCGCTCAAAGAAAAACAAACCCTTGGTATATAGACACTGGATTATCCAAACACATGACGGGAGACAAAGGCAAGTTTCTTTCTCTAAGTGAAAGAAAATCAGGAAACGTAACCTTTGGAAATGATGCTCCAGGGAAAATAAAAGGCAAAGGGATGGTGAGCTTAAGTAATGGAAAAGGGAAAGCCCAAGATGTTCTACTTGTGGATGGGCTAAAAAATAATCTACTCAGTGTAGTCAAATGTGTGACAAAGGATGCGAAGTGTTGTTCACGTCTAAGGAATACAAGATAAAGTCTGTAAACTCAGGACAAGTGGTGGCCAAAGGCATAAGGAAAGAAAATAATGTATATGTGCTGAAAGAAAATAGAGAAGAATGTCATCTAAGAAAACCTGATGAAAGTTGGTTATGGCATAGGAGACTTGGACATATAAACTTTGACCACTTAATCAAACTAAAAATACTCGAGGTAGTAAAAGATCTTCTGAGAATATCAAAGCCCCAAGATTCAATGTGTAAACCCTGTCAAGTAGGGAAGAAAAACAAGACATAGTTTAAGTCCAAGATCTTTACTTCAACAAAGAAACCACTCCAACTAGTTCATATGGATTTATGTGGACCATCAAGACATGAAGGCACAGGGAAAGAAAACTACTTCATGTTGATTATCGATGATTACTCCAGACTTACGTGGGTTTTCTTTCTAAAAAAAAAGATGAAGCATTTGAGAAGTTTAAAATATTTAAGGCTTTAACAGAGACTCAAACAAGCAAGAGGTTAAAGGCGGTAAGATCAGATCGGGGAGGAGAGTTTATGTCAAGAGACTTCAAGGAATTCTACGATGAACATGGAATCAAGAGAGAATACACAATCCCAATAACTCCACAACAAAATGGAGTTGTTGAGAGGCAAAAAAGAACAGTTCAGGAAATGGCTAGGTCAATGATGAATGAGAAAAACATTGGTCAAACCTGTTGGGTAGAAGAAATACACACAACAGTTGATGTGCTTAACAAAGCCCACCACAGACCATAAAGTGAGAAGACACCTTATGAATTATGGTTTGGAAGACCTGCCTCAATCAAACACTTCAGAGTCTTTGGGAGTAAATGCTACATAAAGAATAATGATGAGAACCTCGGAAAATATGATGACAGGGTTGATGAATGTATCTTCTTTGGGTATGCTACAAACAGTAAAGGATATAGATGCTATAATAAGAGGTTGCATAAAATGGTTGACTATATTGAAGTAAAAATTGATGAAGGAATCCCAGCAAGAGATGTATACAGTAATGAGTCTTCTACAGAAGACACAACTAAAGCTGAAGATGAATAGGTCCAAGAATCAGAAAATGAAGACTCTGAATCAGATGAAGACTCAGACACTAAGACAGACCCAAATCAGTAGTCAACTACAAATTCCTCCTCCAGAATCATTCAAAAGAATCATCCTGCAAGTCAGATAATTGGAGAAAAAGACAGAGGTGTATAGACCAGGAGAAAGATAATCAAAACCACTGAACAATCTCATATCCATGATGGAACCCAAGAAATTCAATGACGCCAGCAAATATGATCACTGGGTTAAAGCAATGAATGATGAACTTGATCAGATTGAGAAAAACAATACGTGGGAGATGGTTCAAAGACCTAAAGGTAAAAACGTCATTGGCTCCAAATGGATATTTAAGAATAAGTTGAATGAGCAAGGACAAGTTATCGGGAACAACGCAAGGTTAGTTTGTAAAGGCTATGCTCAGATAGAAGGACTAGATTTTGGTGAAACATTTGCGCCTGTAGCAAGATTAGAAGCTATCAGAATGTTTCTTGCCTATGTTTGTTATAAAAGGTTTAAATTCTACCAAATGGATGTCAAGTAATCCTTTCTAAATGGAGATTTAAGTGAAGAAGTCTATATGGAACAACCAGAGGGTTTAAAACTCTCCGATAACCCTGAATTAGTATGCAAGATGAAGAAAGATTTATATGGTTTAAAACAGGCCCCTCGAGCCTGGTATCACAGACTGGATAAATATATCAAAGACAAAGGGTTCAAGAGAGGAACAACTGATAGCAATCTATATATTAAAACAAAGGATAATAATTTTCTCATTGTACTGGTCTAGGTAGATGACATCATCTTTGGATGTAATAAGGATTCATTAGTAAAATGGTTTTCTTCTTCCATGGAGTCTGAATTTGAAATTTCTATGATAGGAGAACTGCCATTTTTTCTTGGTCTGCAAATTACTCAGAGGCCCGAAGGGATGTTCATTTCTCAAGAAAAATATCTAAGAGAAATGCTAAAAAGGTTTCAAATGGAAGATTCTAAACCTGTGAGTACACCTATGGTAACTAGATGTAAATTAAGCAAGGATGATGATTCACCTGATGTTGATCAAAGATCATATCGATCAATGATAGGAATCCTATTGTACATCACATCTCACCTAGACATAATGCATGTTGTAGGAATGATAGGAAGATATCAGGCTGCACCTAAACAGATTCATTTGCAAGCTGTCAAAAGGATATTCAGGTATTTGAAAGAAACAATGACTTATGGTCTGTGGTATCCCAGAAATCAAAATCTTCAACTTACTACTTATTCAAATGTAGATTGGGAAAATTGTGTTGATGAGAGAAAAAGCACCAGTGGAGGATCATTCTTCCTGGGTGACTCCTTAGTATCCTGGCTTATTAAAGAGCATGGTTCCATTTATTTATCAACCACAGAGGCAGAGTACATTGTTGTTGCTACCTGTTGCACTCAGGTATTATGAATGATTCAGACACTTGCATATTTGGAGGTAGAATAGACTACACCGATCCCAATTCATTGTGATAACACTAGTGCCATCAGTGTGTCTAAAAATCCTGTATTCCACTCCAAGACCAAGCATATTCCCATAAAATATCATTTTCTGAGAGAGCAGGTCACCAATCAGATTGTTCAGGTCAATTACATTCCCACTACAGAACAAATTGCAGACATTTTTACTAAACCTCTAGCAAAGACACCATTTGAATATCTTAGACAGAAGTTGGGTGTCATCCCGTCTCACATCTAAGAGAGTCCATCCTGTTAGGGGGAGTCCTGTATTGGTTTCATATCTGATACCTCCTAAAATTAATGCATTAGCTCAGGGGGAGTGTGTTTTCTTTGACATTGATGTCAAAGGGGGAGAAAAGGAGTTGTACGGATCATATGCTATAGTTGAAGGTCCAAACAGATTAGCGCAGTCGTTCAGGGTTGCCATCAATGCCAAAGGGGGAGACTGTTGGAAGGTTTAAAGTTGGGAGTAAGCTTCTCATTGATGGAAAGAACAACGATTGCAAAGATTAGCGATGGAAAATAACAACAATGGCAAGAACAGCGAAATCGCGAAGGTGGACGAAATCGCGAAGTGGCGAAATCGTGAGAAGATTTGGGCCATAGGATCTGGGGTATATACGAAGTCTCCATAGTCGTTAGATATGGTGAAGCTGCAAGGTGGATAAGTCCAAGAGTCATCCAACTCCACAAAACTGTGAAAGAATCCTGGCCATCCATCGGGGACAATCGTGGATCGTTGATCAAGAGGACGCGTGGCAGAAGATCAGAACATATAAAAAATCCATCTCAGAGCTTCGCCTATCACGAGTTGGAGAGGCAAGATACATAACCGTAGAAATCGTGATATGCGAAATCGCAATTTATTCATTTCCATCAGATTGAGGTTTGTTCTGGACCGTTGATCTGAGATCCATCTCGGAGCTTCGCCTTTCGCGACTTGGAGAGGCAAGAAACATAACCACCGAACTCGCGAGATACAAAATCATGATTTAATCGCAGTCGTCAGATCAAGGTGTGATATGAACCATTGATCCGACTCCATCTCGGAGCTTCGCCTATCGTGACTTGGGGAGGCAAGAAACATAACCTCTAAACTCGCGAGATGCGAGATTGCGATAAGATCTGGACCATCGGAGCTATGGAGATCTCAATCGTCGATCAGATGAAGTTTATAAACTCGTGAAGCACCTTTTTGGCACAGCCTATGGTCACCGCTGGTGGTCACGAGAAGGGAAGGAGTCATTTCTAATAAGCTCCGTTTTGGGGTTTCGGGGATCGTAACTTGGAGAGTCGAGATGCCTCATCTCTAGATTCATGAAATGCGAAATCGTGAAAGAGCTTTATGCAGAAGAACTTGGTCATATCCATGGTCATATAAAGGAAGGATCCAGCACAAAAAAACTTTTTTTCAGAGTTTCGCAACTTGCGACATGGAGACTCAAGAAATATCATCACAGAATCTCTGAACTGCGAAAACGCGAAATGGGTAAATAACACAAGAACCCATCAGAGTCAATCCAACGATGGAGGTGAACATGAGAAATATCAGAGGGCTACTAATGCACGACACAGTGAAACTGCCAGAAACCACTGATGGTGTCTGCCAGAGAATTCGAAGAGACCTATGTGTGATCGCCAGAGGAGATGAAGAGTCTCCAAACTTCGTCTAGTGGAATGAAGACGATTTGTTGAGGAAATTGACAGTTGGATGAGGGTTGGAGCTCGTAACTGAAACAAAAAGAATGAGATCGAATGTAACAGAGGAGACGAAGAGTCTCAACTACCAAAGAGAAAAAGGAATCTTAGCATAACACCTAGTGATGATAGACACAGGGGATTGAACTGCCAAAGAAGATGAAGAGTCACGATGATGATTAGACAGAGCACTCGAGTTGTGGAGGATAATGACGCAGTGTGAGTATGCAGAGGGATTGCATACATTGCATGCACAAGGTGCACAAAAGCTATAAATACACAGTACAGAGAAGAGATGCGGTTGTTGGTGCTGTTGAAGTGGCTATGGTTGTTGTTGTTGAAGGTGATTCATGTGTGAAGGAGGAGAGTGCAGTAGCTAAATTGAACAGAAGAGGAACTGTGCAGTGAATATTTTTTTCTCTCAGCAAGTTGCAACTTGCAAAACAGAGGTTGTAGCCTCACAATGAGTTGGTGCTCAAATGTATGATAATGTAAAGAATGTAAATAATACTTATCATATAAAGAAGAAGAGGTTTTTACCCTGTATGGGTTTCCTTGGGAAATTTTTGTCTCTATGTTTCTCATATATGTGACTGATGTTGAATGTGCCATTGTTCATTTCCCTGCATTATTGTGATCATCATTGAGTGCCTTGTAAATATTTTAAAAGAAACATAATTGTTTAAGCACGGTGACAACTGATTCAGCCCCCCCCTCTCAGTTGGACAAAAATTGGTATCAGAGCCAGCCCCTTTTATCTAAGGGTAGATCCTAGAGCTTAAACATGTCAAGCGATGAAGGAAATTCAACCAATAAGGCCCCTATGTTCAATGGAACAAACTTTGCCTTCTAGAAAGTTAGAATGATAACCTACATAATGTCGTTAGGTGTTGATTTCTGGGATGTGGTAGATACTGGTTATGTAAAGCCAGTTGTGCTAGCTAATGAGGACGAACAACTAGAATTTAGCTTCAATGCTAAGGCTATGAATGCTATCTTGAGTGGGCTTGCTAGGAACTACCAAAGAAATGTGGGACAAACTCATTAGCAGCTATGAGGGTAATGAGAAAGGAAAGGATGCAAATATTCAAACCTACAGAATACAGTTTGAATAGTTGAAGATGAAGGAAGATGAAACTGTTGGAAAATACTTTCTAAGAGTAGAAGAAATGGTAAGTGCAATGAAGACACTTAGTGAAACAATTGATGAACCTTCTTTAGTTCAGAAAATCTTGCGATCTCTCCCAGATAGGTTCAACCCGAAGGTCTCTGTTATAGAAGAACTTGATGATCTAAAAACCTTGGGGTTTGATCAGCTACTAGGAACATTGACTTTATATGAAATGTGAATAGTTAAAGATAAACCTACCTCTAGAGAAGCATCATTTAAAGCAGACAAGAATGAGGATTCTGAGCTCGATGAAATTGAAGCAAAATTTGTGAAGAGACTAAAGAAGGGATCAGGAAAATACAAAGGTAAAATTCCCTTCAAATGTTTCAACTATGGTAGGATAGGTCATTTTTCAAATAAATGTCCCCACAAAGGAAAGGATCAAACATGTGATGATGAGGCAAAGTACAAACATAGAAATTTCTTTAAAGAGAAAAACTTTTAGAAAAAAAGTTTGTGCGTAAACAATGATGATGATTCTTCAGATGATGAAGAAAATGACTCCTCTATTGAAGATAAACTAAATGACTTAATACTTATGGACAAAGAGAAATATGATAATAAAAGCACAGGGAGTGATGAAGAATAAGTTGTGGTTGACATGGAAGGAGAACTGATCAGTGCATTGGAAGAGATTGACAGACTAAGAATCAAGAACAGAAAGAAAAGACAATTCTTGATATAGTTCAAGAAAGACAGTAAAGAACCTGATGAATACCTTGTCCTACTAAAAGTAGAATTGGAAGAGGCAAAGAAAATCAAAGAGATTCTGAAACAACAACTATCAGAAAAGAAGGCAAGATGTGAAGAATTAGAACAACAAGTAGTGAAAATGATGAAAGAAATGGAGAAGTTTCAAGCCTTGTATAATCAGAATTTGTCAAGTATCAAAGCCTCAGAAGGATTGGACACCATTCTAAATCATAAAAGGAATCCAAATATGAAAATTGGCTTGGGGTATGAAGAGGGATCAAGCAGTGGTAAGCCAGGAAATGAAGAACCCATCAAGTTTGTCAAAATTACAACCAATGACAATAACAATCCTACAGAAACAAAGGAAGACAATCAACCACCCAGGTCGAGTAAGGTAAAAGCTGCCATATGTGAATCTATAGAACTAAGAAGTAATGTTCTCACTATTGAACGATGTCATCAATCTGGAAGAAATCGATTTGTTCAAAGAAGACAACCATTTTCCAGGTACAAAGAATTCTTCTATGGCTATTGTTTCTACTGTGCTAACTTTGGTCACAAAGCTGTAAATTGTTCCTTAAGACTTAGACATGAGCAATTAAGATTTCAAAGGAATAAATACTTGCCAAAAAAAACAATGATGCAGCCAAGTAACAAACCTTCACTGATTTCCAATTGCCAAATTAAGTCCAGGGACATGCAACTAAACAGGTCAAGAAATAATCAACAGTCAATGAGTAGACAACGCTGCACCAATAAGTTTGACATGTTCAACAATGAGATTGAATGCTACATCTGTCATAACTATGGACACAAATCTATTGACTCTCGTTTAAGGGAATATGAACCAGATTCGAAATCTCCTGCTGAAAATGTCAAGTTTTGGAAGAAGAAGTAAAGTGACAAGTGTGGATTAGTGTTGTCCTCTCAAAGAAAAATGAACCCTTGGTATATAGACATTGGATGCTCCAAACACATGACGGGAGACAAAGGCAAGTTTCTTTCTCTAAGTTAAATCAAATCAGGAAACATAACCTTTGGAAATGATGCTCTAGGGAAAATAAAAAGCAAAGGGATGGTGAGCTTAAGTAATGGAAAAGGAAAAGCCCAAGATGTTCTACTTGTGGATGGGCTGAAACATAATCTTCTCAGTGTAATTCAAATGTGTGACAGAGGATGCGAAGTGTTGTTCATGTCCAAGGACTGCAAGATAATGTCTATAAACTTAGGACAAGTGGTGGCCAAAGGCATAAGGACAGAAAATAATGTATATGTGTTGAAAGAAAATAGAGAAGAATGCCATCTAAGAAAACATGATGAAAGATGGTTATGGCATAAGAGAATTGGACATCTAAACTTTGACCACTTAATCAAACTCAAAAACCTCGAGGCAGTAAAAGATCTTCTGAGAATATCAAAGCCCCAAGATTCAATGTGTAAACCCTGTCAAGTAGGGAAGAAAAACAAGACACAGTTTAAGTCCAAGATCTTTACTTCAACAAAGAAACCAGTCCAACTAGTTCATATGGATTTATGTGGACCATCAAGACAGGAAGGCACAAAGAAAGAAAACTACTTCATGTTGATTATCGATGATTACTCCAGACTTACGTGGGTTGCCTTTCTAAAAGAAAAAGCTGATGCATTTGAGAAGTTTAAAATATTTAAGGCTTTAACAGAGACTCAAACAGGCAAGAGGTTAAAGGCAATAAGATCAGATTGGGGAGGAGAGTTTATGTCAAGAGACTTCAAGGAATTCTGTGATGAACATGGAATCAAGAGAGAATACACAATCCCAAGAACTCCACAACAAAATGGAGTTGTTGAGAGGCAAAAAAGAATAGTGCAGGAAATGGCTAGGTCAATGATGAATGAGAAAAACATTGGTCAAACCTACTGGGTAGAAGAAATACACATAGTAGTCCATGTGCTTAAAAAATCCCACCTCAGACCACAAAGTGACAATACACCTTATGAATTATGGTTTGGAAGACCTGCCTCAATCAAACACTTCAGAGTCTTTGGGAGTAAATGCTACATAAAGAATAATGATGAGAACCTCGGAAAATATGATGAAAGGGTTGATCAAGGTATCTTCTTAGGATATGCTACAAACAGTAAAGGATATAGATGCTATAATAAGAGGTTGCATAAAATGGTTGACTATATTTATGTAAAAATTGATGAAGGAATCCCAGCAAGAGAGGTATATAGTAATGAGTCTTCTATAGAAGACATAGCTAAAGTTGAAGATGAACAGGTCCAAGAATCAGAAAATGAAGACTCTGAATCAGATGAATACTCAGACACTCAGACAGACCCAAATCAGAAGTCAACTACAAATTCCTCCTCCAGAATCATTCAAAAGAATCATCCTGCAAGTCAGATAATTGGAGAAAAAGACAAAGGTGTACAAACCAGGAGAAAGATAATCAAAACCATCGAAAAATCTCATATAGCTCTCATATCCATGCTGGAACCCAAGAATTTCAATGAAGCCAACAAAGATGATCACTGGGTTAAAGCAATGAATGATGAACCTGATCAGATTGAGAAAAACAATACGTGGGAGATGGTTCAAAGACGTGAAGGTAAAAACGTCATTGGCTCCAAATGGATCTTTAAGAATAAGTTGAATGAGCAAGGACAAGTTATCAGGAACAAAGCAAGGTTAGTTTGTAAAGGCTATGCTCAGATAGAAGGACTAGATTTTGGTGAAACATTTGCACCCATAGCAAGATTAGAAGCTATCAGAATGTTTCTTGCCTATGCTTGTCATAAAAGGTTTAAAGTCTACCAAATGGATGTCAAGTTAGCCTTTCTAAATGGAGATTTAAGTGAAGAAGTCTATATGGAACAACCAGAGGGTTTCAAACTCTCTAATAACCTTGAATTAGTATGCAAGATGAAGACATATTTATATGGTTTAAAACAGGCCCCTCGAGCCTAGTATCACAGACTGGATACGTATCTCAAAGACAAAGGGTTCAAGAGAGGAACAACTGACAACAATCTCTATATTAAAAGAAAGGATAACAATTTCCTCATAGTACTAGTCTATGTAGATGACATCATCTTTGGATGTAATAAGGATTCATTAGTACAATGGTTTTCTTTTGCCATGGAGTCTGAATTTGAAATGTCTATTAATGGAGAACTGTCATTTTTTCTTGGTCTGCAAATTACTCAGAGGCCCGAAGGGATGTTCATTTCTCAAGAAAAATATCTAAGAGAAATGTTGTAAAGGTTTCAAATGGAAGATTCTAAACCTGTGAGTACACCTATGGTAACTGGATATAAATTAAGCAAGGATGATGATTCACCTGATGTTGATCAAAGCTCATATCGATCAATGATAGGAAGCCTGTTGTACATCACAACATCTCGCCCAGACATAATGCATGCTGTAGGAATGGTGGAAAGATATCAGGCTACACCTAAACAGAGTCATTTGCAAGTTGTCAAAAGGATATTCAGGTATTTGAAAGAAACAATGACTTATGGTCTGTAGTATCCTAGAAATCAAAATCTTCAGTTGACTGCTTATTCAGATGCAGATTGGGAAAATTGTGTTGATGAAAGAAAAAGCACCAGTGGAGGATCATTCTGTCTGGGTGACTCCTTAGTAGCCTGGCTTAATATAAGAAAGGTTCCATTTCTTTATCAACCACATAGGCAGAGTACATTGTTGCTGCTACCTTTTTCACTCAGGTATTATGGATGATTCAGACACTTGCAGATTTGGAGGAAGAATACACTACACCGATCCCAATTCATTGTGATAACACTAGTGCCATCAGTGTGTCTAAAAATGATGTATTCCACTCCAAGACCAAGCATATTCCCATAAAATATCATTTTCTGAGAGAGCAGGTCACCATTCAGATTGTTCAGGTCAATTACATTCCCACTACAGAACAAATTGCAGACATCTTTACTAAACCTCTAGCAAAGACACCATTTGAATATCTCAGACAGAAGCTGGGTGTCATCCCGTCTCACATCTAAGAGAGTCCATTCTATTAAGGGGAGTCCTGTATTGGTTGCATATCTGATACCTCCTAAAATTAATGCAACAACTCAGGGGGAGCGTGTTTTCTTTGACATTGATGTCAAAGCGGGAGAAAAGGAGTTGTACGGATTGGATGCTACAGTTGGAGGTCCAAACTGATTAGCGCATCCATTCAGGGTTGCCATCAATGCCAAAGGGGGAGATTGTTGGAAGGTTTACAGTTGGGAGTAATATTTTCATTGATGGCAATAAAAGTGATTTCAAAGATCAGCGATGGCAAGAACAACGAAATTGTGAAGCGGTGAAATCACAAAGGTGGACGAAATCGCGAAGCAGCGAAATCGCGAAGTGGTGAAATCGCGAGAAGATTTGGGCCATAGGATCTGGGGTATATTCGAAGGCTCCATAGCCGTTAGATATGGTGAAGCTGCAAGGCAGATAAGTCCAAGAGTCATCCAACTCCCCAAAACTGTGAAGGAATCCTAGTCGTCCATCGGGGACAGTCGTGGACAGTTGATCAAGAGGACGTGTGGCAGAAGATCAGATCATGTCAAAGCTCCATCTCAGAGCTTCGCGTATCGCAAGTTGGAGAGGCAAGATACATAACCGCTGAAATCGTGATATGCGAAATCGTGATTTATTCACAGCCGTCAGATCGAGGTTTGTTCTGAACCGTTGATCTGAGCTCCATCTCGGAGCTTCGCCTTTCATGAGTTGGAGAGGCAATAAACATAACCACCGAACTAGCGAGATGCGAAATCATGATTTAATCACAGCCATCAGATCAAGGTGTGATATGAACTTTTGATCTGGCTCCATCTCAGAGCTTCACCTATTGCGACTTGGGGAGGCAAGAAACATAACCTCCAAACTCGCGAGATGCGAGATCGCGATAAGATCTAGACCATTGGAGCTATGGAGATCTCAATCGTCGATCAGATGAAGTTTATAAACTCGTGAAGCACCTTTTTGGCACAGCCTATGGTCATCGTCGGTGGTCACGAAAAGGGAAGGAGTCAGTTTTGATAAGCTCCATTTCGGGGTTTCGGGGATCGCGACTTGGAGAGTCAAGATGCCTCATCTCCAGATTCATGAAATGCGATATCGTGAAAGTGATTTATGCATAAGCGCTTGTTTATAGACATGGTCGTATAAATGAAGGAGCCAGTGAAGAAAAACTTCGTTTCGGAGTTTCAAAACTCGCGACATGGAGACTCAAGAAGTCTCATCGTAGAATCTCCAAACTATGAAAGCGCGAAACGGGTAAATAACACAAGAACCCATCAGAGTCAATCCAATGATGGAGGTGAACATGAACATGATTAGAGGGCTACTGATGCACAACACAGTGAAACTGCCAGAAACCATTGATGGTGTCTTCCAGAGAATTCGAAGAGACCTCTGTGTGATCACTAGAGGAGATGAAGAGTCTCCAAACTTCATCCAGTGGAATGAAGACGATTCATGGAGGAAATTGACAACTGGATGAGGGTTGGAGCTCGTAACTGAAACAGAAAGAATGAGCTCAACTCTAACAGAGGAGACGAAGAGTCTCAACTGCCAGAGAGAAAAAGGAATCTCGGCATAAAACCTAGTGATGATAGACACAGGTGATTGAACTTCCAGAGAAGCTAAAGAGTCACGATGATGATCAGACATAGCACTCGAGTTGTGGAGGATAACGGTGCAGTGTGATTATGCAGAGGGATTGCGTGCATTGCATGCATAAGGTGCACAAAAGCTATAAATACAAAGTACAGAGAAGAGATGAGGTTGTTGGTGTTGTTGAAGTGGTTGTGGTTGTTGTTGTTGAAGGTGATTCATGTGTGAAGGAGGAGAGTGCAGCAGCTGAATTGAACAGAAGAGGAACTGTACAGTGAATGGACATGGCGCACAGAGAATAAAATGCATAAGAACAGACAACGCAAGTTATGTGTGCAAGAAGGCAGTGAGGCAGACGGAGAAACGAAATGCAGCAGAACATTGATGAGTCTGGTAAGCCATTATTGAACATTATATCATTGTAATGAGTTTCAGTAGAAAAGATTCACAATCAGGGTAGTTGGGAGGTGTTAGGGAGGACTAGTGTCCTCAGAGGTTCAAGTGGGGGCCTTGAACATAGGGAGTTGGTGCTTCCTTCTAGTTGGTGCTAGAGAAACCAGGGAGTTGGTGCTTCCTTCTACTTGGAGTTAGAGAAACCACGGAGTTGGTGCTTCCTTCTAGTGGGTGCTAGATAAAAATAGAGAGTTGGTGCTCTCAGCAAGTTGCATCTTGCAAAACAGAGGTTGTAGCCTCACAATGAGTTGGTGCTCAAATGTATGATAATGTAAAGAATGTAAATAATACTTATCATATAAAGAAGAAGAGGTTTTTACATTGTATGGGTTTCCTTGGGAAATTTTTGTCTCTGTGTTTCTCATATATGTGACTGATGCTGAATGTGCCATTATTCATTTCCCTGCATTATTGTGATCATCATTGAGTGCCTTGCAAATATTTTAAAAGAAGCATAATTGTTTAAGCACGGTGACAACTGATTCACCCCCCCCCTTTCAGTTGGACAACAAAATCAAATACATCTCAGAATTCCTTGAAGAGCTCGGTGTAGACCATGATTTCTTTTGGCGAACAATCTGCATCGATGTGTGCATTTTCAATATTTCCATGGGTACGAGAGATGTCAACCGTGATGGTAGGAGAGATACTCACCATGTTTCCTTTGGCATAAATTCTGTGCTTATCAAGTGGAACTATGGTGTGACCAACTATCTCACTCAAAGTAGATCGGAAGTCATCTTTTTCGATTCTGGCAAGCTCTAGGAGAAAATAAGAGCGATGATCCATATCATCCCAAGGTTTGTCAGAAGCATTCATGGCTTTGATGGTAGCTTCATTCGAGGGTAAATTTTCATCGAGGCAGTCATGTGAACAAGACAACGAAGTGGCCCACACAGGTTGTTATCACTCCAAGAGTCACTCTAAGTTGTAGCTCGAGTGAGCTTGATAAATTAATCAATTACTCAAATAAGAGATATAAAAATGGATCAAATTGACTGATTTGTTATGATCTCACTCACTCAATACATACATGAATAAACTCAGACAGATAGGGACTTCAATTTTATTGTTCAGATGGTTTTTTAAATATTGAAATGGATGGAGACTTCTTATCATACCAGCAGGATCACACACACTAAAGTATATATGAAAGGACAGCTATAATAAGTGAAATACTTATGTTTCTTGTCTATCAATGCAAAGAAAAAATAGCATTTTTCAGTCACTGCACAAACATAGAATAATGAACATACATTCATCCATAGGTACATAAAAATATAAGTGAGAAATAAGTCTGAACAAATTCAATGAAGAGTGCTTATATTCCAATATGCATTGAAGGAGTCTTTTACAAAAGAGTTCCTTCAAATCTCCAAATTTGAACCTCCTTTAGATCCTCCCTTTGGTCCTCTTTATAGATATTTCATTCTCATATAGATCCAAAATAAATGGATCTTATAACCTCTTTACCCATCTTTAGATTTTTGAAGATATCCAACTCAAATTTGAATTTGTGAGGTGGCTAGAAAAAATAGAGTATATAAATTCTGGAAATATGCCTCTCAACGACTCACCAATATATCCCAAATCCAAATATATGTTGGAAACATGAGAGAGTTTTTTGAATATCAGTTCGTTCTTGTGACAAATCTCTCTCACTTTCCAAAAATACCTTTCCAACTCATCATAATCTATCTCCAAAGAACATGACTAAAACAGGAAAATACAGATTTCAAAATCTAGTCATATCCCTACATTCTAGGATTTGATCCCTAGAATATTTCCATTGATGAAATGAAGTGCCACCTGCATGATTTGATGGGGGATGATATTATATTCAAATAATTGTAGCCACCTTGACCCAAAAATCCTCTTTCCAAGTTGAATTTTGACCAAAACTCATCCATGTTGAAAATAGACAAGTTTGTAGCGCACTTAGTGTAAAAAAGATAGTTTGCACAACAAACTCTTGTAGGTGACATTTTTCACAAAATGACATCAAAATTATTTGAAAATCAACTAAAAGATGGAAGTTTGATTCAACTGAACAAATACCACCATAGATCATTTCTCATACTAAGACTACTCAGGTTTCATCTCAATTACATGCACTTATACCTCCCTTTTTTTTATAATGAAGACCAATGTCCATTCATGAGACTTTGTCTGTTTGATATAAACATTGAATGTTTTTTATCATGTCACATACATAATTTAATGTTTCAAAACTTGATGACTAGATTGATTTGAGGGACCCACCTTGCTAGATGACTAAGAACTTCAAAGACTCAACAACTTGCAAGGACTCAAGCTACTAGAATTTTCTAGGAGCTAACATCTGGCTCCAACTGGGATGGAAAATTCCCCGTGAGATTTCCAAGAACCTAGTAGACCATGTTCCTATCCATTCAATATGAGAACTCTGCAACCTGATTTGCTAATTGAGATCAAACCACTCTTCAAAAATATACATCTTGGACTCTATAGTGCCTAGTCCATTGGGTTATGGAGTCATCTAGTATTAAACATGTACAACCATTCCTTTGTAAACCAAAGAGATCTGTCACTTACATTATGTTCTTGGTGTACTGAGAGAAAATCTACTTATTTATTGAACACTAAAAACCTTCATACTGCAAACCAGCTGAAGACTGCAAACAAATGGTAAACTACTGATCTCATTCATGTATATTCCTACTCTAATCAATTGTACTTCTTGTTGCTCAAGTGAAATCATGCTTCCAATGAATCCATACAAGTAAACTCATGACTGAAAGGATTCTTTTTATGCCACTGATTAAAAGATAATAATAAAAACATAACAATGACCATAAAAATTCTTTTAGGAGATCATACTCACTAACAAATGCAAGTGATATGATAAAATCTGAAAACTTAAGAGAGTCTGAGAGATAAGACTCAAGTAAGGATGCCATGGGATCTTAAAAAATGTGATCACCATTATAAAGATTCAAAATCATTGACTTCTCATGTATGTCTTCCCCTTTTATATATCCCTGTGACTTGGATCCATCACTATGATGTGCTGGCCCATTACAACTGACAATTTCTGAGAGAAAATAAGAGATATGTTCTTGATATTCTACATCATTGTCTCCATAATGATCAAATGAAGGATGAGTCTTAAAAAATATATCATGAGATAACTATCGATTACTCTCCCCAACAATGATATCTTTAAAAGGTGTATGAAAACTAAGGAGATTTTCATTAGAATGTTGAACAACAGAGTCAGAACTATCCTCAACCATAGCATGCATACATTGTTGATCATCTCCTTGCTAAAAATTAGAGCCAGATGAGATTACATTAGTCAACAAGCATTCATAAACTTTAAAATCTTCCTCATTGTCACTATATTTTTCAAATATGGGAACATCAGGATAAAATCCTAATGGCAGAGATGAAAAGTTTTTCATATAATCATCAACAATATGATTTTGAAATAGATTTGAAATAACATCACCTTCTTCCTCATCATTATCATGTAGATTTGAATCAACATGTTCATCTAAAGCATCCTCAACAATGCAATCATCAATATTATCATCATTTATATTTGGTAGATCTTCTTCTTGGGAAGTAACAATAGAAATAATTTCATCCTCATTTGTATCTTCATTAATATATTCAATTTCATCCTCACTACTATAAGAAACAACATGTTGAATATCTTAATGAAACTCCTCACAACAATGCTCAAAAAGAAATTCCTGAGAGAAATACCTTTCACATCAATGATGGAATGCTATATGAAATTATTTTAAAGAAGATATACTAGAAGGAGGCAATGATCTATACCATTCACAAGAATCCCCTTCCAATGAATACATAAACATCTTCATGAGCACATCTTCATCATGTATATTTAACTGAGCCATGCATTGAAGAAATCTGATGAGGTGATTTGAAGGATTATCCTCTTTCCTTCCTCTGAATCTTGGAAGGTAGTCTCCCCAAATATCCATAGGAGGTACTGTATGTGGGAAACCGGGAACTAAACAAAATTTAAGAGGTGAAAACCTCCGATCCAAAAGAGAAACAAATTCCTTCGACATTTGAATATTGTGGAGTCGCCAGATAGAATATTACTACCAATATGATGCCCAACCTTTATCTATCATCCAAATCTAGAACTATGTCGTCTCCAAGGGAATCTTGCTTCAAAATCCTCTCCCAAGAAATGGCGCCAATTTGTTATCACTCCAAGAGTCACTCTAGGTTGTAGCTCTAGTGAGCTTGGTAACTTAATCAATTGCTCAAATAAGAGATATAAAAATGGATCAAATTGACTGATTTGTTATGAACTCACTCACTCAATACATGCATGAATACACTCAGACAGATAGGGCCTTCAATTGTACTGTTCATATGGTTTTTTAAAGATTGAAATGGACGGAGAATTCTTATCATACTAGCAGGATCATACACATTAAAGTATATATGAAAGGCCAACTATAATAAGTAAAATACTTGTGTTTCTTGTCTATCAATGAAAATACAAAATGAAATTTATCAGTCACTACATAAACATAGAATAGTGAACAAACATTCATCCACAGGTACAGAAAAATATAAGTGAAAAAGGAGTCTGAACAAATTCAATGAAGAGTGCTTATATTCCAATATGCATTCAAGGAGTCTTTTACAAAAGAGTTCGTTCAAATCTCCAACTTCGAACCTCCTTTAGCTCCTCCCTTTGGTCCTATTTATAGAGATTACATGCTCATATATATCCAAAATAAATGGATCTTATAACCTCTTTACCTATCTTTATATTGTTGAAGATATCCAACTCAAATTCGAATTTGTGAGGTGGCTAGAAAAAATAGAGTATAAAAATTATGGAAATATGCCTCTCAAATATTCACCCATATATCCAAAATCCAAATAGTTGTTGGAAACATGAGTGAGTATTTTGAAGAGGAGCTCGTTATTTTGAAAAACCTCTCTCACTTTCAAAAAATAACTTTCCATATCATCGCAATCTATCTCCAAAGAACATGACTAAAATAGGAAAATACAGATTTCAAAATCTAGTCATATCCCTACATTCTAGGATTTGATCCCTAGAATGTTTCCATTGATGAAATGAAGTGCCACCTACATTATTTGATGGGGGTTTATATTATATTCAAATATGTGTGGCCACCTTGACCCAAAAATCCTCTTGCCAAGTCAAATTTTGACCAAAACTCATCCATGTTGAAAATAGACAAGTTTGCAGTGCGCTCAGTGAAAAAAAGACAGTTTGCACTGCAAACTCCTGTAGGCGACTGCTTTCCCAACATTACATCAAAATTATTTGAAACTTAACTAAAATCTGGAAGTATGCTTCAACTGAACACATACCACCATAGATCATTGCTCATACTGAGATTACTCAGGTTTCATCTCAGTTACATGCACTTATACCTCCCTTTTTTTATAATGAAGGCCAATGTCCATTCATGAGACTTTGTATGTTTGAGATAAACATTGAATGTTTCTGATCATGTCACATACATAATTTAATGTTGCAAAAATTGAAGACTATATTGATTTGAGGTACCCACGATGCTAGATGATTAAGAATTTCAAAGACTCAACAACTTGCAAGGACTCAAGCTACTAGAATTTTCTAGGAGCTAACATGGGCTTAAGAACAAAATCCTCCTCGTCCGTCGGTGAGGAAATAGGATCAATATTGGCGGAAGAGTCAAGAACAAATTTATACGCTATCTCCACTACCGATAGTGGCATGGCCATTCCAGCATGCGACTGACCTTCACAAGACGCAGTCGAGGAAGGTAGGGTCCAAGGATCATTAAAATAGGAAGTGTGGAAAGGAACGAACCTCTCTGAAGAAATGGGCCTACTGGACATGAAAAAAACATGGTGAATCAGTGCCATCAAGTCGAAGGTACCCATAGGGGATGAATACATTTCGACACCAATATTTTTAGTTGTCGGTTGAGAATTTTCGACCACAGGGATCGACGGTCCAACATATGCATTGTGGGTAGAATACGCAAAGGACAACTGGTCGATCATCGCAATCTTCCCATTGTGAGGAAAACAAAGAGTGGTGAAGACAGACGATTTAACGGAAATCATATAATAAGACCAAATGCATCCTAGTAACAAGTTATAATTGAGGGGCGCATCAACCACCTCGACATCCACCTCTACTGTCTTCCTACCTAACTGGACCGAAAAGGCAGGAACAATACCATGAGGGCGGAAGGAATAACTGTCAAAAGCATTCAACATGGTTGGAGACTAAGAGAGATTTTGAGAGATGAGATATTTCCAATAGATCAAGGACATCACACATGTTGCAGCGCCTTCATCAAAAACTACACGCTTGATGGTATACTTCGAGTAACCCACGTGGAATTTGAATTCCACATGGTAAGCCAAGAGAGGCTTCACATCCATGACATCAAACTTAATAAATTTTGAGCCACTGGGGTCTAGAGATCCTAACGTAGATAACAAGGCATTCCTTTGTGAAGGACACGTCTGGATTACCTCCAAATTCGACATCGTACAAGGGGTTTGACCCAGGTCCTCAAAAATAGAGTAATTATGGGAGGCTCTAGAATTTGGATTGTACGTAGAGCGCTTGAGTACTCCTTTTGGAATATGAGGTGGTGGCTCTAGTTTTTATATCTACAAATGTGTCTCAAGAGGAGGAGGATATTCTAGACCAGTTACAGTTTCCGAAAAACTATAATTGTGAGACCGGGTGGCTACATTAACCTGAGAATTGACCATATTGATAAACAAATAGTCACCATCTTGTGTCGGTGATTTTGATTTCCATCAGCCACATTTCCATCATTTGAGGAGATTGAGGCCATGTCCTGGTTATGTGAAAAATGATTCATCAACATGGCAGGTGGTAGAGATAAGAATCTCGTAGCTTCCACAAGTTTGGGGCATAAATGAATAAGGTGATCACCTGTGCAAAGCTTACAGGGAAATTTCACCTTAAGCCTTTCTTTATTTCCCTCCCCATCATTATTATTCGTCCTCTCATTATTACCATTGTCCTTGGGGTTTATTATTATTCTTCCCACCCTTACGATTATTATTACGTCCTTTCTTCTTATTCCTGCCTGGTTGTTGGTTGCCATTTGGGTCGGTTGATGATTGCACAAAATGTACATACTCGGACTGAGTGGGATTGGAAGACACAGACAAAGGTGGCCTTCTGTGGATTTCACATTGGTAGATACTACAATTCCATCAGCATGAGGTCCAATATTTTGTCTAGGATCATATTTTGACCTTGGTGCATCCGGAAGAATCTCATATAACATCTTAGACTAAGCGTATATAATATCTAACCACTAGGCTTTGAATATTGTTTCTTCCTCATATGTAACCCCGGATGTAGCAACATCCTTTGAAATAGGAGGTTGTAAATACTTAAGGAACCATTCTAACAGGAAATTCTAGGGTATGTAGGTCTTGATAAACCTCTTTTGTTTATGCCACTCCTAGATGTCATTCGAGATATGGGTGGCTTTGTCCTGGCGTAAGGTCGAGAGAAGTTCTAGGCCAACATCGTAATGAACTGACAATTGGAAGTGGTTAAGGAAGACTAGCAACATCTGACTAAAGGTCCCATATGCCCCCCTAGGTAGCTCGATATACCATTTCGCTACAACCCCTATGAGGGTGCATTGAAATAATATTAACCGAATGGAATCATCACTAAGGGAATTCAAAGAGAACCATAGGTGAAATGTGGTGACGTGATCACGGGATCCTCGCCATTCTTACCTTCAAATTTTGGAATATCCGAAGGAAGCTTGGTGGGAACGGGGGGCCATGTAGGATCATGACACACATGGTTGTTCCTCAAATTAGACAAGTTTGGCAGGTTGAGCATGGCCAAAAAAGGGAGATGGCGTTGTGGCATCTAGCCCCAAGCTCCCTGGAAAGATTTTGTTTGGGGGATTGCAACCCATCTAGGTTTCTGGTAAGCACCATGGCCTTGTCTAGGATTTTAAGACCCTTCTCTAGGATAATTCATAAGAGGTTGGTTGGGCACCATTCCAATAGGAATGTTCTGATGGGGGTTATAAAAATTCCCCCAACTGGAGTAGCTTCGGGTTGGGGGTTTCCCAAGGTGTGAAACTGACCTTCTCCAGGTGTGAATCCAAAGGATAAAGGTGGATTCATCATGCCAAACATGTTTTTCATAATTGGCATTGAGGAGGTGAGTGTAAAGGACGAAACTTGAGCAGAAGCTTGTCTGCCAGGTTGGTTACTCCACCGAGAAGCAACAGGGTTAGGCCCGGGGTTAAAAGAAGGAATGCCTCCCATAGTAAGAGTCTTTTGAGGGATCTAAGAGCCACCAAACAAGAAAATAGTATAAGGAGGATTTGTTCCCCCAAGTCCAATGATATCATTAAGGCCAACAATTGGGATGGAGTTTGAAAACTGCGAGGTAAAATTCATCATACCATAGGAAAAAGGATTAGAGACCATCGGGATGCAATGAACATTATAGCCTGGTGAATGACCAAGAGACCCAAATGGGTTCGTGGCAATAGGTTGAGCATTCACTATAGGACAAGAAACAATGATGATAGGTTCCTCTGACACTACAACCATTGTGGTTGCAGGATCCAAAGGGGTGCCATTAACTATAATAGGTGTGGGATTCGAGGGGCTCCCAGTATTTTGTTGACTCAGTTCAGTACTCATCCTTGTAGAATCACAAGTTTGATAAGTGGAGGCGTGTGTACCATGTTTAATAACTCTACACCTTTTAGAAGGCAAAGACTCAAAATCTGGTGGTAACTGTAACAAGCGGCAAGATCGCTGGGGAAGATGGTTTGACTCCATGATGACTTAAGACTCAAGATATAAAAACCAAATCCTAAGGCCAACTAGTAATCAAAGAGCACGCCAAAAATAATTAAACAACTCATATGCACACAAACAGGATAAAGTGGTTGAAAGGGGCCTCCCTCCCTAAATTAGGTATGCCTCGCCGAGGAGGGGCCTAATACTCCTAGCTAAACATCAAAGGTATCATAATCAGTTATAAGGGCCCTTGTGCACTTAACAACTAATCATTCAGATCCCCCTCGAAGAGGTAATCATCCATAAAGGTTGTGTGTTGTCTGACCCTTATCTGACCCAGGGTACCTGCAAAATAACCCCTGCAAGTAATGTATGTGGCACCTAAGTCAAGAAACTAAGCAACCACGGTATAACCGATGCACAGGAAAACAGTCGTAAGTCAGGTCCACCATATGGGCGGGGTAGAAAATCTTGAAACCTTGAAAGCACCACCTCTCATAGAGGTAAGAGCACTAGCAAGATCCCCATATACAAATAGATCCCCAGAAATATATCTGACGCTAAGAAGGTATCGAGGGGTTAACCCTTCAATCGACCTTACGCGACCTCGTGCTTAACTCCAGTGTAAATGGAACCTCCTGATATTACCAATTATACAATGGAATTCTCCACTCCCTTAGTCAGACACATATGTTGATTTAATAGCCTTAGAGAAGTTTACTCACAAAATCCTATTCCAAGGCACTAAACCTTAAGCTAGTTTGTGCACCCTAGAAAATAAAATCGTTACTAATCAATTTTAAATTATAGTGTTAATTTTAATGGACTTTCTTACTCAAATGGTGCAGTTGTGAAACTAGTGATGTTATGAATAAAAAAGTAAAGTAAATGAATATGAAAACAATGCAAAGTCCTAACTTCAATTTTCAATAAATGATATGCTTCTTAAAAATGAAAATTTTGGTTCAATTATGCAATTCTAAATTAAAATGAAATCTTTCTTTACATGCACTAAGATAAATGACAAATACTCAAGAGATCAAAATTCCAATCAATGTAAATTGCCTAATATTTTTGTATTTTTAATATAATAAAAATGAAAATGCAAGGACTGAACAACAACTTGATATAAACACTCTACTGTGTATAGACAGAGACAACCCAAGTAGGATATCAAGAAGAAAAAACACCCAGCCCACGATGCAAGGACAATCAAAATGAAAATATGATGAGAAAGGCAGCACCCAAAAATTTAACCAAAGACGGATTTCCTGTCATTCCACAGACACTTAATAGTCACTACAGAAACCCAAGAAGACTCAACAATCATCAAAACCTACCCAACAATCAAGAAACAAAGGAAAAGTGCATATGTACATAGCTTGCAGAAGGACATAATGTGTATATACGCAACTGTCAAGAAAAAACCCACATATATGTGTCAAAACAAAACTAGGCTAAGGAGAAGGCTGAAAGACTCAGACCCAGAGCAGGGATGATTTTAAGGATGGAAATTTATTTTAAAATGTAGAAACTTTGGCGAATCTTACTAATCCTTTATATTTCAACTATAAATGTTTGGCGATATTTTTGTAAAAATATTCAAATTTCTAAGGATTTTATATAGTTTTTATAAACTTTTGGCGATTTTTAAAGTAAAATAATTTTATCCTATAGAATTTGGGCGAATCATTTTCAAAATAGCGAATCTCATTTTTGGAAAAACCATGGAAAATTAGCCCATGAATGAAATTTAGCCACTAAAATCATCCCTGGTCCCAAAGTGAACAGAGGTTGTCAAGTAGTCATATGACAAGAAACTCAATATGAAATTTTGTTACGAGGAAAATCTCTCTTTGGCTAGGGGTAAACCACAATAGATTGAAATGACTGCAGAAATAAACTATATTCTCAAGTATGATATATAGACAAATATGCTAGCAAGACAAGATAAAAGGCCTACCTCGTCCAGACGTTTGATGAAGTCCACCATTGAGCACTTGACCCAAATAAATATACTTGCAACTTGTCCTCAACAACCAAGCAACGCAAGCATATGGTGATAATATATGATCTTAGAACATTCAATAGCATAATCCATCAACATTCATAACAAATATGCCCATGGAATAATAATTCAAATACTTGCAAGATATTAATTGGAAGAGAAAAGTATTGGAGCATAACCCTAACTTACATTAGTTTATACCTAGCTTAGAATCCTATATCTTGGTTAATACATTCATTTACACTTTATTTTACCTGATTTGGCCACATAGAGAAGAAGGGCACCTCATCCCTAGATTTTAGGGAAAACTGTTATTTTTATATCAAGACTCAACTCCCGGTTCTTGATTTTCTTGATTTATTCTTGATTTTCTTGATTTATTCCAACTCCCCCATGCAAAAACTCATCTATTATTGGGGAATGCACACCTCCTCTTTCGGTGAGATATTTATTCCTTAATTAATGATTTTTTCCGTTACTATTATTAGTAACTACTATTTTGGGTCAGTTAAGTGAGTTGGAACTACTTCTCTTGTCAGTTAAGTGAGCTTAAGTGAGATAATGCGCATCACTTGAATATTATGGACATTAACGAGTGTGTTACATGTATATTTAGTGGTCTAGGTCAAACTATGTGGTCTCCCTTAGCTTATGACACATGTTTTAGCAATTTCTAGCTTTTTTTTACTACAATTTCTATGTTGGAAATTCTATATATTCACCTCCTCTCTTCTTTTTTGAGGATGGTTGCTCATGTATATTCATTTTTTATTAATATAATTCTCTTATTTATGGATAAAAAAATTTCTCTCATCTCCTGAATATCAACAAATTGTATGTGTTCAATTTAACTAGAATTCTAGATCTATCGGGGTTTCTGCAGGAATTCTACATGGTATCATAGCTAGATTGAATCTAGTGGATTGTACACGGTTTTATTTGCAGGTATAGGTCACTAGGAGGTTCATAAAGAAGCAATGGATCATCTCTCTCATCCCACAAAACTCATTCTAAATCCTTTCAATTACTTCGAATGGAAGCCAGAGATCTCTCTGCTCCTCCGAAGCAAAGGGCTTTACAGGGTAACAATGGGAACGGAGAAAGAACAGACTGTTGCAGCAGAGAAGATAAAGTATTTCAATAAATTATATGAAGCAATTGGGCTGATATTCCTATAAATTTCCATAGATCTCCTCTTTCATGTCAGTAGAGCCACTGCTCCCGATGTGGTCTAGACCACATTGAAAGGACTATTCAGCAAGCAGGATGCAATGAGAATGCATCAACTAGAGAATGAACTCATATACCTAAGTCCAATTCATTTCAGCAACCTACAATAATTATACACCAATTTCAAATCCCTCCTCATTGAACTTAATGCATGTGGAGTCACGAAGAAGGAATAACAACTCATCCTTTCAATTCTCTCGAAATTAGGCCCTGAATATTCTGTATTTGTGTCGTCTTTTCAAGCATCTAAATTGACTCATGAAAAATGGAAAATGACTTCATTGAATGATTTAATTGCAGCATTGACTCAATATAAATCTAATTTAGTCCAAATGGGTGCCATCAAGCATTCCAAGAACCAAGCACTTGCGGCTACTAATGCTCCAAAGAGTAGTGGAAAAGACAAGAAAAAAGGAATGGGTAAATTTCCTGAATCAAAGAAGGAGAGATCTGCACAATCTTTAGATAACTCTTTTGAGCCTAAGGTTAAGAAGAATAAGGAAAGAAAAATTTTCAGCTACTGTTCCAAAGGTTTTCATCCTGAATAAAATTGCATGAGGAAGACTATCGATGAGATGGCCAAGCAATTGCAACAACACAATCTCATGGTGCCCACAAATGCAAAGAAGAAAGATGATAACAGAACGGGAGGGAGAGAACGAGATGGTCATGCTTTAATGACTGTCACATCCACTCCATCATATTGGATCCTTGATTAAGGTTCATTGAACCATATGGATGCATCAAAAGATGAATTTTCCTCCATCGAAGAAAGCACCAGATCCCCAATTTACTTGGGAGATGCCACACCCACAAAGGTGTGTGGAGAAGGAATTGTTGATCTTGAAGGGGGTTGCTTCACAAATGTGCTTCATGTTCCCTCGCTGTATGAAAATATTCTCTTGATATATCATATCACTCATGCTGGCTCTGGAAAGAAGGTGGAGTTCACTTCGGACTCCGCAGTGATTACCGACATTTCCACAGGCTCACAGCTTGCACATGGAATTGCAAATCACGATTCTCGTTTTTATTTATTCTCCCACTTTGTTCCTAAATATATTAGAACTATATTTATATCACACTCAAATGATATCAACAGGTCATGGCATGAAATATTTGTCCATCTAAACTATAAGTACTTGCATCAACTCAACAAGGAAAACATGGTAGAAGGATTGCCAGCTATTAAATTCACAAGTGGTGTATGTCAAGGATGCATTCTTGGCAAGCATCCAAAGAAAAAGTTTGAAAAAGGGAAGGCACAGAGAGATTATTCACCTCTTGGGCTGATTCATAGTGACATCACGGGCCCATTCCCGCAACCTTCAATCATTAAGGCTCGATATGTACTCACCTTCATATATGATTTCGCTCGTTTTACTTGGGTAATTTTTTTGAAATTAAAATCAGAAGTATTTGAATGCCTTACATAATTTAAAGCACTTGATGAGAATGAGTCTGGGTGTAATATTAAGATAATCCGTATTGATAATGGGGGGTATTATGTCAATGAATATGTGCAACAACTTTGTATTGATGCAGGTATACAACTACAACACACATTGCCATATACACCACAACAGAACGGTGTTGCAGAGAGGAAAAACCGGTCCTTAAAAGAGATGGCCAATTGTATATTACAGTTGAAATCATTAGCTCCCAAGCTATGGGTTGAAGCTATTAATTGTGCAACATACATTCAGAACCGAGTTCCTCACAAATCACTCAAAGGCACCACTCCTTTTGAATGTTGGACCAGTAAGAAACCGACAGTGTCGCACTTTCGTATTTTTGGTTCACGAGCATGGGCTCACATTCTGACAGATAAGAGGAAGGATTTGGAGCCTCAAAGTGTTGAATGCATATTTTTTGGATATCTTGAAGGTTTCAAAGGATATATATTTCTAGACTCTCACACTGGAAATTTCATTCTAGCTCGAAGTGTGAAGTTTGAAGAAGAATCACTGCATGATTTTTTAGAAGACCCTGTCGAGGAACCACTTGTTGTCACTGATGAAGAGGAGTCAGAAAATTCTTCGAGCACTTCAGAGAAGCCATCAGAGAATAATTTTGGGTCTGATATAGAGGATGAGGATCAGGTCATGGATTCTCCAACTCAGTTGCCAACTTGGGCAGAGAAAACCTTGCAAGATGCGGGTGAACTAGTCGGTGATCCTGCAGATACAAGAAGGACTAGATCATAGTTTTTTGGGACTCCTCAAGCCCTGGCTGCCACATAACCTTTGATTCCCATAAATTTATATATTTCACTTCGTTCATATCCAAAGTCACACTCTGAGGCTGCTGGAAACACACTCTGGGAGGCTTCCATGGATGAAGAGTACTCTGCTCTTATGGACAACAAGACATGGGACTTGGTTCCAGTTCTGAAAGGAAGAAATATTGTTTGATGCCGATGGATATATCAAACAAATATTTCTGCATATGGTGAGATAATCAAGTATAAATCTCGACTTGTCAGAAAAGGATACTCATAGGTACATGGCATAGACTACACAGAGACATTTGCACCTGTTGCAAAAATGGACTCCATTCGACTAGTTTTGGCCATTGTCACTTCTCGCCGATGGGAAGTTCATCACATGAAATACATCCAAAAACTGATCCATTACAGATTCATTTCACTGCAGTACTTCCCCATAGAGCAGTAGGTTGCAGACATATTCACTGAAAAGAAATTTTCAAAACTGAGAGCTATGCTTGGAGTGGTGGAGACAACTGAGTAGGTCACTTTTGGCCACTCAACATTTTTTTTCCTCTTTTGGGAGGGGGGGGGGTGTGGTTTCCCACGAGGTTTTCCCTCTTTCCTCTTTTCATGAGGATTTCTTTTATGTACTAAGTACCTAAAATGGCCAAGTTGCCAAGACTTAAATTTTTTGTCATTACAGTTAGACTTAAGGGGGGGTGTTGGAGCATAAACCTAACTTACATTAGTTTATACCTAGCTTAGACTCCTAGATCTTGGTTAATACATTCATTTACACTTCATTTCACCTAATTTGGCCACATAGAGAAGAAGGGTGCCTCATCCCTAGATTTTAGGGAAAATTGTTATTTTTAGATCAAGACTCAACTCTCGGTTCTTGATTTTCTTGATTTATTCTTGATTTTCTTGATTTATTCATGATTTATTCCAACTCCCCCATGAAAAAAATCATCTATTATTGGGTAATGTGCACCTCCTCTTTCAGTGAGAGATTTATTCCTTAATTAATGATTTTTGTCGTTATTATTATTAGTAACTACTATTTCGGGTCAGTTAAGTGAGTTGGAATTGCTTCTCTTGTCAGTTAATTGAGATTAAGTGATATAATGTGCATCACTTGACTCTTGTGGACATTAATGAGTGTTTGACATGTATATTTAGTAGTCTAGGTCGAACTATGTGGTCTCCCTTAGCTTATGACACCTGTTTTAGCTATTTCTAGCTTTTTTTTACTAGAATTTCTATGTTGGAAATTCTATATATTCACCTCCTCTCTTCTTTTTTGAAGATGGTTGCTCATGTATATTCATTTTTTATTAATATAATTCTCTGATTTATGGAGAAAAAAATTTCTCTCATCTCTTGAATATCAGCAAATTGTATGTCTTCAATTTAACTAGAATTCTAGATCTATCAGGGTTTCTGCAGGAATTCTACAAAAAGAGTATTTCTATTAAGATATAATCAACAGAAGTGAATAGGTTACATACTTTTGTGTTGGCACAGTTCAGAACTAGGAAACTAATTTCCTTCAAGTTGGTCCTCCACCACTTCAATCCTCCACCAAAGGAAATCTCATATAAGAGAGACAATGGAGTTCTCAACAAGTAAGGGAAGAGCTTGGGGGATGAACAATGTGTTCGGACTTAAAGGAAAAAGGGATGTAGACTCAATGTGAAGTGAATAATTCCTCCAGAGTAACTTTTCTCTCAAAGTTGAATTATTTCTCCTCTTTTCCATAGATCGGATTTGGCCCATTTATAGCCTTCAAGTGGAACTGAAGGGTCGAGTCTGAATGTTTCCAGTATATGGAAGACCAAGGATCATTGATCTCATGACGTGACATGGAAACTTGACACCATTTTTCAATTTTGGGCATGTTTCTCAATGTACATGGGCTGTAATGGTGCAACCTACGTATACGCATGTTGTATAGTAGGAAATGTGTGTATATGTGGAAAACATTGTATTTTTAGCTCTGGGATTTGAAAAAAAGGATGACAAGTCTGCATAGGGAAATGAAAAAAGGCCTTATGTGCAATATAGCATGGGGTGAGGAAAATCTTGCTATAACACCTGCTGGGGTGGCATGTCCATGTCCTTGTCTGATATAAACCCTATTACTTTCCTTTTCCCTCTATTTTTCTGTAGAGGACCTTAATTGTCTTCCTGTGGTTTCTTCTCTTGGTGGAGTAATTGATCTGGATTTCTTATATCGAGTTCAATATTTCCTAGGTGTGGTATTCCTTTTATCTTTTTGGGAAGATTTAGATGAACTTCCAAGTTAAGGAGAAACCCTATTTGCTTGGTTGTCCTCCTCCCTCTATTCCTTTGATTGTTGATCAGTTTCTTGTCCTTCTCTAATTTATGGAATGGATTCAAACAGTTTGAGCCCCTATGGATTTTTTCTGTTCAATTTCCAACACTCTCAAGGATAAACCATTGCATTCTAACTACTTTCATTGGAAGTGATGGCCGCATGTATGCGTTAATTTGGGTTCCTTTACCACCTGCAATAATTATTACACATGATATCGTGATGATAGCAGTTCAAGGCACAAAATTACATCACCCTTAACACAAAGTCTATAATGATGGTTAAACTGGTGGTAACCCATGTGATCTCGAGTGCTCAGGGACATGCACATGCATGCGAGGTGCCAACACAGCTTAATTCAAAATTTTAAATTTTTCTGAATGTTAAAACCAACAAAACAATGTGTTTTCTGTTGTTTGCAAGAATCGACACATTCTTACAATCAATGTCCTTTTGCATCAAAATCCTAATATAACCCGTGTTCAACCTAGTAGTGACATAACCATGGTGATGTGCCTTATTCATTTCAAATCATGACTTGTATTAATCTTATAAAGAGAAAGGAAATGATGGAAAAAAAATAGGAAGATAAAAGGAAATTAAAATAACTCATCACACCATTGAAGAGAAACGAAGTAAAAACCAGGTTGGCAGATGGATGGGATGATGGAGGAATAGAAGGAAGAGGAACAAACCTAGGATTTAACATTGAATTTAACTGGGGATAGCATTTCCCTTTGAGGTTCTAAGAACAACATATTGTGTGCCTTAGTTCTTTATTCTCCCCCCTTGCCACTAATCACTTTACTCTGTTTACTAGCCCTGTTACTTGTATTATTTCAACTAAAACTTAGATATGCAACTATAACCCAGTTCTTGTATTTGGCTATGGAGTCTTTATTCAAGCTAAACTATTATATCAACAAACTAGAAATGAAATTGTGGAATGACGAGCTTATTCAACGCACCCCTACTCTACTCAATTGAAAATGAAGTAATCATGTGTAATCAGATTTCCAGTGAAGCCATACGAGGAAACGATTAATAGGCTGAAAATGAACTCCATCTTTAAGTACGAATATGATAGTAGATACAATCTTGAATCCCATACTTAATGTTTTGAAATTCTTCCTTCACAAAATGAATGCCAATTTTTTTTTTAATCCAATTTGACTACATATGGACTGCTACAGGATTTTCAAAAACATAAGAACCATACCTTTATGGATAAGTATCAATAAATTCTTTAATTTGACTTCCATGGATGATTTTTTCTTGTTGGGATTCTTTTGTTTCTGGCTGAAAGATGTCATATCCAGGCTCGAAGAAATCTTGAATCTGTTGCTCAATATTTCCAGAAGAAAGGAGAAATATTTGTTCATGACCCTCAACATTACTTTCCTCATAATCATCAAACAATGGAGGACCATTAAAGTCAAATGCCTACTCATGTTCCTTTTGAATAATAATTTCTTTATGAGACTTTGTAACAGAAAATGGCTAAGAAGAAAATTGATCTTGCGGAGTACACACATCTTCATCATAACCAGGTTGATCAGAATTTTTAGAAGAGGAAAATACTACTTGATTCTTGTGTAAATCATCATCAAAGTCATAATACTCATCATAAATAGGTGCATAAAAATGTTGTTCATATTGTAAAGAATGATTTAAAACAACCTCTTTATTTTCCTTCAAAGGTTCATAATTTATTTCATTGTAACCTAAAGTAGAAAAATTTCAAGAGTATGATGATGCATGAATAATTCCTTATCTTGACCACAATCAATCATAGATTCTGTAGAATATACCTCTTGAGCCAATTATGAAACAATTGTTTCCTCATAATCTATTTGAAAACCTTCATCACTATGATATGTTGGTTTTCCAAGTCCAAGAAATGGTTGCTGAAAATTCCCAAAAAGAGTTGATTTTGTTTGACCATCAACATTGCTTTATTCATAGTTAACCAGATCTTTATGAGAACTTAGAACAACAAATTCATCATAACAATAGCTAATTGAGACACCTGAAATCATGGAAAATGTATCCAAAGCCTTGTTATCATTAATTCCATCATTAATGTAATTCCCAACATCATCTTTTTGGATAAAAGAATTAGAATAAGACTCATATGTAACTAAATATTCCTCCACTTCTTCAACAGAAATATCCCTTTAATTTTCACTACTAGAAGAACTAATAATTGACTGTTGAATATAAGATCCAAATTATTCACAACAATGTTCAAAAAGTAGGTTGGCTGAAAAATATTTCTTTCAATGATAATGAAAGGCAACATGAAAATATTTTAAAGAAGATATACTAGAAGGTGATAAGGATATGAACCATTCCCATGCCTCTCCCTCTAATGAGTACATGAACATTTTCATTAATACATCCTCATGATGTAAACCAAAATGATGCATGAATTCATGGAATTCAAGAAAAAAATATACAAGGTTATCATCTCTATGTTCTCTAAATCTGGGGAAGTAATCACCCCACTCATCTATAGTAGGAACGACATTTGGTAAACTAGGAACAACAGAGAAATTAAGAGGATAAAACCTTCAAGCCAGGATGGCTTCCATCTAAAAATATGATTTCTTGAAATTGTGGAGTCGCCACTGGATTCTTTAACCATGGAGTTTCCAGGTGAATGACATGCAGTATGAATGTGTATGGCTTTTGTTTACCATAAAAAACTAGATCTGATCGTTGTCGTTTTCCCAATGAAAGATTACTCCATTACTTCGTTCATCGACAACGACGCCAGAAGATGTTAGTACTAAGGTCTGCACCTGACTGCTACCATGGTGATGTGCCTTATTCATTTGAAGTCATGACTTGTATTAATCTTATAAAGAGAAACGAAATGATGAAAAAAAAATAGGAAGTTAAAAAGAAATTAAAATAACTCATCACACCATTGAAGAGAAACTAAGTAAAAACCAGGTTGACAGATGGATGGGATAATGGAGGAATAGAAGGAAGAGGTGTATACCTAGGATTTAACATCGTATTTAAATGGGTATAGCACTTCCCTTTGAGGTGTTAAGAATAATAGACTGTGTTCCTTAGCTCTTGATTTCCCCCCCCCTTCCACCAATCACTTTACTCTGTTTACTAGCCCTGTTACTTGTATTATTTGAACTAAAAAATAGATCTGCAAATATACCCTAGTTCCTTTATTGCGATATGGAGTCTTCATTCAAGATAAACTATTATATAAACAAACTGAAAATGAAATTCTCGAATGACGAGATTATTCAACGCACACCTACTCTACTTAGTTGAAAATGAAGTAATCATGTGTAATCAGATTTCTAGTGAAGCCATACGAGGAAATGATTAATAGGATGAAACTGACCTCCATATTTAAGTATGAATATGATAGTAGAAACTGAAAAATATAGAAACAACTTACAATCTTGAAGCCCATACTTAAAATTTTGAAATTCTTCCTTCACAAAATGAATGACAATTTATTTTTTAATCCAATTTGACTTCATATACGCTGCTACAGGATCTTCAAAAACATAAGAACCATACCTTTATGGATAAGTATCAATACATTCTTTAATTTGAATTCCATGGATGATTTCTCCTGGCTAGGATTCTTCTATTTCTGGCTAAAAGATGTCATATCCAGGGTCGAAGAAATCTTGAATCTGCTACTCAATATTTCCAGAAGAAAGGAGAAATATTTGTTCATGACCCTCAACATTAATTTCCTCATAAACATCAAACAATGGAGGATCATTAAAGGAAAAGGCCTACTCAAGTTACTTTCGAATAATAATTTCTATATGAGACTTTGTAACAAAAAATGGTTGAGAATAAAATTGATCTTGCGGACTAAGCACATCTTCATCATAACCAGGCTGATCAGAATTTTCAGAAGAGGAAAATACTACTTGCTTCTTGTGTAAATCATCATCAAAGTCATAATACTCATCATAAATAGGTGCATCAGAAAGTTTTGCATATTGTAAAGAATGATTTAAAACAATCTCTTTATTTTCCTTCAAAGGTTCAACATTTATTTATTGTAACCTAAAGTAGAAAACTTTTCAAGAGTATGATGATGCACAAATAATTCCTTATCTTGACCACAATCAATCATAGATTTTGTAGAATATACCTCTTGAGCCAATTATGAAACAATTGTTTCCTCATAATCTATTTGACAACCTTCATCACTATGATATGTTGGTTTTCCAAGTCCAAGAAATGGCTACTGAAAATTCCCAAAAAGAGTTGATTTTGTTTGAACATCAACATTGCTTTATTCATAGTTAACCAGATCTTTATGAGAACTTAGAACAATAAATTCATCATAACAATAGATAATTGAGACACCTGAAATAATGGAAAATGTATCCAAAGCCTTGTTATCATTAATTTCATCATTAATGTAATTCCCAACATCATCGTTCTGGATAAAAAAATTAGAATAACACTCATATGTAACTGAATCTTCCTCCACTTCTTCAACAGAAATATCCCTTTCATTTTCACTAATAGAAGAACTAATAATTGATTGTTGAATATAAGATACAAATGTCAAATAGTTGGCTTAGGTTGATGGATAGTTGGTATGGATTGTTGGTTGTCATTGATGTCAGCCACTGGAGAGTGATATTTTAGATTGATGTCAACCCTTAGTGATTGATGTCAACCCTTGGAGAAAGTCTGGTAGCGAATTCCAATAGCACAAAGGTTTGGGTAATGGACCCAAGTTTGTTTGATGTATAATGGTATGATTTTTAATATATTTGAAGGTAAGACTATTCTAGATGAGTAGTACATGTCTTTCCATTTCCGTTGTTATGTGGAACGTCACATAAATCCTCATAGTTAGAGAGTTATGTCCATGTTTAGTTGGAGAATCCAGGTTTGGGTAATGGACCCAAGTTTGTTTGATGGATAATGGTATGCATTTTGATATATTTGCAGGTAATAATATTATAGATGGATAGTACATGTCATTCGATTTCCGGTGGTATGTGGAACGTCACATAACTCCTCACATTTAGAGATTTATGGCCATGTGAAGTTAGAGAACCCTAATGAGTCATCTAGAAGCCCCAAAAGGTCAAAGTAGTCAAAGTGGTTTAGGAGATTTTAGAAGGTAACCCCTTGAGGTAAAGTGAAGTGATGAGTGTACTATAAGTCAAAGTGGATACAAAATAAATTATTTAAATAATAAATTTAATGGATAAATTAATAACTGGACAAGTGGTTAGAAGTTGGTTAACCCTAAAATAAGGAAAGTGGGTTAAGATGGTTAAAAGGTAACCCCTTGAGGAAGCTACATGAAATTATAAATAAGAGGCAAGTCTCTCTCATTTTAGAACACACTTGAGCATATTGAATATCTACAGGTGACTAAGGTAGCCAAAGGATATCTAAGCCGAATTTCAGAGAGAAGGTGAAGTAAAGAAGGCTGAAATTCAAGGGAGGATAAATTCTTTTGATGATGCTTTCTAAGGTATGTTATTTACAGGTCATCTCACCAGTTTCACAATAAAAAATTTCTAGAATGAATCAGACCGTGAAATTGGGAGGCCATTGAGAAAAAATATCCAAGTTGTTGTGGTACAAATTTCATCTTTTGGGTCGTTGTATTTTGGAATTACACTCCATGGAAAATAGGGTTTGTGGCTAGTCCTGAAACTAGTTTAAAACAAGTGTTTCGGGTAAAAACATCATAAATTATTCATAACAGATCCAAATTCAGTAAGAAAAAATGTATTGATTAGATTACAGTCTTTAGTATTCTTTGTAAAACTTTCATATCCATACAACAAATATTATGTGCAGGGCACACTCTAGAAGTTCTCTCTCTAGAATAAGCCAGAATTCAACAAGGTATGCCATTTTTGCTATAACTCCTTTTCTGAGAGGTTCCAAGTAGTGAAATCTGGAGGAATTGCATAAATGACACTGAAGAAGATTATGTACCATTTTTAGATCTTTATTCATCACAGGTACATAGTTATGATTATTTCAAGTTAGGGTTGTTTACTAATCCAAAATTAGTCATGTGAGACTAAAGTAAATTTTGATGAAAATGCTAGTCTCTTGTTGTTAAAGTTAAGGACGGTTTGCAGGTATGTGATCTTATACACCAGGTCTATTACGGAGTTACAAATCATATTTGGATGATGAAATTAATGAGTTCTTTTGGTTGAGGTACATGTTGGGTACATGGTTGAGACAAGTAGTTGATGAGTTGGCACATACATGAGGTGTATAGTTGATGATGTTGGTACATATTGATGAGTAGTTGATACATGATTGGTACATACTTGGTACATGGTTGGAGGAACTTGTTAGTAGTATTGTTGACACATGGTTTATGGATGATGTATCACACTTGTATTGGTATATTATTAGAAGCACATATTGATCTTGGTGATGATTATGAGTTGTTGTGTTATGCTTGGTTGATGCACATATTTGAGAGTTGTCTTGGTGATTTATATTGGTGAGTAGATCTGATTTGGTTGATAAGATTGATGAGGCAGGTTGTTGTGATAGGTTGGTTGGACGAGTTGTTGTGACAGGTTATTTGTACATGTTTGGTGCATGGTTGATGCACTTTTTTATGGTACATATTGATTACGGGCTATTTGGTACAGCTTGGTGCATGGTTTATGGACTTGTTTATGGTATAGGTTGATTACAAGTTGAGTTATAGGTTGATGCATGGTTGATGCATGGTTCAGGTTATTTGGTACATGTTTACAATAGTATATCTCACAGTGATAGTGTGACAGTGGTTCCATCATTCTAGTTATACGTCAGGGCGGTTGGATGGGGAAAGGACATGTTCTTGTAGCCACCTTCCGGTTGTAGCCAAAGAGCATAGGGGGTTGTGTCTTCCTTCTGGTTGTAGCCAGATAATTGGGGAGTTGGATCTTTCCTCGGGTTGTATCCTAAGAAACTAAGGGGTTGGAGCCCCCTTCCAATTGCAGCTAGAAAACAAAGGAAGTTGGTGCTTCCAATGAATCTAATTCTTAAAGACATATAAGAAAAATCATTCCATGGTTTTCTCTTGCTTTGGGTTTCCACGTAAAACACTGGTGTACTGTGTGTGTGTATGATTGCTCATTTGTTCATTGTTTATTTACTCTGCAACTATTGGATGATAATGTTACATTGATATAAAATTTGCATATTGTGGTTAAAAAGGATTGAATTGATCTATTACCGATTCACCCTCCCTCTTAGTAATCCAACAATTGATATTGGAGTCAGTTCCTTCAGGAAATATTTTAACCACTGGAAGGAGATCATGGATTATTATGAGAATGGAGTACCAATGTTTAATGGTCAGAATGGTTTTAAGTATGTGATGTGGAGTAAAAGGATGGAAGTATTTTTACAGGCACATGGACATTATATTTGGCTATCAGTTGTTATAGGATATGATAGTTCAAAAAGGGAAAAGACTGCAGCCATGAAGGAATTGAACAAGAATAACCAAATAGCAATGGATTTCATCTGGGAAGGATTACCTAATCTGGTAAGATAAAAGTTTGGTAAATGTTCATCAACCAAAGAACTTTGGGATAAGTTACATGAAATATATTCTTCACCCATCGCAGATTAAAAAAATTCCAAAGAAGATGCAGATACAGATCAAGAAGAATTATGTTCACCATGTCAAACAGATTCAAAATATGAAGAGTACATAATTACCAGAGAATTGATTATTTCTTTAGATAAACTAAGAGTAGAAAACAAGTCACTCAAGAAATAATTGATGAAACAAAAGTAAAGTGTTCACATTTTTGAAAAATCCCAACAGGTCATCGAGAACTTAAGAACTCAGCTAGAAGAAGCTAGAAATATCGAAGAAAATCTTGAATATCAAAAGCAATATTTGGAAGCCAACATAGAAGCACAGAAGGAAGAAGGAGAAATGAGAGAGAAGATATTGACTGATCATCTTAAGGAAATAAATAACGATCTAAACCAGCTTGAGGCAAAGTTTGGTCAAGAAGAGAAAGGACTTGAAGAAGAAATAATCACATTAAAAATTCAGCTTGAAGAAGCAAAAAGAACAGAAGAAGTCATGAAGTCTCAAATAATGAATAAAGAAGAAGAGGTTGAGAATCTTGAAGAAGAAGTTGTCACATTGAGAAGTAAAATCGTCAAGCTCAAAAAGAACGTTGAAGAGACATAAATATCCACATTAGTTATAGAGAATGAAGAGAAGCACTCAAGGTTTCTAGAAAAGAATAATGAAGAAAATAGAAAAATTTATGTAGAAGTATTCAAAGGAAGGAATCATGGTCAACCAGAATATAAGAAAACTATTGAAGATACATATTCAAGAAGACCATTCATGTTCAAGCCACAAGGAAGCTTCAATCATGATCATGATTAGTCAAGGAAGAAATTTAGAAGGAATACACCACAAAGAAGATCATTCACTCCCGGGTATGCAATTTTATTTTATGGTCATTGCTTTTATTGTACTAATTTTGGACATAAGGTTGCAGATTGTAGGGATTATAAAATAAATTTTCAAGCAACAAGTGCATATGTGGCCCCACGTAACATTCAATGTTACAAATGTCACAACTATGGACACATATCTAGTGATTGTAGAAGCATGATCGATACTTCCATGAAAGAGAACATTGATATCAGATATAAGAAAGTATGGATAAGAAAACACGAATAACATGTGAACAAAGACCAGGTCCCAGAGATCACAAGATTGGCAATAAAACGAGATGAAGAAAATTCTACAGAGAAAAATAAAGATGTCAGATACATAAAGGTTTGGAAAATAACTGAAAGAAAAGAAGGACAAGTAAATATGGAACAGGTTCAAGAGATTGCACTTTCAGGCATTGTAGTGAAAGATGAATCCATTGATAGAAAGAAATAAGTTAGATCTCAGAGAGATGATGAATATACCAATGAATATGATGATAAATATACCAATGAAGATGATGATGAATACACATCTGAGCATGAATTATTTTGATCCATCCATCTTAGAGACTCCTAGGTAATATGAATATTAGATAGGGGAGTCTATGTGATAGTTGTGATAGAACAAAGAACCATCCTTCGAGTATCTTACAGAGTTTGAGAAGACAGATCCAAAGAATTTAGTTAGCAGAAGTACAATTTGATGGATTAATCAAGACTTTATGATAGTATAGTGATAAATGGGTCAGCAATATGGACAATTTCACAAGTAAAGTCCTGGACAGTATGGACGAGAGCATGGATTCATATATTGGTTCAAAGAGTGGTTCAGAGAGAAAGGAAAATTATCATAATGGATCATAATTACATAGGAAATGGCTTGAGATATGCTAATGGATTCCAAATTGACAAATATTTTTTGGACACATGCAGTGCATACAACAATTAACATTCAAAACAGAGTAATGCTCAGAAACAACAATGACAAAAATCCCTACGAACTATGGAAAGGAAGCGCAGATGACAACCTCTACATCAAGGAAGTTGGACATGTGGTACGATTTCAAGCAGCACCAAAGGAATCAGATGTCTTCACAGTAAAGAGGATTTTTAGATATCTCAAAGGAACATAAGAGTTTGTATTATGGTATCCAAAAGGAAAGGATCTATCACTTATTGCCTACAAAGATGCAGATTGGGAAGGTTGCATTGATGACTGACGAAGAACCAGTGGAGAAGTGTTCTACTTAGATATACAGGTTGAGTATGATGAGCCTATTCCAATCTATTGTGATAATACAAGTGCCATCAGTATCTCAAAGAAATTGGTGATGCACTCCAAGAAGAAGCACATTCCAATAAAGTATCACTTTCTATGGGAATAGGTTGCAGAGAAGAACATCATAGTTGAATATGTGGGAACAAAAGAACAAGTGGAAAACATCTCTACAAAATTGCTTCCAAGGGAAGCCTTTCAGTATTTTCTCCAGAGACTCAGAGTAGTTTCTACTCCAAAATGAATTCTTTTGGATGATTATATTATATGTCTTAGGTTTACACGAGGAAGAACCATAAAGAGAACTATTCAGGTTGGGGGATCAATTTCAGGAATATTTTAGTCAGGGGGAGTATCCCCTAGGACAAATCAAATAGGGGGAGCAGCCCCGGATGGAAAGATACCTTTTCCATTGATGACAAAGGGGGAGAGATTTATCAAATGCAGGATAGAAATGCTTGGAGAGAGAGCACAGAGGCATGTAGATAGGGGGAGAAACCCAAGGAGAGTTCAATCACGAGGAGAAGCCCCAAAGGGATATACTCTTTTCCATTGATTTCAAAGGGGGATAGATGGAAACATTGATGAGGAGTATAAGCATGAATGTTATCATGACTAAGTGTTTCCATCAATGTTGGTGTTTCCATCAATGCCAAAGGGGGATATTGTTAGACAGTTGGATTAGGTTGATGGATTGTTGGTTAGCATTGATGTCAACCATTGGAGAGTGATAATGTATATTGATTTCAACCCTTAGTGATTGATGACAACCCTTGGAGAAAGTTTGATAATGAATCCCAGTAGAAAAAAAGGTTTGGGTAATGGACCCAAGTTTGTTTGATGTATAATGGTATGAGTTTTAATATATTTGAAGGAAAGACTATTCTATATGGGTATTATATGTCATTCCATTTCCGGTGGTATGTGGAATGTCACATAACTCCTCACGGTTAGAGAGTTATGTCCATGTCAAGTTGGAGAACACAGGTTTCAGTAATGGACCCAAGTTTGTTTGATGGATAATGATATGCGTTTTGAAATATTTGTAGGTAATACTATTCTAGATGGATAATACATGTCATTCCATTTCCGGTGGTATGTGGAATGTCACATAACTCCTCACGGTTAGAGAGTTATGGCCATGTGAAGTTGGAGAACCCTCATGAGTCATCTTGAAGCCCCAAAAGGTCAAAGTAGTCAAAGTGGTTTAAGAGATTTTAGAAGGTAACCCCGTGAGGTAAAGTGAAGTGATGAGTGTTTTACCTCCTCAAATAAATCAATTGATATTTTTCATTTTAGGTAATAATAGGATGTCTTTAAAAAGGTACTTTAAAAAAAAAATTAAAGATCATTTTTCAAAGCTTTACGCATGTAATAAAGTTTAAATAAATGTTTGTTTAGTTTTTATTTGATCTAATTCAAATCTTAGGTTTCTCTGGCTTAGGTGAACATTTCGATTGTTCATTAGACACTGAAGCTTAAACAAAGGAATCCAGGGCCTTTTTAGCCACCAAAATCGTAGAAGCGGGGAAAGACCCAACACGTCCTATCACACGTTTCAACCAGTGGGTTCGACATTTTTATGATTGCACAAGCCACCGAAAAGATTGGAGAATGAACCTTTCATGACAAGAAGCCGATCTCTCTATGATATAAGCGAATCTTTCCAGATCATTATATCATTAAGCCATGTGCTTACGTACACTCCATTTATTATAGTTATCCACCATGACTGCTGCAAATCATCAACCATTCCACCGCATCCCTTGTAATTAGTGTTGCGTTCTAAAGTTCACCCCAATTTTCTCATTTCTATCACATCCGATCTGACTTTCGCTACTTCTACGCGGTGCAACTCTCCCCCGTAATCTGCTCCTTCGATCCCAGGTGTGCGAAAACATTGTGCCAAATGAAGAAAGGAACGTCAACCCTGAGGAAAGAGATCGACGACATCAGTTACCTGGAATCGCACCCGGAGGTATGCCAAATGTTCAAGGATTTAGGGTGTTACAATTTTTGCAAAACATTACAGAGTTCTCATCAGCAGGTGGCAGAAGCCTTTGCCCTCAATTTCAATGGAAATAAAAGAAATCATACGCCGAGATGAATTCGAGATAGATGAAACCCTCATAGCTGAAGTGACAGAGCTTCCCATGACTGGAGAGAAATGGTTTAAAACTACTGTTATTAAGAATGTTGAATTCAAGACTTATTTGAAACCAGAACACAGGGGTTTGATATGGAAGAAAGATATTCATGTATCTTTCCTTGAAGAGAAATGCCAACAGTTATTAAAAGCCATAATGGTTTATGTAACTTCTAAAGGGCGATACAACAGGGTGATGATTTACCATTTTAATCTTATAAATCATTTGATTGGTAGAAACCCACTCAATATGCCCTATTTTCTCCACCGAAGTTTATCCAAGATGGCTCATCAGGTTCAGGCCAAGCCTAATCAATTTGCAGGTAGATTATCCCACCATAGTCTGATCAAACTTTTGGTTTGTAAGTTGTTGCAAAGAAGAGGTAAAGAGTGGAATTACTTCTTATTCTAGAATGATTTCCAGACTGAGTTTCAGCCAGAGGGAAAAACAAGTCCTCATTCCAAGAAGTCTTCCACTCCCAGAAGTGGAAAGCCAAGGAGGAGAGCTATCTCTCTAGCCCCAGTCAATCAAACCTCTCCTTCCTCTAAGCTTGGCAAAACTAAGAAGAAATTAAATTTCAACAGTGAAGAAGAAAAGGCCAAAGAATCCCCAGTGAACAAAAACATTCTTAATCTTCCTTACACAGACTCGGAGGATGAAGAACACCAGATTGAAACAGGGCACAAGGATTCAGTTACCACGGGGCGTGAAAATTATGTTTTTGTGGATATATACACAACAAGTTATGAGAATCTTCCATCACCTACACCTCAAGAAGAACAAGAACCACAAATTGCAGATGCCTCATCTAGCAAACGAGTGAAATAGAGTAAATCAAAAGAAATCAAGAAGCTTAAGAAGAAGTTATTCGAGAAAGAAGTGCTAGAAAGGGTAATAAAAACCAGGTATGAAACTCTATCAAAGAACTTTGCAGAAAGAAACTCATCTTTGGAAAGATTAGCCCATGAAAGCATAAAGGAGAAGAAAAAGAAGGACAAAATTGTAAAGAACTACAACAGCTTATGAAGAGTAGCTCAGGGTTTGAAGAAAAAGGTTAGGGCTTTGAGGAAACAAGCTTTGTCTTCAAAACACCAGGCTTAGACACATGCTTCTCTTGAGACCCTTGTAGAGGTGGCAGTTCAGTGCAATGAACCAGAGGCAACCAGTAACCCTACAAATTTTGAGCAAGATGAAGAAGCCTAAAAAGATCTGTCCTAAGGCGTTTTTGAGGTAAGACAAGGGTATTTTTGAAATTTTGATACTCTCAAGTTTCGGTGGCTTAGGAAAACATATCGATTATTCATTAGTCACCGAAAGAAGAACTTTTGGTAGCTAATCGGCCCAAATTCTATCTACTCTAGCTACCGAAATCACTGATAAGGAAGAAAGTTAATGTTTTTGCATAGGTCCAAGTTTTCCTTGTTCAAAAACCTCAGAAATGGTTCCAATCGATGGAAGATAATTAATGACATCCTTATCAAGAGTTTTTTTTGTTCTTGGAGGAGCTCTACAAGACAGAAAGGTAAACAACAGTTAGTTATTTTCAAGGTTATAAGACTGTTTGATTGTCAACAGGTGTCATGTTTGACTCCTCCCATATCACATGAGATCCAGTAGCCTCGGAAGGCTCACTACACCTGCCAAAGAATTTGAAGAACATAAAGATCAGTCGAGGATTTGAGCTGACCTAGTCTATAGGATCTTTATCTACTTTCTAGGCCAGTTATTTACTTTCTATTTTGGGAAAAATTCGATCTAGTAATCTAGGATCTTGGAACTATTTGTAAAAGGCTATAAAGCCCAAAACATTTGATAAACAAAGGGTTCGATTTTGATTTCTATAATCCACTATTATTGTAAAAAGACACTTTCTTTAATATATTAAGGCTGCAAGCTTCTTTCATTTTTTATTGTCAGACTCTCCTTCATCTTTGTCTATGCATATGAGTTGAAATCATTCTTTTTTCTGTGTTTAATGGTCCCATGGTAATTTTCATCTTACTTTTGATTGTTAAGCAAGAATCATAAGCATCCTTGGCTAGTTTGTCAACCCATCATATATATTGCCTATGTATGTTCTGGTTAACTAATTGGTTTTCTTATCCATTTGATTTACAAACCTATCTGATAATAGCTCTTGAAGGCCTTGTATTGCATGAATATAGCTAGACTGTCTTGAAGATACAATCCAGTGATTAAGATATTCATCTTGATCCAAACCCACACCCATTATTGAGAAAATAGTTACAAAAAGTTTAAGTTACCAAGCATCTCTGAGACACAACCTAGGAGTGTTTCCTGGAGTGATAACAAATTGGCATCATTGTCAGGGAGAGGAGATTGAAGCTCATCTTCCTTGGGAGACGACAAGATCCAACTTTGATGATAGACAAAGTTTGGACACATTTTGGGTTGTAACCATCTATCTGGCGACTCCATTGGAACGAAGTGGCTCCGAGAAGGGCTCATACTAGGGAAAACCAAGAAATACCACTGGCAACACTAGTTCCAGATACTGAGAAGGTCATCAGAAGTGGAAAAGATCTGCAAAGACAAATTTCCAGATCTACAAGAGCATCTAATCCAGGTATTTCAAGAAACACTTCTTCTTTTGTATCTAGAGAACCTCTTGTTGAATCCCCTTCTGCTGAAACTTCTAGTTCTCAGAAAATTGAGATTGTGTCAGAAATATTTAAGGGTGATGAGCCTTCAATTTCCTATGATGTTATAGATTCTATTTATGAGCATGTTACTATACTCAATTTAAGAGAAGAAGTTGTAGAATCCCTCCAAGAAAATGACTCTTCCTCTTCTTTGAATTCTTCACCAACTAAGCCTATAGAGGGTTTTTTCCATACTCATACCAGTCTTCCCATTCTTGAAGATATTTTACAAGATCTTTCCTCTAAGGGTAAAGAAAACTTGGCCTTACTACTCGGTCAGTTTTACAGAGCTTCTTATTTTCCACCCTATTCAGGAAAGTTTGCCCGCGGTAGTCATCCTACCAGTGCTTCTCTTTCTTTCCTCAGTGAATTCAGACAAGCATTGTCTATAGTCTCACCTATCCCATATCAATCATCATCTTCAGAAACTTCTTTCTCTGCATCAACCCCCAATATTTCCATGGCTGTCCCTTTGACAAAAATGGAACAAATCTTACCCAACAAGTATGCCCCTCTTGTGTTGCCCAATCCCTTATCAACCATGCCGACAAAAGATTATTAGAAATATATGTCAAAGTTTACCGGATCCGGGGATTATACTGTTGAAGAACATATAGAAGCTTTCTATTCTTATGATAAGAACATTAACATTTCCGAGGAAGATGTCTGGACCAGAATTTTTGTGCAAAGCATGGACGGCCAAGCCAGGAAGTGGTTCAAGGAACTGTCAGCAAATTCAGTGGCGGGCATTGAGCAGTTAGACGAGGTGTTTTTGAAACATTGGGGAGAAAGAAGAGATCTCTTGTATTATATTTTTGAATTCAGAAATCTAAGAAGAGAAAATGGGGAGTCTGTCTCAGACTTCACCAAAATATTTAATAAGATGTTCGACAAGATTCCTGCAGAGATCAAGCCAACTGATACATCAACAAAGATCACTTAATATTCTGCCTTTGATCTAGAATTTTTATTAATCCTTAGAGAAAGAAGGTCAGCCACACTCTCCTTAATGCAAGATGCTTCTCTTGAGGTTGAATCAAATATTATGGCATCTCAAAAACTCAAAGGAAAATTTGAGAGAAAGAAGTCGTCTATTGATCCTCCTTCTTCTTCAAATACCAAAATGGAAAATATGGCCAAGATGTTGGATAGCTTGACCTTGGAAATGTCAAAACTGAAAATTTAGAGTCAGTATCCAGTAAGAAGTAAAGAGCTTAATGCTTATGCTCCTAAGAATCCCAATGCATTCCCTTACGGAAGGAACAACTAGTAGGTCCAAATACTTCAGAGAGAAAATAATGTAGCTGATGACCAAAGGATCAAGGCCCCATTCCAAAATGAAATGCTAGAAGAATAACATGAGCTATCTCATGACGAAATTGAAGAAGAAGATTACATCAATTGCTTTGGGGATGAAAATGATTCCTCCTTTTTGACACAAATGGATTATGAGGAGGCCCAGATGGACGAGCAGATTCATGAGGTAAGCATTGAAGAATATTTTTATTAGACAGATGATCATCCAGGTTACAATTTAAGATTTAAGACTGTTGCTCCAAAGCCATTGCTTGCTTCTCCCGGGAAAAAGAAAGATGTTGTTGCCAAGCAGCCTGCTGCTCCTGTAAAGCAGATGTCCACTCTTGCAAAACAACAACAGAAGAAATTGCAGCCCCAAGACAAAGAACAGGTCTCCCTCAGAGCTCCTCCTAATGAGGTAAAACCTTCTGATAGATTGTCATACTCATTTAATTTCGAATCAGAAATTTAGAAGGTGAAAATACCTATGCCATTGACTAAACTTATGAAGAATGACATATTCAAGTCTTCTATCCTGAAGTCCCTTCAACCAAAGACTCCTCCAACTGCTGATTACGTAAACCTTCAAGATGACAAGCCCACAATGACTATAGGACCTATGGTAGAAGACCGAGTTGACTCTTGTCCACCCTTCTACATATCCCTAAATATCCATGACAAGATCCTTCACAATTGCTTGCTTGACTCAGGAGCATCACACAATCTTATACCTAAAGCAATGATGGATGAACTTGGGTTTGACGTCACAAAACCTTACCATGATCTCTTCTCTTTTGACTCTAGGAAAGTTAGATGCCTCGACCTCATAAAAGACCTTGTCATAAACCTTGCCCATCTACCAATGAGAAACATGGTAATGGATGTTGTAGTGGCTGATATTCCACCCAAGTTCAGCCTCCTCTTGTTGCGTTCATGGAGAAAAAGGCTAGGGGGTGCCTTGCAGATGGATCTTTCATATGCCACAGTTCCAGTGTTTGGAGGAGAGCTAAAGAGACGTTACAGAGAAAATCAGCTTTCCTACATCATTAGTGATGGGAAAAATTCTGTAAACCATCCAATTTATGCTTTAGACACAGACTTTGGATCATGCATTCTGCAAATAGATGATTCTCAACCAGCTCCTTTGTAGCTCACAAAGCCTAATTATCAACAGACTGATGGGGAGAGTATCCCATGTGGACCATGTTCTTTGATAGTGTCAGTAACAAAGATTCAGTAGGTGCAGGTGTAGTTTTGATTTCTCCTTCGAAAGAGGCTATGCATTTGTATTTTAAGCTTGATTTCAAAACTACTAACAATATAGTAGAGTATGAGGCTTTTCTATTGGGATTAAATTCTACCAAGGCTATGGGAATCAAAGGACTAAAAGTGTTTGGAGATGCAGATCTCATCATACAACAAGTGAACAGTACTTTCCAAGAAAAACATGTCAGATTAATTCCTATAGGGATGAGGTATGGAAAATCAGGGACTCTTTTTCCATTTTTGACATTTATTATGTATCCAGAGCTATGAATCATCTTGTTGATTCCCTTGCTATCTCATCCAGTATGTTTATTCCTCCCATGCCTCCCAGACTGAATTATGAAATCCAAGTCAAATATAGACCATCCCTGCCCGACAATATCAAATATTGGAATTTTTTTGAAGATGATGATGAGATTAGTAGATTTCTCTAGGTGGTAGATGAATTTTCTGATATGCATATTGACCAGAAAAATCAAAATGAAGAGGAATCCAAGAAGCCTAAGCTAAAAAGAAAAATGGGTCAACATGATATCGTTCAGTTTCCCAACAATTATATACCTCAAGGTTTGGTGCCTCTTGAGAAGATTCTCGATCAAAACGATGTCCCCTACAAACCTAATAAGAAGGAGAAAGCTCCTAAATCCATAAATTTGTCCGCTGAATTAGCCGTTGATCATAGGTCTGATTATTGCAACATTATGAAGGCATTTGTTGATGTTTTTGCCTGGAAATACAATGATCTAAAAACCTATGATCCTGAGGTCATTCAACATAAGATTCCCCTTGAGAAAGACACCATCCCTTTCAAACAGAAAATGAGACCTATCAGTCCTCTCCTATTCCCTGTAATTGAAAAGGAAATAAAAAAGCTCCTTGATACCAAAATTATAATTCCTTTAAGATACTCTAAATGGATCGCAAATCTAGTAATAGTGAGAAAGAAAAATGGTGAGATCAGGTTATGTGTTGATTTTAGAAACCTAAATAAATTCTCAAAGAAAGACAACCATCCCCTACCCAAGATGAAACATTTGCTGCAAATAATTTCAGGGGCCACTGTCATGTCTTTCCTAGACGGCTTCTCAGGCTATAACCATATTTATTTACATCCTGATGACCAAGAAAAAAATGCTTTTACTACTCCTTGGGGTACCTACATGTACACCAAGATGCCATTCGGGCTAATGAATGTCGGGGCCACTTTTCAGAGGGCCATGGACATAGATTTCGTGGGAGAGAAGGACAAGTTTTTCCTCATCTATATTGATGATATCACAGTTTATTCTAGCAGTCATGAAGAGCATTTGAAGCATCTGAAAAGAGTATTTTTGAAATGTAGACAGTTCAAGATTTCGTTGAACCCCAAAAAATATCAATTTGGTCTCAAGAAGGGTAAGCTCCTAGGCCACATTGTTTCAATGGGAGGAGTGAAAATTGATCCATCTCGAGTGGAATAAATTTAGAGGTTGTCCATACCAAGGTCAAAGAAGGATATCAAATCTCTACTTGGTAAGAAAAAATTTGTCAGAAGATTATTCCAAATTTCGATGAGCTAGTGAAACACATAACCTCTATGCTAAAAAAGGGATCCTAAATAAAATGGATAGACAATGCAAGAAGTTCATTTCAGGATATCAAACAGACTATCATGGAATCCCCCACTCTAATCAGTCTGGATTACACCAATAACTTCTATATTTTCTCTTTTGCTTCCTATGACATGGTGGCAACAATCTTGTTATAAAAATATGATGAAAGTCTTGATCACCCGGTGGCCTTTTTCAGCAAAGCACTCAGAGATGTTGAACTAAGGTATGATCCTATAGAAAAACAAGGTTAGGATCTCATTAAGTCATTAAAGGCTTTCAGAATTTATATCCTCCATGCAAAGGTTGTTGCCTATGTTCCTTCAGCCTCTGTGAAGGATGTATTGACTCAGCCTGATATTGATGGAAAGAGAGATAAATGGATCACAAAAATAATCAAGTTTGACATAGAAGTGAATCCCAATAAGCTGGTAAAAAGCCAAGGCCTTGCCAAGCTTTTGACAGAAGAGAACTTTATTCTTTTGGACATAAATTTCATTGGGGAAAGTTCAGCGATTTTGCAGACAGGGGTAGCAGCAGAAGGACAACATGGTAGCCAGCAGGTGGCTGTGCATTTGTTTTCATGTGAGTGGTATTCAAGTATTATTCATTTTTTACAAAAGTTGGAGGTTTCTCTTGAACTTAGCATGACTCAAGCCCAAGCCCTTAAGCTCAGAGAAATTAAATTTTGCATTAATAATAATCTTTTGTATTGGAAAGATCCTGATGGTTTACTACTAATATGTTTAGACAAAAAAGAGTCAACTGAAGTCATGCATCAATTTCATTCAAGTATTTATGGAGGCCATCATTACTAGAAGACCACAACTCATAAAATTTTAAGGGCCGGGTATTATTGGCCTTTTCTTTTTTCAGATGTGTGCGCCTTTGTGAAATCTTGTGATAAGTTTCAAAGATTCATAGGAAAACAACAACTAAAATCTCTGTCCCTAAGACCTATTGTAGTGAATGCTCCTTTTCAACAGTGGGGTTTAGATTTCATAGGCGAGATTAATCCTTCATCTAGTGGTTAGCATAAATGGATCTTGGTAGCCACTGACTATTTTACAAAATGGATAGAGGCAATCCCCACTAGAAATGCCACTCATTAGGTCGTCATGAAATTTCTCTATGAGAACATCCTGAGCAGATTTGGTTGCCCAAAAAGGCTAGTGACAGATAATGAAACATCTTTCAAAGCTGATGCATTGGTTGAATTGTCAAATCAATGGATATTCAATTGGTACACTCTACTTCCTACTACCCTCAAGGTAATGGCCTTGTTGAGTCATCCAATAAGAGTCTAATCAGAATCATCAAAAATTTGTTGGAGGAAAACCAAAAGAGTTGGGATTCTAAAGTAAAGTTTTCTCTTTGGACAGACTGAGTAACTAACAAGAAATCCATAGGAACTTCTCCCTTCAAACTGGTTTATAAAACTGCTGCCATTTTCCCTATTCAGCTAGTTTTCCCAGTGGCTAAGTTTTTTCAGCAGGAACAAACTGAATCAAATGATATGATGAGAAGAATGCTTGACTTGGTAGAGTTGCAGCAAGTCATAGAACAATTGGTGGATAAATCAGAGGCTCATCAAAAGAGGATCAAGGATACTTTTGACAGAAAAGAAAAGGTGGATGATTTTCAAGTTGGTGACTCGATTCTGAAGTGGGATGCCCTCAGACAAGATAAAGGAAAGCACAACAAGTTTGACTCTTTGTGGACCGGTCCTTTCATGATAACTCAAGTACAACACAACAACACCATCATTCTACAAAGTATGAAAGGTGAAGAAATGTTTGGTGGCCCAATCAATGGGTGTTTTCTGAAACTCTATTTTATCTAAGGCTTCAAAACCTTGTCATTGTAATTTTTATTTTTGTTTTCAGCTTTGGTTTTTACAAAATAACTCCATGCCCAATGGAAACACTAGTAGATAGGTTTGAATTTTCGTTTTTTAGGAAAGGCATTGGTTTTGTGGTTCTTGAAACCTCACAGGGAGGCTTTCACCCCCAATAGGAGCTAGTGTTATCTCCTCAAATAAATCAATTGAGATTTTTCATTTTAGGTGATAGGATGTCTTTAAAAAGGTACTTTTAAAAAAAATGTAAAGCTCATTTTTCAAAGATTTACGCCCGTAATAAAGTTTAAATAAACATTTTTTTATTTTTTATTTGATCTAATTCAAATATTAGGTTTCAGTGGCTTAGGCGAACATTTCAATTGTTCATTAGCCACCGAAAGCCTTATCTTTCAGAAGCTTAAACAAACAAATCTAGGGCCTTTTTAGCCACCGAAATCATAGAAGCGGGGAAAGACCCGACACGTCCTATCACACATTTCAACCAACGGGTTCGATGTTTTTATGATTGCACAAACCTCCGAAAAGACTGGAGAACGAACCGTTCACGACCGGAAGTTGATCTCTCTATGATATAAGCAAATCTTTCCAGATCATTATATCATTAAGCCATGTGCTTATGTACCCTCCATTTATTATAGTTATCCACCATTACTGCTGCAAATCATCAACCATTCTGCCACATCCCTTGTAATCATTGCCACGTTCTAAAGGTCACCCCAATTTTCTCATTTCTATCACAGCCGAGCCGAATTTCGCTAGTTCTACGCGGTGCAACTCTCCCTCGAAATGTGCTCCTTCAATCACAGGTGTGAGAAATCATTGTGGAAAATGAAGAAAGGAACGTAAACCCTGACGAAAGAGCTCGATGACATCAGTTACCTGAAATCCCACCCAGAGGTATGTCAAATGTTCAATGATGCAGGGTGTTACAATTTTTGCAAAAAATTATAGAGTTCTCATCAGCAGGTGGCAGAGGCCTTTTCCCTCAATTTCAATGGAAATAAAGCAATCATAGGCCGGGATGAATTCGAGATATAGGAAACCCTCATAGCTGAAGTGAAAGAGCTTCCCATGGCTAGAGAGAAATGGTTTAAAACTACTGTTATTAAGAATGTTTAATTAAGGACTTATTTGAAACAAGAACACATGGGTTTGATATGGAAGAAAGATATTCCTATATCTTTCCTTGAAGAGAAATGGCAATAGTTATTAAAATCCATAATGGTTTATGTAACTTGTGAAGGGTGATACAACAGGGTGATGATTTACCATTTTAAACTTATAAATCATTTGACTGGTAGAAATCCACTCAATCTGTCCTATTTTCTCCACCAAATTTTATCCAAGATGGCTCATCAGGTCCAGGCCAAGCCTAATCAAGTTGCAGGTAGATTATCTCACCATAGTCTGATCAACCTTTTGGTTTCTGAGCTGTTGCAAAGAAGAGGTAAAGAGTGGAATTACTTCTTATTCTAGAATGATTTCCAGACTGAGTTTCAGCCTGAGGGAAAAAAGAGTCCTCATTCCAAGAAGTCTTCCACTCTCAGAAGTGGAAAGAGGAGGAGGAGAGCTATCTCTCCAGCCCCAGTCAATCAACCCTATCCTTCCTCTAAGCTTGGAAAAACTAAGAAGAAATTAAATTTCAACAGTGAAGAAGAAAAGGCCAAAGAATCCCTAGTGAACAAAAACATTCCTAATCTTCCTTACATAGACTCGGAGGATGAAGAACACTAGATTGAAATAGGGCACGAGGATTCAGTTACCACAAGGCATGAAAATTCTGTTTTTGTGGATAAATACACAACAAGTTATGAGAACCTTCCATCACCTACACCTCAAGAAGAACAAGAACCACAAATTGCAGATGCCTCATCTAGCAAACGAGTGAAACAGAGTAAATCAAAAGAAATCAAGAAGATTAAGAAAAAGTTAGCCGAGGAAGAAGTGCTAGAAAGGGTAAGAAAACCTAGGTATGAAACTCTGTCAAAGAACTTTGCAGAAAGAAACTCATCTTTGGAAATATTAGCCCATGAAAGCATAAAGGAGAAGAAAAAGAAAGACAAAATTGTAAAGAACTACAACATCTTATGGAGAGTAGCTCAGGGTTTGAAGAAAAAGGTTAGGGATTTGAGGAAACAAGCTTTGTCCTCAAAACACCAGGCTCAAACACATGCTTCTCTTGAGACCCTTGCAGAGATGGCATTTCAGTGCAATGAACCAGAGGTAGCCAGTAACCCTACAAATTTTGAGCAAGATGCAGAAGCCTAAAACGATCTATCCTAAGGCGTTTTTGAGGTAAGACAAGAGTATTTTTGAAATTATGATAATCTCAGGTTTCGGTGGCTTAGGCGAACATATTGATTTCTCATTAGTCACTGAAAGCAGAACTTTCGGTAGCTAATCGGCCCGAATTATATCTACTCTAGCTACCGAAAGCAATGATAAGGCAAAAAGTTAATGTTTTTGCACAGGTCTAAGTTTTCCTTTTTCAAAAACCTCAGAAACGGTTCCAATCGATGGAAGATAATTAATGACATCCTTATCAAGAGTTTGTTTTGGTTTTGGAGGTTCTCTACAAGACAGAAAGGTAAACAACGGTTAGCTATTTTCAAGGTTATAAGATTGTTTGATTGTCAAGAGGTGTCATGTCTGACTCCTCCCATATCACATGAGATCCAGCAGCCTCGGAAGGCTCACTACACCTGCCAAAGAATTTGAAGAACATAAAGATCAGTCGAAGATTTGAACTGACCTGGTCTATATGATATTTATCTACTTTCTAGGCCAGTTATTTACTTTCTATTTTGGGAAAAATTCAATCCAGTAATCTAGGATCTTGGAACTCTTTGTAAGAGGCTATAAAGCCTAAAACATTCAATAAGCAAAGGGTTCGATTTTGAGTTCTATAATCCACTGTTATTGTAAAAAGACACTTTCTTTAATATATTAAGCCTGCAAGATTCTTTCATTTGTTATTGTCAGACTCTCCTTCATCTTTGTCTATGCATATGAGTTGAAATCATTATTTTGTCTTTGTTTAATGGTCCCATGGTAATTGTCATCTTACTTTTGACTGTTAAGCAAGAATCATAAGCATCCTTGGCTAGTTTTTCAACCCATCATATATATTGCCTATGTATGTTCTAGTTAACTAATTGGTTTTCTTATCCATTTGATTTACAAACCTATCTAATAATAGATCCTAAAGGCCTTATATTGCATGAATATAGCTAGACTGTCTTGAATATACAATCCAGTGATTAAGATATTCATTTTGATCCAAACCCACACCCATTATTGAGAAAATAGTTACAAAAAGTTCAAGTTACCAGGCATCTCTGAGATACAACCTAGGAGAGTTTCCTATAGTGATAACAGAGTGTACTATAAGTCAAATTGGATACAAAATAAATTATTTAAATAATAAAATTAATGGATAAATTAGTAATTAGACAAGTGGTTAGAAGTTGGTTAACCGTAAAATAAGGAAAGTGGGTTAATATCATTAAAAGGTAACCCGTTGAGGAAGCTACATGAAAGTATAAATAAGAGGTAAGGCTCTCTCATTTTAAAACACACTTGATCATATTGAATATCTACAGGGGACTGAGGTAACCAAAGGATATCTAAGCTGAATTTCAAAGGGAAGGTGAAGTAAAGAAGGCCAAGATTCAAGGGAGGACAAATTCTTCTGATGATGCTTTCTAAAGTATGTTTTTTACAGTTCATCTCACCAGTTTCGCAATACCTTTTTTTCTAGATTGATTCATCCCATGAAATTGGGAGGCCATTGAGGAAACATATCCAAGTATCTTTGGTACAAATTTTAGCTTGTGGGTCATTGTATGTTTGGAGTTACACTCCGTGGAAAATAGGGTTTGTGGCTAGTCCTGAAACTAATCTAAAACAGGTGTCTCAGGTAACAACATCATAACTTCTTCATAACATATCCAAATTCAGTAAGACTAAATGCATTGGTTAGAATACAGTCTTTAGTATTATGTGTACAATTTTTATATCCATACAAAAAATATTCGGTGCGGGGCACGCTCTACAAGTTCTCTCTGTAAAATAATCCAGAATTCAACAAGGTATTCAATATTTGCTATAACTCCTATTCTGAGAGGTTCCAAGTAGTGAAATCTTGAGGAATTGCATAAACGACACTGAAGAACATTGTGTACCATTTTTAGATCTTTATTCATTACAGGTACATTGTTATGATTATTTCAAGTTAGGGTTGTTCACTAATCCAAAATTAGTCATGTGAGACTAAAGTAAAGTTTGATGAAAATGCTAGTCTCTTGTTGTTAAAGTTAAGGAAGCTTTGCAGTTATGTGATCTTATACACCAGGTCTATTACAAAGTTACAAATCAGATTTGAATGATGAAATTGATGAGGGATTTTGGTTGAGGTACATATTGGGTACATGGTCGAGACAAGTAGTTGATGAGTTGGCACATATATGAGGTGTATAGTTGATGATGTTGGTACATATTGATGAGTCATAGTTGATGAGTAGTTGATACATGATTGGTACATACTTGGTACATGGTTGGAGGAACTTGTTAGTAGTATTGTTGACACATGGTTTATGGATGATGTAGCATACTTGTATTGGTATATTATTAGAAGCACATATTGATCTTGGTGATGATTATGAGTTGTTGTGTTATGCTTGGTTGATGCACAACTTTGAGAGATGTCTTGGTGACTAATCTTGATGAGTAGATTTGATTTGGTTGATTAGATTGATGAGACATGTTGTTGTGATAGGTTGTTTGGACATGTTGTTGTGACAGGTTATTCATACAGGTTTGGTGCATGGTTGATGCACTTGTTTATGGTACATGTTGCTTACAGGCTATTTGGTATAGGTTGGTGCATGGTTCATGAACTTGTTTATGGTACAGGTTGATTACAGGTTGAGGTACAGGTTGATGCATGGTTCAGGTTATTGGTATAGGTTGTTTGGTGCAGGTTGATTAGTACAGGTTTACAACAATATATCTATCAGTGATAGTGTGAGAGTGGTTCTATAATTCTACTTATATGTCAGGGCAGTTGAACAGGGCAAGGACAGGTGGTTTTAGCCAACTTATGGTTGTAGCCATAGAGAATATGGGGTTGTAGCCTCCTTTTGGTTGTAGCCAGAGAATTAGGGAGTTGTAGCTTCCCTCAGGTTGTAGCCTGAGAAACTAGGGGATCAGAGCCTCCTTCCAGTTGCAATTGGAAAACAAAGAAAATTGGTGCTTCCAATGAATGTAATTCTTAAATGCATATAAGAAAAATCATTATGTGGTTTTCTCCCTCTTTGGGTTTCCATGTAAAAACATTGGTGTACTGTGTATGTGTATGATTGCTCATTTGTTCATTTTTTATTTACTCTGCAACTATTGGATGATAATTCTACATTGATATAACACTTGCATATTGTGGTTAAAAAGGAATTAATTTTTCTATTACTGGTTCACCCCCCTCTCTCAATAATCCAACACCAAATTCTTCACAATAGTGTTCAAAAAGCAGGTCAGCTGAAAAATATTTCTTGCAACGATAATGAAAGGAAACATGAAAATATGTTAAATAAGATATACTAGAAGGCAATAATGATTTGAACCATTCCCATGTCTCTCCCTCTAATGAGTACATGAACATTTTCATTAATACATCCTCATGATGTAAACCCAAATGATGCATGACTTCATGAAATTCAAGGAAATGATCTATAGGGTTATCATCTCTATCTTCTCTAAATCCGGGGAAGTAATCACCCCACTCATCTATAGTAGGAACAACATTTGGAAAAACAGGAACAATAGAAAAATTAAGAGGAGAAAACCTTGAAGCAAAGATGGCTTCCATCTGAAAGTATGATTTCTTGGAACTATGGAGTCTCCAGTGGATTCTTTAACCATGGAGTTTCCAGGTGAATGATATGCAGTCTGAATGTGTCTAGATTTTTTGTACCATCAAAAAATCAATCTGATCGTTGTTGTTCTCCCAATGAAAGATTACTTCATTACTTCATTCCTTGAAAACGATGCCAGAATATGTTGGTCCTAAGGTCTACACCTGACTGCTAAAGGGTAGATCTAGGACACCTCAAGTGTTGGAATGATTGGATTTTATGAATTAGGTTTGTTGGTCAGCTGATAGATAGGTTTTCAAGTGTAGGGACCTGGTTGGAATGTTCATCAATATCACTGTAAGGTTCCTATTAGCTAGTGGCATGCAAATTTGCGAGTAGGTAAAGATATGAAGAATAAAACAAGAAAATGAAAGAAAACATACAATCTGCTTCTTGTTGTATGAAATTTCATACTTGAAATAATATTCCATATCTAAAACATGTATCTTGACACAAATCATCCAAACAAGGTTGTATTACAACAAACTATTTGCTGCAAACAATAGTTAAAACCAGGTTGAATAGCAATAAGCAGTTCATTGAAACGATATTTGAAAGGAAAGGAAACTACACATTGCATACATTTCCAACTTGCATCTATATAATATTAAGAAGGCACAAATATTTGAGAAGAAAAAACACAATCTGTCACCAAAACTTATATTCACTAGGTAGGAAACTTTGCAGTCTTATGCTTCGGGTCCAGCCAAAATTTTGATGCTTTATCTCCCAAAAACTGAACCCTTTTACATTCAAAAACCTATCTATTTATATTTGCCCCAAGATGGTTCGACCACCTATCGAGGATCTAACTCTAAATTTGAACTTTACATCACAAATAGATCCACTAGATCCAACTTGACTTCGACTCCTTAATTACAATTGTAAACATTTATTTGACTTGAGTGAATTTGGGTTGAAGTATCATTTCATAACTTCTCCTCAATTCGACCTTAACAAAAATATGGCTCATATAAAAAATAAAATAATCACTTATTACAATTGGTATCAGTATCATTAACTAAACCAACAAAACTCTATAAGTGCAAATGTAAGTAAAGTTGATAATTGAAGTGGAACAACTCCATAACAAAGTATTCAAAACTTGTAGATGGAAATTGACTGTGCATGGATTCCCACGTACACTAAAACTGGAGTCCAATATGGAATACAAGTGGATCATCTGGCATAATTCCCAAAGTCATTTCCCCTTTGACAGCAATAAACCTTTAACACTAGAACAAAACTCACCCAAAATTTGGCAAATTTATGGGAAAAAAGACTCAAAGCTCTCTTTGATTATCCAAAAACCTGATACCTGTGTAAAAAAGGAGAGACATTTCTGTGAATGGGATTTTTCCAAACAAAAACCTCTTTCATTTTTCAAAAATTCACCTCCAGTTGTTCGGAAAGCGCACCCAAATACAATGACAAAAACAAGGAAAAACAAAGAATTTGGCAAATTTATGGAAAAACGGCCTTAAAGATATCTTTGATCCTCCCAAACAGTGATACCTGTATAAAAAAAGAGAGAGGGTTTTGTGAATGGTATTGTTCCTAACAAAAAACTCTTTCATTTTTTGAAAATTCAACTCCATATGTTCGGAAGGCGCACTGAAATCCAATGACTAAAACAAAGTATCCGGGCAGTGCCAATGATACTTTATTTGTAAATTTGCATGTTGTAATTCAAGTGTTTGATTTGTTTGATGCATGGTAGTGGTCACAGGATCATCCTTAGAATTTTTGTGTGACAATGGGCCTGTTGGGGTGGCATGTTCATCTCCCTGTCTAATATAAACCTTGTTGCTTTCCTTTTCCCTTTGTTTTGTTATAGAGGGCCTTAATTGTCTTCGTGTGGTTTCTTCTCTTGGTGGATTAATTGATCTGTCTTTCTCAGATCAGGTTCTCTCTTTTCTAGGTGTGGTCTTTTTTTCATCTTGCTGGGAAGCTTTAGATGAATGCCTAGGTTTAGGATAAACCCTAGCTGCTTGGCTTTCCTCCTCCCTCTGTTCCTTTGATTGTTGATTGGTTTCTTGTCCTTCTTGTTGTTGCTCAGTTTCTTTTACTTCTCTAATTTCTAGAATGGATTTGAACAGTTTGAGCCCTTGTTGCTTTATTCTGTTCAATTTCCAATGCTCTCGGGGGAAAACCATTGCATTCTAATTACTTCTGCTGGAATTGTTGGCCGAATGTATGCATTAATTTGGGTTCCTTTATCACCCACAATAATTATAACGGATGATCCCACAATGATAACAGTTCAAGGCGCAAACCTACATGACCCTTAGTATTATCACACTAAATTGCCTTAGGTCTTTTAGTTTGTTTTCAATATTTTTCAAGCCTTAGATTTTAATTTTTCTTTTAAGGTCTCATCCCTTTAAAATTTATGTTTGGTAGGACCCCTTAGATGATTAAAGTTTTTGAGTCTTAGCTCTAATTTGATCCTCAATTTGGTTTTTGATCCTTGAACCATTTTAGCTCATGACTCATTTTGGTCCCCTTCATGACTTGTCTCTAGGTCAATCCCTCCCATGAATAGATTGATGTGATACTCCTCTCTCCTCACTCATGACCTCATAAGCATACCTCAACGTCCTCTCTTACCTATCTAATCACATTTTGAAATGGATGCGATGCCTACTCATCACGCAGTTCTGTAGCGCCTATCACGTTCATCACACTTCCACCTCGAGCCATGATTTCCATGACTGATGTCATGTACCTTGTTTTCGGTGCCATAAGTCTGTTAAAGACGCCTTCAAAGATATTGCATTCATGAGACTTGGTAATGATTTCTAATTTTGAAAAGCTCAACAATGATGTGTTGCGCAAATTCATAAGCTCTGATCAGGTGACAATGAGGTAACCAAGTTCGAGACTGAAGTGGGTTCGAAGGATGAATTTTTCGTAATATCATCCTGATATTTCATTCTAGGATCCAATAGGTGTCTACTTCAAAGGTATCTCGTGTTCGCCCCCCCCTCTGCATATTAATTTTCACAAGGAATTTATGCTCGAGTTTTGGTTGGCCAATTTTACATAGTCGTAAGGGGCTTGTCTTCGCATGGTAGCCTGGTCTTCTTTCTTTTCTAGACCTGTATCTTCATTGTCTATGTATAAGTCAGTTTATCAATGCCTGCCTCAGTTATTTAGATGGAAAGCCTATAAATAACCTATCCTCTGTGTACACGTTGTGCTACCCAGAGGTGCTTCTCAAACCCTCTCTGTTTCCTTACTTCTTTTTACCTCATAGTTTGGCCTTTTTCTCAATCACAAAGGGTCAATTTCGGAATACACCCTCACTGTTTACACTCCAAAGTACCTATAGAATACTTAGGGTATAATTCCTAAAATTGAGCTTGGCCTACTAGCATCAGTCTGTCCAAAAGGGCCAGCCTTACATCTGAAGCCCGATTCAAAGCCTTCCTGGTCATTACCATCCCTTAAACTTCTTAAAGGCCCTCATTTTGAGCCATGGAGACTCCTCAATCGAGGAAGGCACGCAAAGGTGGCAAGGTGGTCAGAACAGAACCGGTGGACATGCATATTTTTGATACAGAACCCATTGAAAGAGAGGCATTTCAAAGAGTAGGGTGCCTCTCTTTCTGTCAGAACATGTAGAGAGGCCATCTAGAGGTAGAAATATAGTTTGCACTACAGTTTGATGGTAAGAAAACTAAGGTTGGGGATTTGGATTTTGAAGTGAGTGAAGCCTCTATCTCAGTTGCAACAGGGATCCCCATTACAGGTGAAAGGTGGTTCAAATCCATGGCTTTGAGTTCAGCCTATGAAAAAGAATTTTTTAAACCTGGATATCAAGCCAATGACTTGTCCAAAAGTATGCCAAGGAGTCAATTGATTGAACAATTTGACAGATTACTGAATATCATATAGAGATATTTTACTTGTGAAGGGAGATTCAACACCTTGTACCAGTACCATATAAGGTTGTTGCTACATTTTACTGGTAAGTTTGAGATGAATGTTCCTTATTACTTGTTGAGGAGTATAGGTAAGATGTAGGACATGATACAATCCAAATCCAAGGATGTGGATTCTATCCTTTTCCACTATGGACTAATCAGAATGTTGGTCTCTGAGGAATTGGTTAAGAAAGAGATTTTGTGGGAGCATTTTGTTTTTAATTCTCATTTCAAGTTGGATCTAGCACCAACTCCTCAATCATAAAGGGAAAGTCCTTTGCCACCCACTAGTACTTCTAAAGCAGGGACTAGTAGGAAGAGAAAGGGCAGATCCCATGTTCAGGTTGCATAGATTAGCAAGCAGGTCACAGAAGTTGAGGAGGAATTTTTCCCTTCTCCACACAGAGATTTTTCACCACCTCCTCCACCGGGGTTAGAAGAGGTGCATTCTTCTACCAAAGCTGCATCCAAGAAAGGGAATAATCTTCTCTTTCCCTCTTCTCCTCCAACATTTGAAATCAGGGGTAAAATACCTTTCACAAGGTCATCAATTCCTGAGGTTTTCCAAGAGAAGCCTTTACTAGAAACCCCTATTCTAATGAAGAAGGGAAAAAGCATTGAAAATCCTATGAAGGAGAAACCAGAGACCCCTATCTCAAAGAAGAAGGGAAAAAGCATTGAAAATACTGTGGAAGAAAAACAAGAATCCCTTGTACAGAAGGGTAAAGGTAAAGGTATTAAAAGACCTTTGGAGAGAAAAGATGAAACCTTTGTGAAAGACTTTGAGGAACCTGTGATAAGAAGTGAAGAAACCCCTGTGCAGAGGAAGAATAATAAAAGTAAATCCATCAAGGAACCTTATGAGGAATACAAGACACTTTCCATGTGGGAGGAAGAGGAGTCTAAGAAAAATCCTATTGAGATAGCGCATGCCACTGTTCCTCCTGACAGTCAGACCTATAAAAGACTTATCAAGCAACTTAGAGATGCAAGAAAAGAAATAGATTGTCTTAAAGAAGAATATAAGGTCCACTTGGCTCAGATGAAAGAGCTCATGGAGGGATACAATTACACCCTTGACTTGGCAAGGTTTGCAGCAAGAAGAGCCCAGCCCCTTCATAGATAGCTAAAGAATCTTTACAGATAGAACAAGGGCTTTCAGTCTCAAAATAGGAAGCTAAAGGTTGAGCTTAAGCACTTTCAAGATGAGGTAGCCCAAAGAAACTTATAGGTGTTGGTTAAAGATTCCATTGAGGATGACAAACCAACAACTAAGGAGAGCACAACTACACCAAATAAGCATGCCAATGCTAAGAAGAAGAAGTTTGTTGTGTCAATTGAAGATCCTCTTTCTACCAGAAAGAGTATGAGGTTAAGTGTCAAAATGAAAAAATAACTGGTAAAGGGTAAGCCCCATTTTTGAGGATGTATATTTTTGGGAGGATTAACCAATATTAAAATATTATCTCTACCATATATACAGGCTTCTAAGTGCTTAACAACTTGGGTTTTGGGTTTTTTGCTAAGTGTTATCTTCCCCATTGGTAGAAGGCATTACCTATTGTGTAGTCAAGGCTCTTGATTAAAACTGTTTTGTCATCATGAAAAATCACAAATTATTCTGCACATGTTCAAGGATTGAAGGCACTGCATTTTTGTAATGCTACCCAAACCTACACACAGACACACTGTAAGTGGCACTACCTAATATTTCACAGAGGGAAAATAATTAGCACACATGCGCAGAGTAAGGGGTGCTACCTAATGGCGCTACTGAATATTTCACAGAGGGTAAAGGTTTGCATACAGGCGTAACATAGAGGGGCTACCTAATATTGCACAGAGAGCAGAGTCTGTACACATATGCAGCACAATGACGCTACCTACAGGCGCTATATTTTATCCTTGTAGTGCACTACCCAGATTTGCTACCCAAGGAAGATGTCAATAAAGACCAGGGATCTAGGAGGACCAAGCTAACAACTTTTGGATAAGTTGATGATGAAGAAGGAGGGAGAAGCAACAACTAGCATCATAAAGACAACCATATGCTTTGAAAGACATATAGAAAAAAAGGAGTTGTGCAATAAAAGGGAATCAAATTAGTTTGAAATTCAGTTGGATTAGTCACCAACATTTTCCTGTTTTATAGCATAGGTGGTTAGATAAGTTGTTAGATCAAACAAATGTTTAAAGTTTTTCAAGGGAAGGAGGCCATCTCGTACCTCCAGTTTTTGCCTCCCTTTTGTTATAAATAGATAGATCATTTTCTTTAGTAGGTTCAGATGGTTGAGCAAGGCTCCCTTATACTGTAATATTTTGATGAAGTAATTGTGATCTAGTGATGTACTGGACTTAAGACTTTTTGACTAATAGAAATCAACTTCTCTTTCAACCTGTTTTCTTCTGATGCTAAATGTTCATTCTTTGAATGATTCACATGAATGATTGTGGTGATTTTATGATGTATGTTTGATCATTATGTTATCATGATGTTTATTTAGTTTCCTTAGTTTTTTAGTTCAAGAAGATCTTGTGTTAAGAAACTTTCCTCCTTAGGCTTTTGTGGACCTGATGTTTACAACAACCCCTACACTTCTCTCATTCAAGTCTTCCCTCTATTAATACTTACTCCCAAAATACTTATTGAAGTTATCCAAGACCTTATTTGTTGGTGCATGCTAGCCCTGTTATCTGAGTTAGAACATTATCACTTCACTCCTTTTTCCATTTGACCCTTTAAACACCCTTACATTCACTTACAATTTGATGGGTATTGGGCTTACCTTCCATGCAATCTGAAGGTGACTCCTAGTGCTAACACTTAGCATGAAGTGTGTAATGATGATTAAACTAGTGGTAACCCGCATGATATCGAGTGTTCAGGGACATGCACACGCATGCGAGGTGTCAACACAACTTAATTCAAAAATTTAAATTGTTATGAACGTTAAAACCAACAAAAAAACGCATTTTTTTTATACTTGCAAGAATAAGCACATTCTTGTAATCAGTGTCCTTTTGCATCAAAATCCTAAGCTAAATCATTTTCAAACTAGTAGTGACATAACCATGGTGATGTGCATTATTCATTTCAAATCATGACTTGTATTAATCTTATAAAGAGAAATGAAATGATGAAAAAAAAATAGGAAGATAAAAACAAATTAAAATGACTCATCACACCATTGAAGAGAAACTAAGTAAAAACTAGGTTGACAGATGGATGGGATGATGGAGGAATAGAAGGGAGAGGTGCAGACCTAGGATTTAACATAAGGTCAAAAATTCATGTTTTAATGGTAATCGAAGGAGCTAGAAGAGTTCAATGAATCAACGACCTAGATTGTGTTTGATCTCAAGATCAACAACCTAGATTCGTTGTGATATATTTAAAAATTTCTAAGGTTTTTGGAGTTAGTAAGGTCGAGAAGATAAATGGACAAGATCAATTTTCAACAGTTGGGAAAATGAAACTAATCGATGGTATGGATTCATTTTCCCTCGTTGGGAAGTTGGATATTACCAATGGTCAAGATCATTTTGAGTGAGAGATCAATGGCCTACATTCATTGGGGATTTGGTCAAAATTTTCTAAGTGTTGAGGTTTGACCAAGAGAACTTGTCGATGGTCGATGGTTAGATTGATGAGTTTGGTGAAGAGTTTGGCTCAGAAAAATTAAATATATGATGGTCGATTTCTAATGATCGAGCATCGATAGAGTTGGGCGAAGTTTGAATAGATAAACAACCGAGATCATTTTCGAATGAGAAATTGACAGTCCAAATTCATTTGAGTTTTGGTCGAAATTTTCTAAGTGTTGGAGTTAACCAAGAGAATTCACCAATGGTTGATGGTTATGTCGGTCGAATTAGCAAAGTGTTTCAGTTGGTGTTGGCCAATTCGATGAAGTGGTTTGATCGAGAAAGAGAAAGTGTTGATCATTGTTGGGATCCATTTTTATCATACTTTCTACCATATAAATAGACTCATCATTACACATTCTCCCCGCATTTTGTCACTAACATATCCCTAATTACACCATAAACCTCCATTATCTCTTGTTATTCATTCTATGTGGTTAATACACAATTTTCCATATTTGTACTGATTAAAAGGATGATTATACAATATTTTTGTTGATGGTGGTTTAATCCTATGTTTTTATGTCTAAACAATTTGTTCCCACGCTAAAATGCATTCGGTACCCACACTGAAGCTCATCTGGTACTCACACTCCAAGTCATCTGGTACCAGAAGGTTCTACATTCATTCGGTACCTTCACAATCATCCAGTAATCATACTCCATGTCATCTGGTACTCAGAATTCATCTAATCTGGTAATAGAATGTTCCAGAAACCATCCGGTACCAGAATGTTCCAGGTCATATGGTACCAACATCAACAACCATCCGATACTGGACTATAGTTGAAAATTTTGAATGCTTCTAGAGGAAAATCGGGGACATGGGTTTTGTCCAGAACAATGTCAAAATACAAGAAGTTGGGATAGAATTCACCCAGCTGGCATGTGTGGACCTCCAACTCAGGGGGAATGATTCTTCCAAAATTAGTAAAAATCTCAAACTGCCAACTTGTGCCTCGATTTCCATGTCGATGGTATCATATATAGAAATTCTACAATATGGGTTTTGTCTAGAATGTGGAAAAATGAGTAATACACAAACACGTTTTTGTTGGAAGATTGGTTGTTGTCATTGATGTCAACCCTAGTCATGGGTTTTGGACCACAAGATTGATGAAGTTATTTGGACATGACGGAAAATGCACATGCAGATACAACACCCATGGATGGATAGTATACATCATGCTGTTTCCGGTGGTATGTGGCACGTCACGTGGATCCTCATGGTTGAGGAGAAATGAATTTTTGAAGATGACAAAGTGAATTGTACATGTAGG
>ML788912.1:93070-133849 GCA_009831015.1 Picea engelmannii | reverse complement strand
TGGAAATGTTGCATTTGGAGATGACTCATCTACCAAAATACTTGGAAAAGGAATTGTAAAGCTTGGAAGTGAAAATGTAAAAGCAGGAAAAGTCCTATTGGTTGAAGATCTGAAGCATAATCTCCTCAGTGTCAGCAAAATGTATGATCAAGGATACACTCTTACGTTTGATTCCCGAAAATGTAAAATCAGAGAAAATAACTCAGGAAGATTGGTTGCAACTGCAACAAGAAGACCGAACAACATATACATCCTAGACATGAAGAAGAGAGAGAATACAGAAGCCACACAAAAGGATTCTAAGGAAGAAAACGTCCCAAAGACCAAAAATAAGGATGAAGTATTATTGAGTGCCACATGTTTAGGTCTTCATCTCAACATGGGAAATGTTGAGACAAAGTCTAATGGAAGAAGAGACATGAAAGAGCTTGTAACTATGAGAAGCCTGCATAGAGAAGTGTTGACCTATAGGGAAGATAATGAAAGGATTATGAAGACTCAAGAATAGATACTTCGAGCTTAAATATGTTGCATAGGAAAGTTAACAAAGACTCTCGCACAAAGAAAGCAACCAATGCTAGACAAGTGACAACATCCAAATCCATAGAAGAAAGGATGATCATGGGAATGGAAAGATGTAAATAAGCATGAGTAGGCACCATCATTCTCCAAGGTAATCCACCAAAACAACTGATGCAATTTCAGGTATAGGGAGCATCCCAAGTGTGTCTCTTGTTAGGAGGAAAAGGAGAAGGCCCAAGGAATACAATTTTCAAGGTGAACTTAGGAATATCAAGCCACCAAATTTCAATGGTGAGCATAGGAAAAGAGAAGAGGTTGAGTCATAGCTGTTGGAAGTGAAGAAATATTTTCAATTGGATGATTACCCCTCAAGGGAAGAAGATAGAATTGGAACCTACCACTTGCAAGGAAACCATGTGGTGGGATCAACTTAAGCAAGCCACGCACCTTGATGAGAAAATGATCTCATGGAGGCAGTTCAAAGAATATTTCCAAGAGAATTTTTTTTCTAAGTATCATTATGAAAGGAATATGAAAGAGCTCTTTGAACTCAAGTTGGGAAGCATGGAAATGGATGAATATGAAAAGAGGTTCTTTGAATTGTTGAAGTATTTTGAATTCATAAAGGATGAAAAGGTAAAAAAAAAAAAGGTTTCTAAGTGGGTTAACTTCTTTCTATAATGACAAGACACTATATGATAACCCCAAAACTTTGTAGGAATACATAAGGAGAGAAAAGCATATTTATGAGCAAAGTAGAGGAATACTAGTTTTCCAAAAAGCTTGGAATGACAATATGAAGGGTGAAAAGGATCAAAGAAAGAAAGGTTTTAAGCCACCCTTTTTCAATATAAACTCCCAAGCAAATCATCAAGGTAGGTCAACCCAAAATGAGCACAAGAATGCAGATTCATTTGGGAAAAGGCCAAGGAAATAACTTGTACGTCAATGTTGGGTATGTGAGGGAAATAAGTTATTTAGGGAATACCCTCACAAAGGAGGAGGAATGAGGACTATCCACAACATTCAGGAGGTTTAAATAGTTGAATAATTGGGAGGAAACATGCCAAATATTTATGCATCCTTGGACAAGAAGAAAGAGAAATATCAATCCCCCGTGATTGAAGTGGAAGGTAAGATTGATAACCAACCCATAACAATTTTAATTGATTCTGGAGCTAGCCATAGTTACATAAACTCTAACACTACTGAAATATTTCACTTTCAAAGTAAGCATAATAAATATTGGTTAGTTCAATTAGCCATGGGGGCTAAGAAGAAAATCAATGAGCTAGTTAAAGATTTTCCGATAAACATGAATGGACTCAACAAAAAGGTGAATGTGAACATCATACCACTAGGTTCATATGTTTTTATAATTGGCATAGATTGGTTGGGAAAACACCATGTTGTCCTAGACTGTTACAAAAATACAATCACTTGTCTTTATGAAGAAGGGAAGCAACACAAGGTTCAAGGAATTCCAAGAGCAGTAGCTATTAGAGGAATTTCAACTATGCATTTGAAAAATAACTTCAGGAAGGGATGTCAAATATTTGCATCACATATGGAAGAAGAAACCATATATAAAGTGGTAGGTATTTAATACCATATATTCTTGATGGATTTTGAAGATGTTTTTAGATAAATCCCAGGAATTCCACCAAAGAGAGACATTGATTTCTCTATTGATTTGGTACCATGAGTATCCACAATGTCTAAGACACCTTACATAATGGGAATGCTAGAGTTGAAAGAGTTTCGATGCAACTCCAAGAGTTTTTAATCAAAGGGAATATAAATCCAAGTGTGTCACCTTGGGGTTCCCATTTTATTTTTCTAATGAAGAAAGATGGAACCTTAAGGCTATGTATTGATTTTAGATAGCTGAATAAGGTCATAATAAAGAACAAATATCATTTTCCAAGGATTAATGACTTATTTTTATCAACTGAAAGGTGCAAGAATATTTTCCAAGATTGACTTGAGATCAATTTACCATAAAGTGAGGATAAAGGAAGAGGACATAAACAATACAACATTCAGGACAAGATATGGGCATTATGAATTCATGGTAGTGCCATTTGGACTATCAATTTCCCCAACTGTTTTTATGTGCCTGATGAATGGAGTGTTCAGGGAATACCTGGACAAGTTTGTAATTGTGTCTTTAGATGATATACTTGTCTAATCTAAGTCAGAAGAGGAACATGAACAACATTTAAGAATAATTTTGCAAGCTTTAAGAGAGCATAAATTGTATGCTAAGCTAAGTAAGTGCATATTTTATCAAAAGAAGATCCACTACTTGGGGCATATAATTTCAGTAGAGGGGATAACAATGGATATTGAGAATATAGAGGCCATTAGAGGATGTCCAGTACCAAGGAATGTCACAAAGTTCATATCATTCATGGATCTTGTCGGTTATTACTGAAGATTCATAAAAGGATTCTCAAATATTGCAAGCCCAATCAATTCTTTGCAAAATAAGGGAGTGAAATTTGAATGGAATTCCAATTGTGAAGAGAGATTTCAGCAGCTGAAAGACATCTTGACAAGTGTGCCAATATTAAACATTGTAGATCTGAATGAATATTTTGTTGTGTGTATTGATTAATGCAAGGAAGGGCTTGGTGGAGTGCTCACACAAAAAATCATGTGGTATGTTATGAGTCCATAAAATTAAAGGAGTATGAGAATAATTTTGTCACCCATGATGTAGAATTAGAAAAAGTTGTACATGCATTAAAAAAGTGAATACATTACCTCATGGGGAAGAAATTTGAGCTAAGGACAGACCGTTGTGGTCTGAAATATTTGTTTGTAAATCCCACATTAATATCCAGGCAAACTAGATGGCTTGAATTTTTTAGTGAATATGACTTTGAAATTAAACACATAAAAGGAAAAGAATTGATGCAGTAAACAAAACAGATCATGAAGTGCATATTGCAACCATCATCATGTACATGATTGATCTGAAAGATAAAATTATTACAACAGTAAATTCATATCAACAAAACTTGAAAACAAAAGAAAAATTACAACCAGGAAACTTACAATAGAAATTTAATTATTATGAGATGAAAGAAGATGGAATTATCATGTAAAAAAGTAAATTATATGTGTTGAATTCCAATGCACTGAAAAATACAATGCTGGGGAAATGCACAATGTGCCATATGTCGTGCACCCAGGATATGAGAAAACAATTGCAACTATAAGAAGAAAATACTTTTGGACATGAATGAAGAAAGAAGTGGGTAATTATATAGCCATATGTTTAGAGTGCCATAAAGTGAAGACTCAACATGGAAATATAGTTGGGTTATTGTAGCCATTTTCCATTCCATAATGGAAGTGGGAAGTTGTCAAAATTGATTTTATTACAAATATTCCCAGAACATTAAAGCAACATGATTCCATCATGGTGGTGGTGGAGAAATGAACTAAGGAAGAACATTTTATTCCAGTGAAGAACACACACAAGGAAGTAAATATTGCAGAAATCTACATGAAAGAAGTGTCAGGCTACATGGAGTGCCTAAGGAAATAGTTTCAAATAGAGACCTAAAGTTTACAAGCAGTTTTTGGAAATGCTTGTTCAAAGGTTTTGGGACAAATATAAATCTCAGTACATCGTATCACCCAGAGTCAGATGGGAAAAAAGAAAGGACTAATAAAATAATTGAGGACATGCTTAGAATGCACATGATGGATTAACCATCTAAGTGAGAGGATTATATTCACTTAGTGGAATTTTATTACAATAATGGGTATCATTCCTCATTAAAAATGATTCTATTTGAAGCATTGTATGGAAGGAAGTGTAACACACTAGTGAGTTGGAATAATCCAATAGACAGAGAGGTTATTGGGCCAGATTTGTTAAAGTAAATGGAAGAGCAGATGACAAAGATCAAGGAAAATTTAAATGCTACCCAGGGAAGGAAGAAAAGTTAAGCATACAATAATAGAGTTTTTAGAGATTTCAAAATGGATGAACATGTGTTTTTAAAAGTGGAGGCCAAAAGAGGTTCATTGAGATTAGCAAGTTGCCCAGAGTTGGAATCAAGATATTGTGGACCTTTTGAAATCTTAGAAAATATAGGGTCAGTTGCATACATTATATCATTTCCTACATACATGAGAGTGCATAATGTATTTCATGTGTCATAATTAAATAAACGTGTTCATGTCCCTAACAACATAATTGATTGTACTATGATCCAGGTGGAATACAAAGGATATTTTTGGGTGGAACCAATGCACATCCTGAACTAGAAAGTCAAATTTCTCAAGAACAAAGATATAGCGCTAGTAAAGGTTCAATGGACGTGCTATGGTATTGAAGATTCTACATGTGAGCATGAAGAAAACATGTGGGAGGAATACTCACAAAATTTTGTCAATTTTAAAGAAAACATAATGCAAGACTCCATTATGAGTAGCTAGAGTTCTAGAACCACATCTCAAAGTCCTAGCCAACCTACACTAAGGGCCCTAATAAACGAATGACACATTCCTTAGGTTATCCCCAATAAACAAATGGTACATCACGTGGGTTAGCCCTGGTAAATGAATGGTGCATTCCTTGGGTCAACAAGTCAAGAGAAACACAAGATTATGGTTGGAACTACTACTAGAGTTGTAAAATTGTAGAATTTTATTTTCTAAGTATTTTGATGTAAACATATGCATTTATATCAACATATTGTTCACCGAGGATGGTGCACAATTGTAGGGGAGGGGGAATGAAACATCCTCGCTATAATTCCTAGTTTAATTAATGCTTAATGTAGATATAGTACGTGGTTGTGGCCATGGCCAAGGGAGGTATATGTGAATTGTATTTTTCTGAATTTTAATAATAAAATGTGATGCAAACTGTTAAGGGGATACGGAAATAGATGGGGGATGAATTAATGAAAAATAGAGGGGAGGATCTAAGAGAATGTGTAAAAATATCCCAAGCGAGATCACCCATGTCTATTGATTTCATCCACATTCTTGAATGTTATTATGACTATGTATTAAACTCTATTTTTCGATTGAGTGTCCCTAAAGCCAACCATTGAACACATGTAAGAGGGTGGGTGTGAGAAGTCACATCCCATAGTTATTGGGATCATGGGGGATGACTACAATCATCCTGGGGAAGTGTGTGAGTCAAGAAATCATGTGAAAGAGAGGAAATTCATATGGGTAGTTACAACAATTTGGACATTCATGTTTTTGGCATGAACAACAAGAAGAGAGAAAAAAAAAAGAGCTTGGATATGAAGCAACCACGGAGGGAGAATGTTTTAGCATGCTAGAGAATTTATGGAGTGGTTTTGTAGTTGAATATTGAAGAGCCATATTTTTAGGTTTGAAGAGTGAACTCCTATGTGAGTTTCACAGTAAAAACAAGTGTTTTTTGTTGTTTGCTAATAGTTTTCCTAGTAGTGAGTTCCCTTGAGTTCCCAATAGAGATATTACTGGTTACCTATGCCAGGGAGGCCTTGATAAACAAAGGGGACACCCGATGGAATGATATCAATGAAGGGGTACATTCCTTGGGTTGGGTAGGTCAAGAGTAAGAGAACTGGTGGAAAATTGAGATAGTTGTAGGAGAATATCAGTAGGTTATGGGTTTTTTGAGATATGAGTGTACAATGAGAGACCACCCTCTTTTGTGGATTGATATCCCAAAATAAGGGGTGACTTGTTGTTGATATTTGGAACAAAAGTTCTTTGGTTGGGTGGAATGTCCATCCCAAGAAGCTAGTTGCACAACTGAATTAAAAGATACGTGTTTTATCTACTTTATGATTTACTTTATGTGTTTAATTGTTGTGTTTTTACTCTGTGTATGTGAATGGTTTTACATGATGATGTGTGAGTTTTTAGTTGTATTCATGCTTGTTTAAAATTTTGTATATTCATGTACAAAATGGTATCAAATAATAGCTAAATCTGTATGTAATTTGTAGTTGATAAGATACATGAATTAGTTAGTAGATTATTTTTAATATTTATGATTATTTCCACACATAATGGACCTCATTTGGGTTGGGAAACATTACATTAAGAATACATTTGAAATAATTAGTAGTACATGGTAAAAATATACAAATGCACCCATTTATTCTATAGGAAAATTTGGGAACAAAAGAAGAATGCATCTAATGGAGAGGAAATTTTAAAGGGATAGAATCCAATCTCAAAATCTATGGAGATTTCAGAGGATAATGGAGCTACTGGTTGAATCCAAAATGGTTCTTGGGAATATTCTGTTCAATCTATGGACTCTGTTGGATTACTGAGAGGGGGGGTGAATCAGTAATAGAGCAATCTAATCTTTTGTAACCATATAATCCAAGTGTTATATCAATGAAGCATCATCATCCAATAACTATAGAGTAAATAAGCAATGAACAAATGAACAAACATACACATACACAGTACACCAGTGTTTTACGTGGAAAATCAAATCGGGAGAAAACCACAAAATGTTTTTTCTTATATTTCTTAAAGAATTACATTCATTGGAAGCACCAACTTCCTTTGTTTTCCAGTTGCAACTGGAAGGAGGCTCCAACCCCCTAGTTTCTCAGTATACAACCTGAGGGAAGCTCCAACTCCCCAATTCTCTGGCTAAAACCAGAAGGAGGCTACAACCCCCTATGTTTTCCGGTTACAACCGGAAGGTGGCTACAACCACCTGCCCTTTCCCCGTCCTACCACCATGAAGTAGAAGTAGAATGATGGAACCACTGTCAAACTGCCACTATGAGATATATCGTTGTAAACCTATACCAATAAATCCGAACCATGCATCAACCATGCATCAACCTGTACCTCAATTTGTAATCAACATGTACCATAAACAAGTGCATCAAACATGAACCAACCTGTACCAAATAACTTGTAATCAACCTATACCATAAAAAAGTGCATCCAACCATGTACCAAGTATGTACCAATCATGTGTCAACTACTCATCAACTATGACTCATCAATATGTACCAACATCATCAACTATACACCTCATGTATGTGCCAACTCATCAACTACTTGTCTCAACCATGTACTCAACATGTACCTCAACCAAAATCCCTCATCAATTTCATCATCCAAATCTGATTTGTAGCTCTGTAATATGCCTAGTGTATATGATCACATTCCTACAAACCTTCCTTAACTTCAACAAAAAGAGATTAGTATTTTCATCAAACTTTTCTTTAGTCTCACATGTTTAGTTTTGGATTAGTCAACAACCCTAACTTTAAGTAATCATAACTTTGTACCTGTAATGTATAAATATCTGAAACTGATACAAAATGTTCTTCAGTGTGTTTTATGAAATTATTTCATTTTTCACTACTTGGAACCTCTCATAAAAGGAGTTATAGCAAAAATGACATACCTTGCTGAATTATGGCTTATTCTAGAGAGCAACCTTGTACAGTGTGCCCCGCACGGAATATGTTTTTAATTGATCCGAAATATTTACAAAGCATACTACAGATTGTATCCTAACCAACACATTTGGTTTCACTGAATTTGGATCTGTTATGAATAATTTATGACATTTTTACCCGAAACACTTGTTTTTGACTAGTTTCAGGACTAGCCACAAACCCTATTTTCCACGGAGTGTAACTCCAAAAATAAAATGACTCACAAGCTAAATTTTTTACCACAGATACTTGGATATTTCTTCTCAATGGAATAGAAATTTCATGGTATGAATCATTATAGAAAACAATTTATAGCAAAAATCGTGAGATGACCTGTAAATAACATACCTTAGAAAGCACCATCAAAAGAATTTATCCTTCCTTGCATTCGGCCTTCTTTTCTTCACCTTCCCTCAGAATTTCGGATTAGATATCCTTGGTTACCTCATACACCTATAGATATTCAATATGCTCAAGTGTGATTAAAATGAGAGAGCATTTCCTCTTATTTATACTCTCCAAGTAGCTTCCTTAAAAACATCTTCTAGGCCACCTGGCCCCACTTTCCTTATTTTAGGGTTAACCCACTTCTAATTTCTCCATTAAATTTATTATTGAAATAAATTATTTTGTATTCACTTTGAATTATAATACACTCATTACTTCAATTTATTATTTACCTTTTAAAATCTCTTAAACCACTTTGACTACTTTGACCTTTTGGGGCTTCTAGATGACATATGAGGGTCCTCCAACTTCGTAAGGTCATAACTCTCAAAACATGAGGAGTTATGTGGCATTCCACATACCAACAGAAATGGAATGACATGTACTATCCATGTAGAATAGTATTATCTAAAAATATATCGTAACTCATATCATTATCCTTCAAACAAACTTGGGTCCATTACCCAAACCTAGGGTCTCCAACTTCTCATGGCCATAACTCTTTAACCGTGAGGAGTTATGTGATGTTCCACATACCACCAGAAATGGAATGACAAGCAATATCCATCTAGGATAGTTTACCTGACAAATTCATTGTCCTTCATCTCATTATTCCACAATTAAGCATGGGTTCTCTTACTCTGCAAAGCGTCTTCCCGTGAGGGCTTTCACCATAAGGGGGCCACTTTGGAGTACATCCACCTTTACTTCTTATCAACCATGACAAGAAAATAATGATTCATCTTTACATCAAACAATCTTGGGTCCATTACCAAAACCTTTGTGCTATGGGGCCTTCTTCAAGGGTTGACATAAATGACAACAAACCTTAATCAACAATCTCCCCCTTTGGCATTGATGGAAACACTCTGATGCAATACTGAAATCATATCACTCATGCTCCCCCTAGAACCATGCCTCTGTCCTCTATATCTGATAAATTTTCCTCTGCCCTCTGCATCTGATAAATCTTCTCCCCCTGGAACCATGCCTCTGTCCTCTGCATCTGATAAATCTCTCCCCCTTTGTCATCAATGGAAAATGTATCTTTTCATCCTGGGCTTCTCCCCCTGACTGAACTATCCTCTTATGGTGCTTCCTCGTGTACATCTAAGAAATATAAGATAAGAATTAAAAAAGAATTCAAAAAGCATTGATTTTGAAGTAGAAATAACTCCAAGTCTTTGGCGAAGATATTCAAAGGCTTCCCATGGAAGTGGTTTTCTAAATCTGTATGCCACTTGTTCTTTTGTTCCCACATACTCAACTCTAATGTTCTTTTCTGCAACCTGTTCCCGTAGAAAGTGATACTTGATTGGAATGTGCTTTGTCTTGGAGTGCATCACCGGGTTTTTTGAGATACTGATGGCACTTGTATTATCACAATATATTGGAATGGGCTCATCATGCTCAACTTGTATATCTGTCAAAGTTTGTTTCATCCAAAGAACCTATGTACAACATGTTGCTACTGCAATATACTCTGCCTCAGCTGTAGATAGAGATATTGATGATTGTTTCTTTCTTAGCCATGATACCAAAAACTCACCTAAGTAGAACGTTTCTCCACTGGTGCTTCGTCACTCATCAATACAACCTACCCAATATGCATCCGTGTAAGAAGTAAGTGATAGATCTTTTCCTTTTGGATACCATAATCCAAACTCTTTTGTTCCTTTGAGATATCTGAAAATCCTCTTTACTGCTAATACATGTGATTCCCTTGGTGTTGCTTGAAATCATGCCACCTGTCCAAATGCTTGCATTACATCTCATCTGGATGATGTCACATATAGTAGGCTGCCAATAATTGGCTTGTACTTCCTCTAATCTGTAGAATTCGAATCATCATCTTTGCTCAACTTACAACTGGTTTGCATGGGAGTGATAACTAGTTTGAAATCTTCCATTCCAAACCTCTTTAGCATTTCTCTGATATACTTGGTTTGAGAAATAAAAATTCCTTGGTTGCTTTGACGTATTTGAAGTCCCAGAAAGAAGGATAGCTCTCCAAGTAATGACATTTCAAATCCATTTTGCATGTCTTTTGCAAATTTCTGGCTTAACCTGTCATCATCACTACCAAAAATAATATCATCAACATAAACTTCAATTAATAAAATATTACCTTGACTTACCTTGATGTAGAGGTTGTTGTTTGCACTTCCTTTTATGAACCCTGCCTGCTACAGATACTTATCCAGTATGGAGTACCATGTTCTAGGAGCCTGTTTTAGACCATACAAGGCCTTTTTTAATTTGCATACATAGTTTGTGTTCTCTAACAACTGAAATCCTTCTAGTTGTTCAATGTAGACTTCTTCTTCAAGTTCCCCATTCATAAAAGTTGATTTGACGTCCATCTGATATACTTTAACATTTTTGGAGCATTCATAAGCTAAAAGTAAACGGATTGCTTCCATTCTGGCAACTAGGGAAAATGTCTCTTCAAAGTCGATTCCTTCAATTTGTTCATATCCTTTACATACCAATCTAGCTTTATTCCTTGTAACCTGTCCATCTTCATTCAATTTATTCCTGAAAACCCATTTTGTGCCAATCACATTCTTATTCTTTGGTCTTGGAACCAATTACCAAGTGTCGTTTTTCTCTATTTGGTCCAATTCTTCATCCATGGCCTTATTCCAAAATTTATCCTTGTTGGCTTCTTCAAAATAGTTTGGTTCAATTGTAGATAAGAGTGCTAGGTGTGTTTGTTTTGGTGAATGGATTTTTCTTCTAGTCTCAACTCTTGCATCTTTGTTTCCAATAATCTGATCTGAAGGATGATTCTTCTATACTCATTTGCTAGGTGTCTTTGGAGATACTTTATGAACTTGATCTTTTTATTCTGTCGAATTCTCTTCATGTTCATCTTCCTCTTCTACTTATTTTTCATTTTCTTCTTCGAAAAGTTTTTCCATTGATTTGTTTTCTTCTTCCTTTGACTATGGTTTTCTTGTTTCATCAATTGTTACATTGATGCTTTCCACAACTTTGTTAAATCTTAGATTGTAACACTTGCATTCTTTCCTTGTACTTGAGTAACCAACAAATATTCCTTTGTCCACATGAGAGTCAAACTTTCCCATTCTTCCATCTTCTCTTTTGTTGTATCATTTGCTTCCAAAAACTCTGAAGTGTTTCACATTTGTTGGTCTTCCTTTCCATAGCTCGTAGGGAGTTTTATCAGTGTTGTTTCTGAGCATTACTCTGTTTTGAATGTGAACTATTGTATGCACTGCCTTTTTCCAAAATATATCTATCAATTTGGAATCCATTAGCATTGTTTGAGCCATTTCTTGCACTGTCCTATTCTTTCTTTCAACAACTCCATTATGTTGAGGTGTCTTAGCAATGGAGAATTGCCTTTTTATTCCATGACTGCTACAGTAGTCCATAAATTCCTTTGAAGTGAACTCTTCTCCATTATCAAATCTCAAACTTTTGATTCTTGAATCCATCTCATTTTCAACCATTTCCTTGCAGATCTTGAAGTTTTCAAAAGCTTCTGACTTGTTCTTGAGAAAGCAAACTCCAGTCATTCTTGTATAATCATCAACTAATAACATAAATTATTTTTCACCTTTTAAGCCCTTTGTTGTAGTTGGTCCAACTAGATAAGTGTGCACAATTTCTAGTGGTCTTGTTGTTGAATATTCCTTTGATTTGAACTTGGTCTTTGTTTTCTTTCCTTGTTGACAATGCTTGCATAAAGTGTTGGTTGGTTTCATGATCTGGGGCATTTCTCTGACTACTTCTCTTTTGTTGACTTTGACAAGGTTATCAAAATGCATGTGACCCATTCTTCTATGCCATAGCCAACTTTCATCTTCCTTTCATAGAAAACACTTTTCATTTCCAATTTCACTTAACACATATATGTTGTTTGAAGTTCTTGCAGCTGTACCAACCAATTTCCCTGAACCTTATTTTCTTATCTCACACTTTTCTTAATCGAAAGTAAGTTTATGACCTTGGTCACACATTTTACTCACACTTAGAAGATTATGTTTCATATCTTCTATCAGTAGAACATTTTGTGCCTTTTCATTCTTGTTCCCAATTCGAACTGTGCCTTCTCCAATGATTTTGGATGAATTATCATTTCCAAAGGAGACTGATTCATTTTTTTCTTTTAGTAATGTAAGAAAATTGTCTTTATCACTTGTCATGTGTTTTGAACATCTACTATCAACATACCAACCGTGTTTCTTCTGCTTAGTTTGTAGAGTGACTGTGCATTCTTCATTGTTATACTAACCTTTCTTTTTTATCCATGTCATTTTCTGAGGTTCTTGTCTGTGACTGTTATTATTTTGTGAGTTTCTTTAGGAGGGACTGTCATTATGCAATCCTTGGCCATGTTTCCAAAATTGTTACATTTGTAACATTCCACTTCAGTGCTCAAAGATTCAAACCTGTTGTAACTACTTCTTTGCGTGTCACTAGGTCTCCTTGAATAATCCCTTCGTGTATAACTCTCAAAGTTGTTACTGTTCCTGTTGTTAGCTCTACAATTCACAACTTTATGTCCAAAATTATTACATGCATAACATAAACCAAAAAATATAGTTTGATACCTGGGAGTTGAAGATCTTCTGAAAGGAGGTCCTCTTATGAATCATTCTTCTTCTTGAGGCCTATATATCTGTTGTTGATTCTGAAAGCTGAATCTTCTTGGTGGAGGAGTGTCCCTTTAATCTTCCTTGTACATCTCCCTATCTTCTTTGATTTTTTCTGCATAGCTCTTTGGATTTGTTTCTTGCTCTATTTTTTTGGAGCTTGATCCCTTTTCTGTATGATTGTATCCAAGTCTAGACTTGTCAAGATGAGATTTTTTACTGTTGATAATGTCATCCAAAACTTTTGAGCTATTATGCATATTTTTCTTTTGAATATCCTTTCTTAGTGTGACAACCTCTGCTTCCAAGTTTCCTATGATATTGTCCTTTTCTTCTAGTTGTTCTTTGAGTTCTTATTCAATTCTTTTATCTTCTTCTATTTGAAACTTCAATTTTGTGATCATTTGTTCTAGTTCTTGAGTGTCCTTTTTCTTGTCTAGTTCTGCTTGTAGTTTCTTGTTTTTCTTCATTTCTTTTCTGATAACTTCTATGGAACACATTAATTCTTCTCAATAGTCAACTTCTTCCTCTTCAATTTCTTCTTCGACTTCTTCACATTCTTCTTCGACTTCTTCATATTCTTCTTCAGAGTCTTCTTTGTCAGAGTCTTTTACTGCCATGAATAGAACTCTTCCTGTCTCATTGTCACTGACTTCATCTTCATATGATGATGATATGTCTTCTTTGGTGTATAATCTTTTCTTGAAAACTTTCTTTGTAGTTCTTTTTCCTTTATATGTGTGTTTTCCTTTTGAGTAACCTTCATCATTTCTCTTGTTCTTATGAGGAAATTTGTTAGCAAAATGACCAATACCATCACAATTAAAACAAATTAAAGGGATCTTACCTCTATATATACCATCGGTTCCCTTGTTCAGTCTTTTGAAAAAGTTGGCCACTTCTTCATCATCTTCTGAGGCCTCACTGCTGCTGCTATATTCTTCCTGTTCCTTTTTCTTTTGCTTTGATCTTTTGGATGCCTTGAAGGATGCTTCTTTTACATCTGGATTTTCTTGCTCAGTTCTCATTTCATATTCTATGAAGATTCCATGCAGTTCATCCATGCTTATTGAGTCTAGATATGATCTTTCTTCTAGTGAAAATATCTTAGGGTTGAATCTCATAGGAAGAGATCTTAGTATCTTTTGAACAATTACAGATTCTTCAATTTCTTCTCCCAATCCTATGATTGGATTCATTGTTTCATCAACTCGTAAGAAGTAGGCTATGATATCTTCATCTTCCTTCATTTTTAGTTGTTCAAACTGACCTCTGTGAGTCTGAAGCTTTGTTGCTTTGACTTTTGTATCTCCTTCATAAATATTTTGAAGCTTGTCCCAAATCTATTTAGCAAATTTACAGTGTGCAACTTTGGTGAATACCGTATCACTGAGACCATTCAAAAGTGCATTTGTGGCTTTGGAATTATTCTCACTGATTTTTACTTCTTTGTCATTTGTTGGTGGAACTGTTGGTGTTGTGTATCCATATACAATTGATTGCCAAACTTGAAATCCCTGTGCCTGTATATATATCCTCATCCTTATGCTCCAAAAAGCATACTTATGTCCATCAAATTGGGGTATTCCATTTTTATATGAGTTGGTACTCTCCATGATCTACCTTTCAGTGGTTAAACTGATTTCGGAAGGAACCCGCCCTGATACCAATTGTTGGATTACTGAGAGGGGGGGTCAATCAGTAATAGAGCAATCTAATCCTTTTTAACCATATAATCCAAGTGTTATATCAATGAAGCATTATCATCCAATAACTGGAGAGTAAATAAGAAATGAAAAAATGAACAAACATACACATACACAGTACATTAGTGTTTTACATGGAAACCCAAATCGGGAGAAAACCACAGAATGTTTTTTCTTATATGTCTTGAAGAATTACATTCATTGGAAGCACCAAATTCCTTTGTTTTCCAGCTGCAACTGGAAGGAGGCTCCAACCCCCTAGTTTCTTAGGCTACAACCTGAGGGAAGATCCAACTCCCCAATTCTGTGGCTACAACCAGAAGGAGGCTACAACCCCCTATGTTCTCCGGCTACAACTGGAAGGTGGCTACAACCACCTGTCCTTGACCCGTCCTGCCACCCTGAAGTAGAAGTAGAATGATGGAACCACTACCAACCTGTCACTGTGAGATATATCGTTGTAAACCTGTACCAGTAAATATGAACCATGAATCAACCATGCATCAACCTATACCTCAATCTGTAATCAATCTGTACCATAAACAAGTGCATCAAACATGCACCAACATGTACCAAATAACCTGTAATCAAATTGTACCATAAACAAGTGCATCCAACCATGTACCAAGTATGTACCAATCATGTGTCAACTAATCATCAACTATGACTCATCAATATGTACCAACATCATCAACTATACACCTCATGTATGTGCCAACTCATCAACTACTTGTCTCAACCATGTACTCAACATGTACCTCAACCAAAATCCCTCATCAATTTCATCATCCAAATAATATTTGTAGCTCTGTAATAGACCTGGTGTATATGATCACATTCCTGCAAAAATTCCTTAACTTCAACAACAAGAGACTAGCATTTTCATCAAACTTTTCTTTAGTCTCACATCCCTACTTTTGGATTAGTCAACAACCCTAACTTGAAGTAATCATAACTTTGTACCTGTAATGTATAAATATTTGAAACTAATACACAATGTTCTTCAGTTTGTTTTATGAAATTCCTCTAGGTGTCACTACTTGTAACATCTCAGAAAATGAGTTATAGCAAATATGGCATACCTTGCTAAACTCTGGCATATTCTAGAGAGAGACCTTGTAGAGCGTGCCCCACACAGAATATTTGTTGAATTGATCTAAAACTTTTAAAAAGAATACTAAATACTGTACCCTAACCAAAAAAAAAAATTTCACTGAATTTGGATTTGTTAGAAATAATTTATGACGTTTTTACCCGAAACACCTCTTGTTGACTAGTTTCAGGACTAGCCACAAACCCTATTTTCCATGGAGTGTAACTCCAAAAATAAAATGATCCACAAGCTAAATGCTTTACCATAGATACTTGGATATGTTTTCTGAATGGAATAGAAATTACACGGTCTGAATCATTATAGAAAAAACATTATAGTGAAAATGGTGAGATGACCTGTAAATAACATACCTTAGAAAGCACCGTCAAAAGAATTTATCCTTCCTTGCATTTCAGCCGTCTTTTCTTCACCTTCCCTCGTAATTTCGTCCTATATATCGTTAGTTACCTAAGACACCTATAGATATTCAATATGATCAAGTGTGATTAAAATGAGAGAGCCTTGCCTCTTATTTATACTCTCCAAGTAGCTTCCTTAAAAACATCTTCTAGGTCACTTGGCCCCACTTTCCTTATTTTAGGGTTAACCCACTTCTAATTTCTCCATTAAATTTATTATTGAAATAATTTATTTTGTATTCACTTTGAATTATAATACACTCATTACTTCAATTTAGTATTTACCTTTTAAAATCTATTAAACCACTTTGACTACTTTGACCTTTTGGGGCTTCTAGATGACATATGAGGGTCCTCCAAATTCGTAAGGCCATAACTCTCAAACCGTGAGGAGCTATGTGACATTCCACATACCACCATAAATGGAATGACATTTACTATCCATGTAGAATAGTATTATCTGAAAATATATCATAACTCATACCGTTATCCATCAAACAAACTTGGGTCCATTACCCAAACCTGGGGTCTTCAACTTCTCATGGCCATAACTCTCTAACTGTGAGGATTTATGTGATGTTCCACATACCACCGGAAATGGAATGACAAGCACTATCCATCTAGGATAGTTTACCTGACAAATCCATTGTCCTTCATCTCATTTTTACACAATTAAGCATGGGTTCTCTTACTCCGCAAAGCATCTTCCCGTGAGGGTTTTCACCATAAGGGGACCACTTTGGAGTTCATCTACCTTTACTTCTTATCAACCATGACAAAACAATAATGAGTCATATTTACATCAAACAATATTGGGTCCATTACCCAAACCTTTATGTTGCAGGGCTTTATTCAAGGGTTGACATCAATGACAACCAACCTTAATCAACAGACTCGTGCTAGTTTAATGAACTATAGATCAAAGAATACTACAACAGCAATGAATACCACATTTCTCTAGTTAATTCTATAACGTCCTCCTTATCAAATGAAAGGAAGTCATTTAAAAATATGGTTTTTGGGTCCTAGGTGTAGTTACTAATTTCATAGGATAGGAACCCTAAAAAAAATTCCTACGCATCCTCTTAGGGATAAAAAAAACCTAAGCCCCCCTCCTCTAATTCCCATTCTTATGATAGAGGAGGCCATGTGGATAGATCTTCCCAAATCAATTCTTTTGAAAATTGGAATAGTGATTCAAAATATCCTAAGAGTCGCAACGACTGATCTCCCAAGGGATTAATGGAATATAATATTAGATTGAGGAGAAAAGGAACCCTTAATTTCCATGGAAAGGTAGCAAGGGTTTTGTGTTTTTTGGATGAATCTATCCAAAAAGGCCATCAAAAGGGAAGGGAATGCCTACTATCAATGGCTCAAAAAAAAGCTTCCTTGGAAATTAAAAGTGGTAGATAAATTTCTTTGATATGGGCCCTTACATAATTGTTTTCCAAAGAGGGTTCCAAATGATTATCATAACCCTAAACTACAAAGGGTTGGCCAACCCCTCAAAAACATTGGCCCTGAAATTATTCGTAGAGGAAATAAACCCTTCTATAATTCTTCTATAAGTGATTATGAATTATGGGTAGAAAAAAACCCATGAACTCTCTAAAAATCTGCGTATCTAGAATTTTTCTTTTAGTGATGTTATTGGAAGGTCATACGAAAATGTTACCAAGTTAAAGAGATGCTCTTATAACCTTTCTAATTCTTGGTATTTTACAATAGGTCTAGGGATGATCCAAATTGGATCATTATATTATTTTTCATATATATCGATGCTTTCAGAGTGGAAACAATTGGAGGAATCAACTTGTAGGGTCATTTTAGTGATAAGTCCCAGATTGGAAAGTTTGGGTTCAGAACCTTCTAAGGCCATTTCTAGGAATCAAACAACATTTTCTTGGGTTAAACATTTCCCAGCGTAGCTTGGACCATGTGACACTATTCTACCAATTTAGATCTTTCCAGTGATGCACCATTATTTGAGACCTATCCCATTGGATTCCTCCTTTTGTACTGATCGTCATGATACCTATCATTTTTCATCCTTTTTTTCCATGTGGTCTCGAACCCCCTTCCTGACACCCTTATTTGGGGAATTATCCCATTGTATTCCTCTTTTCTCCCTTATTGTCGTGATACCCTTCACTCGTAACCCATTTTCTATGTGAACCCACCGACCCCCTTCTTGTGCCCCTTTCACCATGGCCCACACCCACAACCAAGACATTGAATCACACTTCAAAGCCTTGTCATATGATCTCTCCACGGCCCAGAATAACTATAGAAAATCAATGCCAATATTTCCACCATCAATTCCTCCATGCATTCCTCCATATACACCAAAATGGAAGACCTGAAATAGGACATGATGAAGGACCTCTTTTCCAACATGGAATGCCATATTGAAAGCCAACTTGAATAATTTGTTGTCCATCTCTTTTCCAAATTGAATATTAATCGAGTGTTATAACCCTAAATTTCACCATACATGCAAACCTGGCATCGAGCCATCTTACTTTCTATTTTTTCCAAGCCATCACTGAAAGCTCTTCTTAAAAAACCATATTTTTGAAGATGTACACGCCCTGCACCACTACTGCCCACGTACACACACTTGTTTCACCTCTACAGCTCACGTACATATGCTAGTTGCACCATTACAACCCATGTATACTCACAAAAATTGCAAAAAATAAAAAGTTTCAAGGGGATATGGGTTTTTGAGTAGTTTCCTAACCAATTGACCGTCGATAGTCGGTCACCCAACCGAATAACTATATTTTTTGCATATAAAAGAAGGTTTTCGGGTCCCATTCCTACAAGAAGAATGAGAGAAAAGGAACTCTTCCCATTTCAGTATTCCCCCTTGCCCCAATAATCTACAACCACATGGTGAGTTTGAGCTAGAATTCCTTGTTTTAGGCCTTTTTCCTCCATTGCAAACCCTTTCCATTTCCCTAGAGAGAACTGAAGAGGAGAAGAATAGGTGGAAGTAGTTGGATCTTGGTGAAGAGGAGCCCATGATCGAGTTCGAGGAGCAGTTGTCGGTGTCATATTGTAAGTGACTCTGTGAGATTAATATAAAGAAGTATTTTTTTCGTCCTACCAAATGATGTCTTCAATCTTTATGATTTATTTATATTTTGTTATGATATCTAACCCACTAATCAATATATATAATGCATGCTCGTAGTTTCTTGTTTGTCTTTTGGTGAATGCAGGTTAGCCTTGGGAGGAGATCTGTAGTCGAGAAAAACCTGAGCACAAAGGGATCGACACCGGACACAAAGTTTAAAGTAAGCCTACCGGATCCCTATACTTTGTATTTTATGCGTGATTGTGGGGTATTGTCGGGATAGTTTTTAAAAGTAGGAGACTTTAGATAGTTAGCTCTACATGCACTTTAAAACCGTAGTGTAGTCCGTAGGGGGGTTTTCCCGCTATAGCATAATTGGTGACCATACTAGGGAGAGACTCTACGATTTTTAGGGGATATTTTTGGGTGCTTTAATTGGTTTAATTTCCTTTTTAGAGATTTTGTAAGTTTTTGAGTCTTTAAGGGATTCTGGTATTCAATACCAATCCTCCCTGCCTTGTTAGCTTGACTGTTGTTTTCTTTTTTTTTAGAAAGTTACAGATATGTACATGGCATGTAGTGGGTCTAAACGCGTACATATGTGCCCTACCTTTGGACAGACCACGTACATACGTAGGCTGCTGAAGTGTCAGTAGTGTGCCTGTGTTGAGAAAATATTTTTTAAAGAAGAGGTAGTCAACCTCTTCCCCACCAGAATTCATACTTCTAAGGGGTTTTCTTAATCTAATCTTGGTCTCTTTTATAGCATTATGTAGCTTAGGTCTAACCTCAGTTTAGCTTTTCTTTATCAAATATTTCTTGTGTTTTCTTTATTAGGGTTTTTAGACAAGTTTGTGAGTCTGTTCTGACCTGCCTGTTTGGTATTATTAGTGAATCCTTGCGATCTGTGGTGGGCCAGAAGTCATTTCTTGATATTGACTTGTCTTCATTTTCCCCTTTTTTTCTTTACAAGAAAAGAAAAGAATTCATCTTCAAATTTCTTGTTTTGAAGCATAAAATAATAAAAAAAGAAGTTTTTAGTTCTTTGTTTGGTAAAAGTAGTTTAGGTTAGTTGCTTTACTTATCAAGGAAAAAGAAAGTTTTCTTTAGTTCTTTATTGAATACTTAGGACATTAAGTAACTAGTAGTCGAGTGAAATCTTGTTTTAGGTTTTTCTTTTCAAAGATCTGAGAAAAGTAATTACGAAAAAGTTTGGTTAAACAATTTAAATTTGCAAATCATTATTTGTGAAGAAGAAGTAGTTTTGTTTTCAGTCTCATTTTATTCTCTTCTCTTTCATCTCTTAAAGAACATCACTGGCTTCACTTTTGTTCCCTTGACTTAAGACAAGCCACTAAAATTAATGCTTAATTAAAATTTATTAGACTTTGTGTTTGTAGGGTCCATCAATTTAGTCTAGGCTAGAGCCTTGATTTAGGATTGGAGAGGAAACTCTTCAAGGCTACAAAACAAACATAGGAGTCTATGCTAGGGAGTGTTCAAAAGTCCAGTAACCATGAAAGTTATCTGAGAACCCCGTCTAACAAAGGGGATAAACACAAGGTCACATGCGGAAAGGTAGCAGAGATAACCCCTCCAAAGCCGGACCAAGCGTAGTGAGGAACACATATAGATGGCTTATCTTGGGATTTCGTTGATCGCATTTTCCACGGAGCTTCATGGGTCCCGAATCTATTTGAGGTCCTCACTCATCTTCTGAACCACTTTCTTTTGATACCCTTGATAGGTTTTAGGCTTGATACCCTGCTCATTGCGGTCCACCCAACTGTCGATTGTACCCACCTGGTGACTGTTCGCGTGCTAGAAACCTAGTTGCCTTTATCTTAGTGACTTACACTGTTGAATGTGAGGATATACTGCAGTACCTAGGGCAGACATCAGGCCATGTTTTGTAGAGTATACCCGGAGGGTTCTTCTGTATTCAAGTTGCACTTGCACCGGTAAATTTCTCTAGTGTTGGCTGGTGTAACTGTTCTTCCAACTAGCTAGTGTTCTGCTTGTTTTATCTCATAGGAACTTTTTCTAGTGTGTCTTGTTTTTTATCGTTAATAAAATCCCTAGTGTGTCTTTGATATTATCACACCATGGAAGATCAGGATCTTTGCTGGTCTCGAAGGATTCTTGGCTTGCCACCAGTTAATCTGGAGCCACCCCTGCCATCGCTAAGGTGAATATTATACCAGCAAGGATCTTTTGAGGGGACCGAGCCACAGGACATTGTACCCGACCCATCCCCAAGAGGAGGAAATTTGATTCTGAAGGAAACAACCATTTCTAACCTTGGAGCGGAAGCTCTTGGTCCGTATAATGCTCTGATCATTGATCTATCGGCGCCTATCATCGTATAGGTTGTCCCTTCACGGATAGCATATCACGAGCGCAAGGTAGTGTCACAAGCAGTGATGGAAGCAAATGTTGTGACTTCTTTAGGGAGTCCTCATACTCCCTCTACATTTGTCACTACAGGGGGTGTTTCGCCTCCTAACCAATCATCATCGGTCCGGACCACCATGGTCTCGACCGCCTCTACCTCAGCCAGTGGTCTGACTCCGTATATGGTGGTGATCACTGCTCCTTTCACCTAGAGTGCGACATGCCCTCCATTCTCATACAGGATGTTTGGGTTCGATACGAACTTTGTCCTTTCTTACTCCACTTTACAAACTTTAGGTCTGGGGGCAAGGAGCTCAAACGCTCCTATGCAAGGATCCATGGGGGGCACTTCATATCCCTATAATTCTTTCCCTTACAGTGGAGTCCATATACCTCCTTCGTCCCCTTCACTTAGCAATTCTCATCAACACTCCATCGGGCCAAACATAAACTTTAGTTCATTTGGAGCAGGCAGTCAAGGACACCCTTCTTATATCATGTCGGTAGGTTCAAAATCGTTCTCTTTGTTCGGAGCATTTAGTAACAATGCATTCTCATCAGTTGTCGTCTCGATCGGGGGCAACCCCGATTATGGAAAACAAATTCCTATGCAGAGTACTATTCCTGCACAGGGGGAAAACTCAGGAGTTCCTTCCTCACAAGGACCTTGGAATCTGTGGTAGGGATCGATTCCCTCATCAGGGATGTTGACCGAGGGAAACCCCTTCCATATCCAATGGAACCCCGGGCAAGGCTTAGGACCTATGTTCGTTGGATAGGCAGGGGGAAACCCTTTCCAAAATCCTTGGAACACAATGAAAGCCCAACCTTCTATGTCATATTACGGGAGTTAGTCAATAACGTCTCAACAAGCACATAATACGTACGTTGGTCACGACCATGGTTTTTACCAGAACCCTGGCTATCAACCTAATTTTTCCTAGCAACATGGTACTAGACAAACTCCATCCTCCTTTTTCCTTAGTTATAACCAACAACCCCAACTTTTGTTTCTGGAAACTGTGCACTTGCCAGACTTGACAAGGTTATTAAATGACCCCATCTATCACAATTTGCGTTGGCCTCCTATGCTGACCAAGTTTCCTTCGGACATTCCAAAGTTCGAAGTTAATCCTAATGAAGATACAGGAAATAATGTGACTAATTTTCATCTATGGTGCTCGTCCAACTCGTTGAAAGATGACTCCTTCCAATTGTGACTATTTCAACGCACTCTTATCGGGAGTGTCGCAAAATGGTACATCGAGCTTGACCGCTCAAGATACTATACTTTTGGTGAATTGGCCATGGTTTTTCTTAACCATTTTCAATTACATGTGAGATACGATGTTGGCACTGAACTGCTAGCCAACTTTGAGAAAACAAAGGCTAACCATATCTCAGATCACATCCGAGAATGGCATCGTAGGAAGAGTTTGATAAAGGTACCAATACCACCGGCTTTTCTACTAGAGTGATTCATTAAGTCTTTGGTTCCACAGTTATCCAAAGACGCCGCAACGTTGGGAGTGTTTTATGAAGAAGAGGAAATTATGAGAGCTCAACAGCTAGAACTAATAAACTCTCATTCTGGTTTACTTTACGAAGTTTTTCCAGATGCACCGTGGTCAATACTTGACAAGAATAGACAAAGATCTAGACCACATGTTGATGGTATTGTTGGTTCAGCACAAACGAAGCCCACTGGTCAGTTGTTAAATCAATTGCAGCAATTGTCAATACAACAGACAGTGGCCAGCCATACCACTAGTTTGATTTCTCCCCCTACCCAAATGTCAGATGTACACAATGTGCAATCGACAAACCCGAAGGCCACCTAGCAGCCTGACAGAAACAAGAAACAACGAAAGAAGGGTAAGGGGGGTAAGAAACCCACCAACAATGTTGGTAGGGGAAACACAGAAAAGAAGAAGTCGAAGTATCTGTGTAACCTTTGTACAGAGGACCATCCAACTAACCTGTTCCCTCAGCTTGCGGAGGGCCAAACGTTATTGGCGCAAAAACAGCCTGTTGTGTTAATGAACCCATTTCCATATGGGAAACATTTATCTCAAGCCTCTTCGAGCATGGTTGGGGGAAGTCAGGGATCCCCTCCATCTTCGAGTAATACTTTGTCCTCGAATGTGTATATGTTGAAAGGTAATGTTGATATAACAACTAGGACACACAACTACAAAATGCCTAACACCTTCGAGAAGGGTAAAGAAGCCAAAAACCCACCTCTTGCTCTCCAGATGAGAATACGTTGGGAGAAACAATGACATGCATCCCCAAAGGTGCGTTCAAGAAAGCCTCCAACAATCCAAATGTTAGGGCCACTCAGAACTACTCTGTGGTGGAGGATTTGTCACAAACCCCTTGCGCAATGTTTACTTCGGAAGTCATCCGGAGCTATCCTTCACAAAGAAAGGCTTTGCTAACTTCCTTAGGCTCTACCGAGACTTGTAATCTAGGAACGATCATGCTTGATACAACCGACTTAAGACCTCGTCCCCCCTACCACATGGCATTTCGGATAGCAATAGCTTACACCACGAAAACTTTTACTCTGAACATTTTCTGCACAGTGGTTGATGAGGGTTCCTCGACATGCATGATGTCATTGGCATGTTGGAAGGCCATTGGCCAACCCATTTTGTCTCTGTCACCTACTCTTCTTATCTCTTTCGATGGTCATTCATTTCGACCACATAGAATCATCCCTTATTTCCCCGTGTAGTTTAGGGGGAAGACCGTGTGTGTCGAGGTTGAAGTGGTTGATGCATCTCTCGACTACAATCTCTTGTTAGGAAGGAGTTGGACCTATCCTATGCATGCAGTGGTCATGACATTTTTCCAGGTCTTGTTGTTTCCACATGAGGGTCGGATCGTGTCCATTGATCAGTTATCCTTCTCCCATCCTAACCCTTCATCGGGGGCATGCATGGTCCTGATGATTGATAACCCTCATCCTGACATCGTCAATGTAGGGGTTGGTTTGTGCCCACCTTTGATGGGTACTTTCGATTACCAGCCTCCAACCGATGATGTCAAGTACATATCGGTTGTCCCTGACCAACCTAGGGCCGAAAATTTTCAAGTCTCATCGTTTCGTATGACTTACTTTAATCATCCATGGAATATTCCTTCCCCATCATCCATGATGGAAGGGACAAGGCATCATGGCATGGCCATGACCTTGTCCACGGTAGAAGTTGTGTACTCTATAGTCCAGCAAGCTTCTATCGACCCCGATCTAACTCCCGCACAGGAGTTAGATCCGGTTCTCGAGCCTATTTAGGCTCAAGGTTTTCTTGTCGATATTGATTCTTTAGACTTAGTCTTTCACTCAGACGAGACGATTATTGAGGAAATGACTAGTCTGGACAGACCTTGGGATGATCTCCATCACAGATCTTATTTTCTCCCAGAGTTAAAAAGAATTGAAGCAGGTGAATTTACTTTGACTATGACTGGAGATAGGTCTTGTCCTATCAATCTTTTGGCTACGCACACAATTTACGTCAAAGGTAATATGGAAACCATCACTAAAATGATACCTATTGATATCTCTAGAAACCCTGGCATCATAGAGAATGTCTTTGTCGGAGCGGACTGCTCCCCCAAGGAGATTCAAATCTACATGGGTTTATTTAAAGAATTCTACGACGCGTTTGCCTGGTCTTACAAGGAAATGCCAGGCATTGATCCAAGAATCGTCGAACACAAAATCACGGCATATCCTAACACTAAGTCGGTTCAGTAGAATCTTCGTCTGTTTAATCCTAAGAAAGAAACAACTATTAAGACTGAAGTAGAGAAACTGCTCAAAGATGGCTTCATCTACCCCATCCAATTGACTCAATGGGTGTCTTCATCTCATTCCATTCAACAAGAAACAAGTTACGATTCGCGTATGTACGAACTTTCATGATTTGAACAAGGCCTATCCAAAGGATAATTTCCCCACTCCATTTATTGACCAGATTGTTAATGAATGTGCAGGTTGTGAGGTCTTTTATTTCATGGATGTTTTTTTGGGATACAATCAGATACAGATCAAGCCCGAAGACCAACACAAAGACGTTTTAATTTGCTCATGGTGTACATTCGCTTATCGAATAATGCATTTTGGTCTTAAAAATGCTGGAGCTACTTTTCAGTGGGCCATGTCTTTTTCTTTCCATGATCTCAAACACATATTCAAGGCTTATCTCAATGATTTAGCATCATGATCTCGTAAGAGAGTTGATCATATCACACACCTCTGAATTATCTTTGAGCGATGTCACTACTACTGGATTCACTTGAATCCCAACAAATGTAGTTTTTGTGTAACGTTGGGTCGTCTGCTAGGTTTCATAGTTTCGACAACAAGGATCATAGTCGATCTTCTAAAGGTTGAGGTGATAGTTCAATTGCATCCTATTATAACCCTAAATTGCACCACACATGCTTACCTGGCATCAGGCCAACTCATATCCCTTCTTTGCCAAAACTCTGTTGAACAACTCTTTGAAAATCCTCTTGTGTAAAGGCCCACACGCCCTAACCCATTACTGCATGCATGTACACGTTGGCTGACTCACAACAGCCCGCGTGTACCTACAAAAGCATGAAAAAAGGAAAGTTGTCGATGGAACAAAAATCTATGGGTGAGTTAACTGAAACTCTCGGCCATGCATGGCCGAGGGTTCGTCCAAAACCCTAGCTCCTTCTAGCCTATAAAAGAAGGGGTAAGGGTACCATTTGGAAGAGGAAAAAATATAGTGAAGAAACTCTGCCCATTTACGTAATCCATTGTCCCAACCCTTTAGCCTTTCCTCATGCCAAAGAAGATTTAACACAAAGCAGTTGAAGGACAGAAGAAGAGGAGCCCAAGATCAGGTTCAAGGAGTGGTGGCCGATCTCAGCTTTTGTAAGTTGATTCACTTTAAGTAATAAAAAGAATGCTTTTCCTTTCCCAATTCATGAATTGTCTATGGTTTGATTAGTTTATGTTGGTTTCTAATCCTTGAGTATAGAAGTAGCATGCATGCATAGTTGTTGTTTGTCTTGAGTGCAGGTCATCTTTGGAAGGAGCATTGCGAACAAGTGGTCAAGCACAACGGAGGATCTACATCGAACGCCGGTAATAAGGTAGGTGGTCCTTTTCCATGCATTTACTGAGAAAAAGGAATTTAAATCTTGGGATGTAGGTAAAAAATTAGTTTCTATTTGGTCAAATCTACATGCAAAGTAGGCCCTAATTTGCTAGTCCGTAGGGTGTTTTTCCCAACAACAGAATTGGCGACCATACTGGGGAGAATACTCTTTAGGGTTCCTGGATTTATTTAAGTTTTTGGGTAGTTTAAAGACTAGGTTTTCTGGTTTTTTTTTCTTTGCCTGTCTTTTCCTGTTCTGTAAGGTCTGAGCTAGTAGGGAGTTTGGTTTTCCATACCATCTTTCCCTGACTTTTGATTGACTGTATTTTTTGGGACACACAGAGGTACACGCGGCCTGCAAAAGGCCTGTGCACGTGTACCCGCGCCCTATACTCTGACAACCCGCGAGTGAATGCTAGTTGTAGAGATAGCAGTAGCATGTAGGAGTTCAAAGAACCTTAGAGGCAGTCCTCCTCTTCCCTATCAGAATCACACATTCTCAGGGGGTTTTCTGGAATCCTGTCTAAGTCTTGCTTGTTCACAGTCCTATCTCAGATTGCTTTTTCTTTTTCCTTATTATTTTTCCTTGCATTATTTGTTTTTTCTGTTAGAAAGATTATCCAAGCCTTCAAGGGATCCTGGTTATCAATACTAGAGGCCTCTTCCTAGTCTGGACTGCCTGTTTTCATATTTTTCCTTAGAATTTAGATATACACGCGGCCTGTACAAGGTCAGCCCACGTGTAAATGCTCTCTGTCTCTGTTCTGCACGTGTGTTGTTTGAGTGACAATCGCGTTCTTGTACAGGCTACTTTTTGTTCAAGGTGGGGTAGTCATCCCCTCCTTTGATAAGAAGTATTCCTCTCAGGTGTTTGAATCTATGTTTGAATAGTCAGTAGCTTAGGCTTCATCTTACCCTTAGCCTACTTTTTCTCAGTTAAAAGTTAACAGAAAAATAAAATAAAAATAAAAATTGTTTTATGGTTTTTAGACAAGCGTGAGAGTCATTGTTTTTTCAATTTCCTTTGTGTGATTCTTTAATATGATTCTTTGTGATCTGCGGTTTAAGCCAGAATTGTTTTTCTTGGTTTTTTGCTTGTCAGTATTTTCCCTTTTTTTATTTACTAGCACTTAAATAACAAAAATCTCTTTTCATTTTTCTTCTTTGGTTGAAGAGTGTGTTTCTGCATCATTATCTAGGGAAAAGTATTTTATTTCGTAAGTTTTTTCATTTCACTTAGATCATAAGTAGCTCGTAGTCGAGCGAAATTCCTTTGAGTTTGTTGTCCAAAATCTTAGAAAAATTAAAAATCTTTCTTTGTGAAAAGTTGTTGAAATTTTGCATTTAGTAAAAGTTTTTTGTTTCCATCTTTTGCATTCATTTTTTCTTTCATCTTTTACACATCATAAATTTCGCCCTCATACCCCTTGATGTAAGACAAAGCCATAAAAGAAACGCTAATTTTAAAATCTACTAGACTTTTATGTTTGTAGGGTTCACAAACTAATTCAGGACTAGGGCCTTGGATTAGGTTGGAGAGGAAACTCTTCAAGGCCATTCAAAACCAAACATTAGAGTCTAAGATAGGGAGTGTCTAAGTTCAGTTTCATGGAAGTTATCCGGGACCCCCTCTAACACAGGGGATAAACACGAGGTCGCTTGCGGAAAGGTAGTGGATATAACCCCTCCAAAGTCGAACCAATCGTATTGGAGAACACATATAGAGGGCTTGTTTTGGGATTCCATCGTTTGCATTTTCCACAGGGCTTTGTGGGTCTTGAATCCATCTGAGGTCCTCAGTTGTCTTCTGGAGATTTTTCTCTCAATACCCTTGATAGGTTTCGGGCTTGATACCCTGCTCATTGTGGTCTACCTAACTTTCGACTGTACCCGCCTAGTGACCGTTCGCATGCTGGCAACCTAGTTGCCAATATTTTTAGGGGCATACACAGGTGACTGCGGGGGTATACCGTGGTACCTAGGATAGACATCGGGCCACTCTTTGCAGATTATACCCAGAGGGTTCTTCCGTGTTCGAGCTGCACTTGCACTGGTAAGTTGCTCTAGTGTTGGTTGTTGTAACTATTCTTCCAAATAGTTTAGTGATTGCTTGTCTTATCTCTCAGGGGCTTATTTTTAGTGTGTGTTACTTTTGAACGTTTAGAATACCTTAGCATGTCTTGGATCTTCTCACACAGTGGAGGATCCCAAGCTCCGCATGTCATGAAGGCTTATTGGCCTGCCACCGGTTACACTGGAGCCACCTCTGCCACCATTAAGGTGGAAGCTAGACCAACAAGAATATTTTGAAGCGACCAGGTTACAAACCTTTGTGCCCGAACAACTCCCGAAGGAATCAACTATTTTGAACCTTGAAGCAGCTGCTCTTGGCTCGGTTGAAACCCCAACCACTGATATCTTGGCACCGTTTATTATACCAATCCAATTTCACGAACGTCGGACAGTGCCTCACACAGCTATGGAAACAAATGTTGTTACTCCTTCTGGGAATTCGCCAATTCCCATCACAGTTTCCACCACAGGAGAGTCATCTCCTAACCTACCATCGTCAGTCTGAGCCACCATGGTCTCGGCCGCAACTACGTGACATAGTGGACCGAACCCATCTATGGTGGCGGCCACAACCCCCTACACACCTAGTGCGAAAGGCCCTCCGTCATGGATGATTTTAGGGGCTAGATTTCGCTCATGGGATAATTTTCCATGGTTTTTCCAAAAATGAGATTTGCTATTTTAAAAATGATTCGCCCAAATTCTATATCATAAAATTATTTTACCTTAAAAATCGCCAAAATTTTATAAAAACTATATAAAATCCTTATAAATTTGAATATTTTTACAAAAATATCGCCAAACATTTATGGTTGGCATATGAAGGATTAGTAAGATTCGCCAAAGTTTCTACAATTTAAAACAAATTTCCATCCTTAAAATCATCCCTACCCTCCGTTCTCATACAGTATGCCTAGTTCAGGTACAAGTCCTGTACTAACCTACTCCACTTTACAGACTTTGGGTCTGGGGGCAGGGAGCTCTAGCGCTCCTCTGTAAGGTCACCTTGGGGGCACTCTTGTCCCTTTTAACGCTTTTCCTTAAGCAGAAGGTCATATCCCTCCTTTGTCCCCTTTGCTTGGTGGTCCGCATCAACAGTCTATCGGGAAACCTACACACACTAATTTATTTAGAGCAGGGAGTCAAGGAACACCTTCTCACAGTATGCCAGTAGGTTCGACACCATTTTCTTGGAATGGTACGTTTGGTAACAACACTTTCTCATCTGCCGCTTTCCCGACTGGGGGCAACCCAATTTTTGGGCAATCTACTCCTACGCAGGGTACTATTCTTGCATAGGGGGCACACATAGCATGACCTTGGAACTCGGGACAAGGATCCATTCCCTCCTCTGGAATGTCGTTCTGGGGTAATTCTTTCCACAGTCAATGGAACCCTGGATAGACTACTATGCCTCTCCCCATAGGACTGGCATGGGGTAATCCTTCCCAAAGTCCTTCGAATACAATGCATGACCAACACTTTATGTCCTTTATGGTAAATCAGCCGATGATGTCTCCACAGATGAAAAATCCTTACACTGGTCAAGGCCATGGTTTCTATCAGAATCCAGGCCAGTAGCCAAATTTTTCCTGGCAACCTGGTGCTAGTCAAACTCCAGGACCCTTTTCCCCAGGTTATCAGCAGCAACCCAAACTACCATTCCTGGTAACGTTACACTTGCCAGATTTGACAAGTTTGTTAAATGATCCTATTTGTCACGATCCATGTTGGCCTCCTATGTCGACGAAGTTGCCTTCGGACATTCCAAAGTTCGAGGCCAAGCCTAATGAAGATCCAGGTGATCATGTGACTACATTTCATCTTTGGTGCTCATCTAACTCATTGAAAGATGACTCTGTACAGTTGTGATTGTTTCAACGTACTCTTATTGGGAGTGTCGCAAAATGGTACATTGAGCTCAATCGCTCAAGATACTCTTCTTTTGGCGAACTGGCAATGGCCTTCCTTAATCATTTCCAGTTACCTGTGAGACACGACACTGGCATATAGCTTCTCACCAATTTCGAACAGGCAACAACGGACCATATCTCTGATCATATCTGAGAGTGGATATGCCGGAAGAGTATAATCAAAGTACCAGTCCCACCAGCATTCCTTCTTGAGTGGTTCCTTAAGTCTTTGGTCCCACAGTTATCCAAAGACGTCGCGACGTCCGGAGTTTTCTCCGAGGAAGATGCCATCATGAGGGCTCAACAGTTTGAGCTCATCTATTCTCAGTTTGGTGTTGAGGGATTAGTCAACACTGCTCATCTATTCTCATCTATGTAGGTAAAAAAGTAGTTTCTATTCGGTCAAATTTGCATGCAAAGTAGGCCCTAATTTGCTAGTCCGTAGGGTGTTTTTCCCAACAACACATCCCCCGTGCACAGTCCCTCAACTTCGGAGTTTACAGGGAAAATAAAACTCTTTACGAAGTTTCATCACAAACTATGTCGAGATCACAAAGGGTTTCATGAGTTTACTAAAGAAGGACATTCCTTTTCATTGGGATGAATCTGCTTAGCGCTCTTTCAAAGCATTGAAATGTTCCCTCACGTCTGCCCCTCTGCTTTGACCACCCAATTATAATAAAGATTTCTTGTTGTACTTGGTCACTACATAGTTGACCATTGGTATGGTCTTGGTTCTGGAGGATTATTTTCTTGAAGAACATGTGATTTATTACCTGATCCAAGGCCTGGTCGAACCAGAATTCAATTATTCCCACGTTGAAAAACTGGCATTGGCAATAATTCATGTTGTCCATCAGTTCCGTCATTATATCTTATTTCACAAGACCACCATCATTGTCGTTGTGAATCTGTTTCAATATGTGTTGACACGACATGTAATTGGAGAAAAGATCAGTAGATGGATAGTTATCCTCCAGGAATTTGACTTGGATTTTATTTCGGCAAAATCCAAAAAGTCACTGGTCTTTACGGAACTAATCTCAGAACTTCCAGTCGAATTAGGTGATTTTATACCTGAAGAGTCGCCTATTAAAGGAGATATTTTTTTTATCACATCTACTAACCCCTGGTATGGAGATATACTAGTCTATCTCCATATTTGAAGTGCCTTGCCTCTTCTTTTCATGATGAGCGTCGACATATACGCCACCAGGAAAAAAACTATATCATACTCGAGGACACTTTGTATCATCGAGGTGTAGATTGCATCCTCCACTGGTGTGTCACTCATGAAGAAGCGACTAAGTCAAGAAGGCAAGACTAAGTCTAACAAAGGCAAGACTAAGGCAAGACTAAGTCTAATGAAGGCAAGACTAAGGCAAGACTAAGTAGATTTCATTCATCAGAAGGCAAGACTAAGTCTAACGAATCGACGTTAGCAAGAGAACCCTGAGCCCAAATAGGCTCTAGAAATGGATCTAACTCTTGTGCAGGAGTTGGATCAGGGTTATCTGAAGATTGTTGGACTAAAGAGTACGCCACGTTAGTGGCCAACAAGGGCATGGACATGCCTAGGTGCCTTGTCTCATCCATCATGGCTAATGGGGAAGGAAGAATCCAAGGATCCTCAAAGTAAGTCATGCAGAAAAAAGAAACTTGAAAAATCTCAACCTTATGGTGATTAGATATAAATTTGATATCATCGTGAGGAGGTGGGTAATCGAAGGTACCCATCAAGGATGGGCACAAACCAACTCCTACGTTAATGACACCTGGTTGAGTATTATCAATCATCGGGACCGTGGATGCCCCTAAAGCTGGGTCAGGTTTGGAGAAAGACAATTGATCAATGGTCACTATCCGGCCCTCGTGTGGAAACAACAAGACTCAAAAAACTGTAGCAACCACAACTTGCATAGCATAATTCCAACTCTATCCTAACAAGAGGTTATAGTCGAGGGGAGCATCGACTACCTCTACTTCGACACACATGATTTTCCCTCCTAACTACACAGGGAAAGAAGGAACAATGCCATGTGGTCGGAACAAACGACCGTCGAAAGCAGTTAGGAGAGTAGGTGATAGAGACAAAACGGGATGGCCAATGGCCTTCCAGCATGTTAACGACATAACTCATGTCGAGGCACCCTCGTCGACCATCGTGCGGAAGATATTTCGAGTAAGATTTTTCATGGGATGAGCCACTACTATCTGAAACACTACATGGTAAGGCAGACGAGGTTTTAAGTCGATTGTATCTAACATGATGGTGCCCGGATTACAAGTCTCAGTAGATCCCAAAGCGATTAACAAGGATTTCCTCTGAGCAGGGCATCTTTGGAGGACCTCCAAAGAAGACATCGCACAAGGGGTTTGTGATAAATCTTCCACCATAGAGTAATTCTGGGTGGCCCTTGCGTTTGGGTTGTGAGAAGATTTTTTAAATGCACCCTTTGGAATGCATGTCATTGTTTCTCCCAACGTCTTCTCAATCTGTAGAGGAAGAGATGGGAGACCAACTTCTTTACCCTTCTCAGAAGCACTTGGTTTACTATATTCGTGCGCTCTAGTTTATATGAAAGCATCACCCCTAACCATATATACATTCACGGATGAGGGATTGTTTGGAGGCGGGCAGGTTTCTTGGCTACCCCCTTCTGTGCTTGTAGAGGCTTGAGTGAGATTTTTCCCATGTTGAAAGGGATTAGTCAACACTGCTCATCTATTCTCATCTATGTTATTCGGTCAAATCTGCATGCAAAGTAGGCCCTAATTTGCTAGTCGATAGGGTGTTTTTCCCAACAACACATCCCCCATGCACAGTCCCTCAACTTCGGAGTTTACAGGGAAAATAGAACTTTTCATGGCGTTTCATCACAAACTATGTCGATATCACAAAGGGTTTCATGCGTTTACTAAAGAAGGACGTTCCTTTTCATTGGGACGAAGCCGCTCAACACTCTTTCGAAACATTGAAATGTTCCCTCACGTCTGCCCCTCTTCTTTGACCACCCAATTATAATAAAGATTTATTATTGTACTTGGTCACTACATAGTTGACCATCGGTATGTTCTTGGCTCAGGAGGATGATTTTATTGAAGAACATGTGATTTATTACCTGATCAGAGGCCTGGTCGGACCAGAAATCAATTATTCCCATGTTGAAAACCTAGCATTGGCAGTAGTTCATGTTGTCCATCGGTTCTGTCATTATATCTTATTTCACAAGACCACCATCATTGTCATTGTGAATCTGTTTCAATACATGTTGACATGACGTGTAATTGGCGAAAAGATCAGTAGATGGATAGTTATCCTCCAGGAATTTGACTTGGATTTTGTTTCGGCGAAATCCAAAAAGTCACTGGTCTTTGCGGAACTAATATCAGAACTTTTGGTCGAATTAGGTGATTTTATACCTGAAGAGTCGCCTATTAAGGGAGATATTTTTTTGATCGCATCTACGAACCCCTGTTATGGATATATACTAGTCTATCTCCATACTTTGAAGTGCCCTGCCTCTTCTTCTCATGATGAGAGTCGACGTATACGCCACTAGGAAAAAACTATCTCATACTCGAGGACAGTTTATATCATCGAGGTGTAGATTGCATCCTCCACTGGACTCTCACTCATGAAGAAGCAAAAATCATGCTTAACGATTGCCACACAGGAGCATGTGGTGGTCATTTTTCTGGGTTGGCAACAACCCAAAAGATTCTACGAGCCGGTTACTTTTGGTTGACATTAATCAAATATTGTGTTGAATTGGTCAAGAAATTCCACCCGTGTCAGATCTTCTCTCATAATATGAGGGCACAACCTGCTCCCATGTTTCCCGTCATTACAGTTGGTCCCTTCACCAAGTGGGGAATTGATTACACTACTTGCAACCCCGCTTTAGCAAGGGGGCATCTTTATATCATCGTAGCAGTAGACTACTTCACAAAGTGGGTCGAGTCTATGACAAAGTTCAAATATGATGGTGAGACAACAACTGTCTTTTTGTTTAACCAGATAATAGAAAGGTTCGACGTCTCGAGAGAGGTTGTCACTGACCATGGAAGTCACTTTCAGAATAAAATGATGTCTGAGTTAACGTCAAATATTGGGTTGAGGCAAGAAAATTCATCACCCTACTACCCACAAGTGAATGGTCAGGTGGAAGCTATGAATAAGTCCCTTAACACTATACTGCAGCAAACGATCAATTCGGCCAAGTCAAATTGGAATTTGATGTTGTACTCGGCATTATGGGCCTACCAAACGTCTGTTAAGACTGCAACCAGTTTCTCACCTTTTCAACTCATTTACGGGTTGGAAGCAGTCTTGCCTATAAAGTGCCATATCCTGTCTCTAAAATTGGAAGTACAATTATTGCCAGACACTTCACCGCTTGAAGAGCATTTATTATATCTCAAGCAGCTCGATGAGCAGCATCGGGATGCATCCTTGGCCAACGAGGCTCACAAACAAAAATTCAAGTGTCAGTATGATTGGTCCATTTTTCCTCGGATTTTCTCCGAAGGTGAACTTGTCCCGATCTATGACCAAGATAAGGATCCTCTGGGGGTAGGAAAATTCAAACCCATGTGGTTCGGACCTTTCATCGTGAAGGAGGTACTAAAGAAGGGTGCTTATCGTCTGGTAGACATTGAGGGAAATGATTTGGCAGAGCCTAGAAATGGGCTCTACCTCAAGAAGTATTACTCATAGGTGGGTCGCCTTGGGTGACTTCTTGTACATATGTATAGTTTTTATATAGTGATATTTTCTTTTTTTGTTTTATGGACATGTCGTTTTGATGTCATATTTTTCACTGTGGAAAATATCAAGTGAATTGGAGGTGTTCGTTGGGTTTGCAGATGGTGCTAGCCATCACACTCGGAGGCTTGCTTCCGTAACTTGGGTGATTTTCACACCTCAGGGAAAGTTGCTATCTTCAGGAGGTATCTTTTTAGGTGATGCCACAAACAAATGTTGTCAAATACAGCGTAGTATTAGAGTTGCTTCATTATGCTTTGTCGCATGGTATCTCTTACCTCCGAGTCTACTTAGACGCTCAGTTGGTTGGGTCCCAGTTAAATGGGGTTTATCGCGTTTACGATCCTACTCTACACCAATGGTTCCTTAGGGTACGTCTCTTAGAATGAAGCTTTGATTACATTACATATACCCATGTTCCTAGGAGATTGAATAAAATCAGAGATACTCTAGCTAATCATGTATTAGATTGGCATATTGCACACATGTAAGAAAAAGCACACACATGCACATGTAAATACATTTGTAAATAAATGTAATCCATAAGACATAAAAAGATGTAAATATGAATATATATCGAAAGTATCAGAGTACATAGGTATTTGCAAGCACCTCAAAAATGCATGTCCAGTAAGAGTCATGGGGTTTATGCCCTCAAAAATATATAAAAGGTTCCCTCGGAATGTAAATAGTCCAGCCTAGCTAAGGGCGGGGCTTGTTGGCCCTATCATAGTGAAAAACAATGTTTTCCAAATGCCAGAAGAGTTGGACCCAAGTCCATGGTAACCCAAATACGTGAGGTTGCATCACTGGTGGAAGATCCTCGATCTATGCCATAGGGATTGCGTGAGTGAGCGCGGTGAGGTTTCACTCCACTCGTCTCAAAACTCTCTCAGCCTCTCTTGTTGGAGGTCCCCCTACTGCTACTACTAGTTCAGTGGCTGCGACTGGTCCTGCCTCTAGTCGAGGATGTCAAAAGGTCCTCGAGAAGTATGTTGGATGCACCGGTCCCACATCTGTAAATAACGGATACATAGTTGTCAGATAATCTGGTACACATAAAAAAGATATATATAAAAAGAAATAAAAATTAAATAACTTTAAAAAACAAACATACCTATCTCTCCTCGTTCTACTTTAGGAGGTATGGCCATATCAGGATCCCTGGAGAAGTTGATCCCGACATATGGGTATTCCTCTATAGCCGGAATCTGCCGAGACCACCAGTCAAAAAAAAAATAGTGGAAGGCCTCAATGGTCCTCCCTCCCCTGTGTCACGAAAACAACACTGCCCATCTTCACACTGCTGGGAGAGAGGCCACGTGAAATCATACTATCTCTCACGGACTGAGACTGCGTACCCTCTCAAATAAAAAGGAACATAGAACAGTCTCGAACCCGAAGTTTTTGTTTCTTCACACATGACACTTTGTTATCTATCTCTTCATGCAATCCAGCATGGTTGTGTTCCATTCAAAAACTTGTGCATTTAATCACTATACCACAAAATTCATGTGCACCCAGGAGGCCTGATGTAAGATCGTGGATCCAGTGATCTTCCCAATAAGTAAAACTATCACTTGCAGTGATAGGTTGGAAATCTTGTGGATCAACACTTGACAACCCAACTTATCTGTGCCAGCCTCATAGTATAGCCCGATCAATTTGGCTATGTTTTGAGGCCCAGGAGGAAAAGAACGAAGGTTGATTGGTTCCCCTCTCCTTGAGAGGCCAACCAGAAAATAAATATCCTCAGTCATTGGAGTCAACAACTGTCCCTCGAGCATAAATGCCTCGACATTAGGGTGCCAGTAATCTACCAAGGCCTTCAGCAGCCTGGGTTGTGCCCTCATGAATAGACATTGGAAGAATTTTAATAACCCGCATTATGCTATTGTGGTGACAACAGTGGGGTCTTCTATGACTAAGGAATCAATGTCCTCATGCTCCCTCTATCTCTAATGGACGTACATCCTGCAAAATGACAAGTTCAAAAGAGAGTTAAATCCTGCATTTTTGAATTTTCCATATAGTTGAGGGTATATGCGGGTTGTATTGGAAACAGTCATGTATGCACTCAGGAAGATCATTTTCTTCCCACGGGCATACGCGTGCTGTCCTAGGACACCCCGCGTACATGTAGGGCCAACCTTTTTTAGAGGTGCGTGCCCCCCCCAAAAAAAACAAAATAAATGCAAAAGGAAAGTATGGAAATGCAAGAGGAGTTAGTTTGTACTTACTTGGTCCAAGCAGAAGTTCATTTCATCCACTGAATCTCTCGGAATCAACTTTTTAGCAAAGGGGTGTTTTTGGATTTTTGTCAATTCTCAAATTGCAATGGTGATAATGAGCTGCCAAACTTCTATTTATAGACTTTTTGGCCCTTTTTGGTCATTTGTTTTGTACCCTTTTGTTGTTTTTATGGCTTGAAAATTATTTAATGTGGTTCTTGAGTTTCTTATGGGAGTTTATGATACACTTCACTTTTGGTCTTGGGAAACTTTTTGAGAGTTGGGTCATTTTTAAAGGTCCTTTGGTGAAAAGTCATTTTACAAGTTTTTGCAATTAAGTTAGGATTCCACCTCCACTTTCTACATCCTGTTGTATTTTTCGCTTTGCCATAGGATCGATCCCACCAAGTTGCGACACAGAACTATCATTGCTACTTTAGAAGTGTCGTAATTTAGTGGTAGAGCCTGTTTCTACATGGATGCCCTAGTTAGATCCTCATTGCTTTTGGCATCCATGTCGTTGTTAATGACTTTAGGCTCAGGAGTCCTTGTTAGTTTTGTCCTGATTATGAATTTGAGCCTCATTTGCATGATTCATCATCAATCTTGACCTCACCCTCGAGAATCCCAAACAAAATATGAGTCTTCTTTAAGCCCTTTTCAGACTCTTTAAATATGAAAAGATTGTCGAGCGATCTTGTTTCCCTTCACGCTCGCCAAACTAAAACTTGAAGGCATGTCTATCCAACAGTATTTTACTCATTTTTTCATTTAGACAGTCAATTGTATGAACAAAGGTATACTCTAGGAGTTTCGGTTCACTAGAAGAGTATTCTCAGGTATAATTTTGACCCTTTTCCGGGCCTGAGGGACTAAATTTATGAAAAAGGAACCCCCGCGGAGTCCATAGTTGAGCTCTTTTCAGACTCCCTAAAAATGAAAAGATGTCTGAGTGATCTTGTTTCTTCACACTTGTAAAATTGGTCCAGAAGAACATCCCCTACGGAGTCCATAGTTAATCTCTTTTCAAACTCCTTAAAAGTGAAAATATTGTCGTGTGACCTTCTTCTTCCACACTCATTAATTGGTTCAGAAACACATCTACTGGCATGAGTTTACCCCTTTTCCAGCCTGTAGATTAAGGAGGAAAAAGGTACACCTCGGGAGATTCATCTCGCCCGGAGATTTCTCCTCAGCAAATTTCACTTTTTGGGGCTAGGGAGACTAAATCTAGAAAAAGACAGCGAGTCCATAGTTAAGCTCTTTTCAATTTCCTTAAAATTGAAAAGATTTTCGAGTGATCTTGTCTTTGTCACACTCATTAAAATGGTTTTGAATAGACGTCTTTTCAGTGCTAGTTTACCCCTTTTTCGAACTGACTAGACTACCTTTGAAAAAGGTACCCCAATGGAGTCTTCTTTTACACTTTTTTCAGAATCTCAAAAATTGAAAAAACACCGAGATTACCTTCTCTGGGCTCGCAAAAATTACATCGAAGGACATTATCATTGTGTCTTATTAATTGCATTTTCATCCCTGCATCTTTGTCTTAATATCGGCTACACATTTCTCTCAACTAAACCATCTAAAGCATGCCTTATACACAAGCCTTGTAGCACTTTCCCTCTGTGTCTTGACACCTTGACCCTTGGTGGAATTTTCCCAATTGTCATTTTCCTGCATATGTCTCCTTTCTCTGAGCATCAATGTGTTCCTTACAATTGGAACTAGTATGTTTGTGACACTCATTCCTCCTTTGTAACATAGCATTCTTTTATTCTTTTTCAAGCTTTCTAAATTATTGAAAAAGATAAAAAAAATCAAATATACCCCAAAAAGAGGAAGGGACAAGTATTTTATTTTTGTTGGCAGCACAATGAGTCTCCCTTGGATGAAGCACATCATTCTGGTTTTTCATTAAGCTCTGGGATTTAATATGACCTTAGGAATTTTTTCTCGCTACATAGAGATGTTCCCTCCTCTATTTGGTTATTCTTCCAAACATATGGAGAGTTTGTGTTGCCTCCTACATCGTAAACTTATGTCAATGCCATGCTGCCTGAGTCTCATCATTTGTCATGTTATTATCCAAGGGAAGTTTTACCCAACTTGAGTCATCCCTTTTGTAGCTTGTCTCTTCTCCTCATGCCCGTCCATCCCGAAAGTCCAATCAAGTCCTTGTTCGAAATCAATGAAGTTTTATGCCTGATCACCAAGATCCTCTTGTCTTTTCCTGACGAGTCGTCGAAGACCTATGGGTAGTGAAGTCGTACACTCATATTACACTCCTACCCGAGTTTTGAAGATCTTGAAGTTGTTTCTCGAGCTCTGAAGGCCTCATCTCCATCCATTGAGTGTCATTAGCTTCTTAAAGATGCATACTAGACATGTATATCTTTTAATTTTGAGATGTAGATCCACTGTGTATTGTTCGCAGCTACACTTTATATATTTATATGACATGGATCTGCAGTGTATTTGATTGGCAGCCATGATTTTATTTCATCCTGAGCATGGGTACACCCGCCTCGGTGAGACAATTATTGTTTTGTAGATAGCACCTTCAGAACTCTGGTCCCTGGCCTCACTTGCTTCGTACGTTGGTAAATATTTGTAATGTATTTCAGCCATCAGATGCTCTTCTGACCTCACACAATAGGGGGGCATCTGTTATAACCCTAAATTTCACCTTACATGCATAATTGGCATCAATCCATATTACTTCCTATTTTTTCCAACCCATCACTGAAATCTCTTCTTAAAAAACCATATTTTTGAATATGTTTGCACCCTGCACCACTACTACCTGTTATCCCCGATATCTAGGGATAACTAGGAGATCATGTCTCGAGGCCCACATGGTCCTAGACATGGAGTACCGAGAGCAGGAGCGACCTGAGCATGGTCCTGG
>ML788912.1:71918-84279 GCA_009831015.1 Picea engelmannii | reverse complement strand
CTTAGGGACGTCTCCCTTGGACTTGCCCTCCTAAATAGAAAGAGCTCCCCATCGAGGTGACAGTGGGTGGGGAGGCTCCTGTTACGCCGGTTTCTACCTTTGACTCAAGCTATTTAACCTTTCCTACAAACCGTGCGATAACACTACCCACGTACACACGCTTGATGCACCTATACAAATCACGTACGTATGCTAGCTACACCATTACAGCCCGCGTATACTCACAAAAATTGCAAAAAATAAAAATTTGCAAGGGGATACAGGTTTTTGGGTAGTTTCCTAACCAATTAACCGCCCATAATTGGTCACCCAACCGAATAACTATATTTTTTTCATATAAGATAAGATTTTTGGGTCCCATCCTATAAGAAGCATGAGAGAAAATAAACTCTACCCATTTTAGTATTCCCCCTTGCCCCAATAATTTCCAGCCACATGGTAGGTTTGAGCCAGAATTCCTTGTTTTAGCCCTTTTTCCTCCATTGCAAACCCTTGCCATTTCCCTAGAGAGAACTAAAGAGGAGAAGAATATGTGGAAGCAGTTGGAGCTTGGTGAAGAGGATCCCAAGACCGAGTTTGAGAAGAATTTTTTGGTCTCATATTGTGAGTGACTCTATGAGATTAGTATAAAGAAGTACTTTTTCCATCTCGCCAAATGATATATTCAATCTTTATGATTTATTTATATTTTGTTATGATATCTAACCCACTAATCAATATATAGAATGCATGCTCATAGTTTCTTGTTTGTCTTTTGGTGAATGCAGGTTAGCCTTGGGAGGAGATCTGCAGTTGAGAAACAACTGAGCACAAAGGGATCAACACCGGATGTGAAGTTTAAGGTAATCCTACTGGATCCTTATACTTTGTATTTTATACATGATTGTGGGGTACTGTCAGGATAGTTGATCTGAAAATAGAAGGCTGACTTGTTATGCTATGCAAGCACCCTCTACTTCATTAAAATAAACTTTACAGGACCTTGCTTCATGTGTTAAAATATGCAATATAAACTTATGTGTTAAGTTCATGTATCTTCTTGTAAATTCTTATGTGTGAGGAATTGTTCCTTTATATGGTTAAATATGTACTTTAAACAAATACACAACAACACAACTTGCAGCAAATAAACCATCAAACTCACAACAAGAACACGCTGATAAAGTTGTTCACCCCCCTCTGGGCTACATATCCTTGAGCCTCCATCAATGGACTTGGCTCTCTAGGATTAATTTTCCATGTCATCGTACAACTGCCTCATCAGCATACGGTCATGCCACGTCAGCATCCGTATGGACTGTACGGACTGCCCAGTCATCGTCCTTTTTTTCCCTGTTTGACGATTCAGATAGATCGTGATATATCTCTCTCCCGACGTCTGTTTGAGACGAAACGAATTGTGTTGGGTTCGTGATGATGAGGGCTACGCTCTCATTCGGTTTGAGGCAATTCCGAGAACATTGATTTTTGAGTTAAAATTTGACCCTTGGTCCAGATTTTGATCACACCTTCCCACTGAAAGGATTTTGGACCCACAAAAGCTTATGATTATCTGTCTGCTTTCAATTTATATCAAAATATTTTCGAAAATCTCCTGAATAATTTGACATGCCTTGCACTGCAACTGGCTATGTCCTTCAACCACTGCTCTCTGGCTGCTGCTGACCCACTGTTCTCTCTGTGCTTGGAAGACTGCCAACCTTCCCACTGAGAATCAAGCTCCTCTTGTGAACTCTTTGACGTCAAAAAAATCAACTCTCCAATGGCTGCAAAAACTTTCCTGTGACATCTTGTCACAAGACAAGAAAACCATCAATCTTGAAAACAAATTATACAAGACTGAAAAATGATGCCAACAAAATCTTTTGTTCTTCAAACAAACTGTCACATCTTGTACTTCATCAAAGTACATGGTGTTTTCCTGCATCATGGTGTACTCAAAATCAACTTTCAAGTCAATAAACACCATCGACTAAAAACAAGTCGAACGACACGATCGACACAACATAGTCATCAGAAAATCATCAACACCAGTCGAGACTCATTTGAAACATATCAACCTTCCCAAACTGACAAGTCGACAAACATGATACATAATCATGTAACAATCATGAATCGGTCATGATGAACCATCACCAGGTTCACTGCTTACACATACATAAAAACAAATGCATATGCATGATTCTTCAACTCTCCTTCCAGTACAAACATAAGTACATAAACCCAAAAGCATGTGGGTACATAAGAGCTGAACATGAAAAAAATACATGGCTGTAACAAGTGAACATCATATCCATCTTTTACATCCTCTTGGTGAATTTATGCAACAACAAAAATGCCTTCAAAATGAATTGCATTCACATGCAACTTGCATCATGCAAGTTGTGATAAACTGCTGCAACTTATCATGCTTCCCATAAATGCACACATAACGCTGAAAAGTGTATTTACAACAGAAAAATGCAAGCGTTACTTGCTCAAGAAATCCAACCATTTCTTACCAAGCCAACTCAACGGTGACTTTTTCTACTGAACATCATCCTCTTGTGAATCATCTTGACTCACATCGATGATGGAATCTCCACTTCCATTCTTGCCAAACTCTTTATCCATCTGCTTCTTGTGTTGTGGATGAGTGGTTGGATGCAACATCCAACATTGGTCAATGAGATGACCCCTCTTCTGACAATGAGTGCAAATCTTTTGCATCCTCTTTTCACATTGTCTTTTCTTGGACAATTTCCTGAAAGCGGTTAATCTTTTCCAACATTTTGAAACATGATGGTTATACAAACCACAATATGTACATGGATTCTTTCTTCCATTTTTACATATAAATGTATCATGCTTAACATAATCAAATGCAACTGAATGATAAGGAGAATTATACCTTGAACATTCACCTTTATCGCCTCTTTGAGGAGGTGAATCTGAAGAGTTACAAGATCTCCTTTGAAGACCATCGATAGTGTTCTTGTCCTCATCACTGTCATAACTCTTTCATTTCACACATTCGCATTCATCTTGAACACAAGCCTTGCATGCTGAAGGGATTGAACTTTCAATAAAAGTTCTTGAACTTTCACCTTTAAAGCCTTCTTGAGGAGGTGAACTTGAAACAAAATTTATCCTTGGAACTTTTTCCCTTGTCTCCTCAACTTTGGAATTTGCTCCATCAATTCGTTCATATCCAAGACCACAATACTTAGGTCTTTCTTCAACAACAATAGGCTCAACAATTCCTTGTGCATACTTGCCTAACCCTTTACCTTCATAGCCCATTTTTAACAACAACTTGGACCCTATTCTTCTTGTGTGATTTTCAAAAACACCAAAACATTCATCTTGAGAGGAATTAGAAGATAAAATAACATTGCATACCTCATGTTCATGCATGTACTTGGTAAGGGTTTCCTTTGCCTCATGGAGTTGAATCTCCATCTCATGCAACTTTGCAAGAAGCTGGTCTTTCTCCTCCTTCATGGCCTTCAACTGCTCTTCAAGGGAAATGTTCACATTTTTGTCTTCACACAAATCTCTCATGGTTAGAATATATTCTTTGTCAAAGAATTTAGATAATGAATATGTATGAGAACTATCAATGCTTGAAGCTTCCTCCATCCTTGGAAGATATCCAACTTCAACACAAAACTTGCACAAATACCAACAGCTAAATCTCAAGCTATCAATGGCAAACACATGAGCAAAACAAACTATGCTCTGATACCACCGGATCTGAAAATAGAAGGATGACTTGTTATGCTATGCAAGCACCCTCTACTTCATTAAAATAAACTTTACAGGACCTTGCTTCATGTGTTAAAATATGCAATATAAACTTATGTGTTAAGTTCATGTATCTTCTTGTAAACGTTTATGTGTGAGGAATTGTTCCTTTAGATGGTTAAATATGTACTTTAAACAAATACACAGCAACACAACTTGCAGCAAATAAACCATCAAACTCACAACAAGAACAAGCTGATAAAGTTGTTCACCCCCCTCCGGGCTACATCTCCTTGAGCCTCCATCAATGGACTTGGCTCTCTGGGATTAATTAGACAAAATTTATTTTACAAGCTACTGCACAACTCCAATGGAAAAACATACTATACCATTGAGATCCGAACACATAAAAACCCCAAAAATGACTAATAGAACTCTGAAAACGGATCATGGCTCATCCGGGCATGACCTCTTCTACATGTGGCCATAAGCTTCCCTGAGATTCTCTTTGGGAAAAAACACCTATAAAAGTCCTCAACAGCCTCTGAAACCTGTCCCAATATGTTCATAGCATATCAATTAGCCAAAAATGATTATTCAATCACAGAAAACAAACATAGGCTCACGATACCATGTTCTCGATCAATGAGGGGTTCAAACTCCCTAGAGCTTGCTGAAACTTAAATGGCTAAAATCCTCCAAACGAAGTCTTCAAATGGACTTGATAATAGTGCCAATGGATTCAGGACGTCCCAAAACCCCTAGCTGGGCTTTTACGGCACCTCAATCGGCCAAAAGATGAAGAAGTTAGGGCTCCTCCATTTTCCTCCTTCAACCTTGCTGAAACTGGTTCGCCAAAATGCACCTCTGTGTGCTTGAACCAAGAACACGCTCCCAAAACGAGTTAAAACCCAGCACCGGGCACAACCGCGCCAATGGTGCAAACCGTAGAATGGTTAAGGGCACGCCAGCCCCTAACTGCCTCGGCACTTGGGCACATGGAGGTCCATAAGACCTCGGGCTAGTGTAAAAAGGCTAACCATTCAATGAGCCAATAATAAAGTGCCAAATGGTGGGTGCATAGGCTATCCGTTGAACCGTTTGAAACCACATTTTAGAACCCAAACTCCCGCGCGCCATTTAAATCAGATAACATGGTCATATATAAAAGCATATAACCGTGGGTCCGGGCTAGCCCCAGCCTGACCCCCCACTCCAATATACAATATGTTAAATTTAAATAAATTAAAATCCACATACATTACAAGGAATAACACGTGGTCTATTGGTATGGATGACTTTGTTAAAGCGCTTATCAAAGGGGGAGGTCACCGGTTCAAATCTGGTCGGCTCCACAAAATTTTATACAACAAACCAATAAACCATTAGCCAATAAAGGGGTGCCACGTGGCAGCCCATGACTGGGCCACGTGGCACCACACCATTTGCTGAAAAATGATGCCACGTGTCACAACACGATTCACCCAGATGTCAGCCAATCTGAAACTTCCATGTCACCTCTTCCATGTCATCGTACAACCTCCACGTCAGCATACGATCATGCCACATCAACATCCGTACGGATTGTACGGACTGCCCAGTCAGCGTCTTTTTTTTACCTGTTTGACGATTCAGACAGATCGTGATATCTCTCTCTCCCGATGTTCGTTTGAGATGAAACGAATTGTGTTGGGTTCGTGATGATGAGGGCTATGCTCTCATTCATTTTGAGGAAATTCCAAGAACGTTGATTTTTGAGCTAAAATTTGACCCCTGGTCCAGATTTTGATCAATAGTTGTTAAAAGTAGGAGACTTTAGACGGTTATCTCTACCTACACTTTAGAACCCTAGTGTATTTCGTAGGGGGGTTTTCTGCTATAGCATACATGCTTTCTCTCATCTGACCAACCTTTGCACCACAAAGGTGATACTTCCTCCAATTCCCATACTTTTCAGTCCGATCACTTTCAATGTGACCTACGTATTCCTAGAGTGGATGTGAACAAATTTGATAGCTCATATTCCATGAGTTGGGTCACCCAAATGGAACATTATTTCTCTTTGCATGAAATTACCTATGAATTGGCCAAACTCCGTTATGGTGTTCTCCATTTGGATCTTGAATGTTGGCAATGGTGGAAATGGTTTAAAAAGGCACGCCAAGGGTATGTGTCTTGGACACAATTTGTTTAAGAGATTTATGACTGCTTAAAAACTGACACCCATCATTTAGGTTGTTTGACCAATTTGAAACAAATTGGCCCAGTGGAAGAGTTTATATTTTCCCTTGAGAAATTGGTTTTTAGAATGGAGGGTATGACATATTCTTTTTTCAGGGAATTCTTTATCAGTGGCCTTAAGGATGAAATATGTGCCCATGTCCTCATGGTTCTCCCCCAAACTGGATTAGAAGATACTAAATTGGAAAAGGAATAAAAACAAGTAGTCTCATCCCAAACTAGGAAAACACCCTTTATTCCTTTCCCTAAAACCACCCTTTCCACCCCCCCTACTACTCCCCTCAAAATCCAGAAATTGACTCAGGGAAAAATGGTTGAATGCCAACTTAAGAGTCTTTGTTATAATTGTGATAAAACATATTTTTGGGGGCACAAGTGTAAGGAACAAAATATTTTTATGGCTATGTCAAAGGATGTTTATGAAGAAGAGGAATATGCTTCCCCTGTACTTGAGCTACCCTCACAAGATGATCTTAATCCACCCTCTGATCCCTAGGAAGTTGAACCAATGATTTCCCTAAATGCACTCACTAGTTTCTCTGCTCCCCAAACCCTCAAGATCATTGCCTACATTAAGCATCGATAAGTCATCATTCTTCTTGATAGTAGCATCACCCATAACTTTATTCATCGCTGCATTTACCAAGAAGTCAATTTCTATGTCTGTCTAGTTAATAATTTCAAAAACATGATTGCTATTGGGGGTTCCATGAAATGTGGAGTGCGTTGTGAAAATATATTCCTACAAATTGGTCAGTACCACCTGAAATTTCATGTGTTTTCTATTTACATGGGAGGTTATGACATTGTATATGGCTTTGAATGGTTATGCACTCTTGTCCCTATCACCATGTATTTCTAGAAAATAACCATGCAATTTTAGTCGGAGGGCCAACAACACCAATTCCAGGGCATCGTCGTAGGTTCACAAGAGATCATCAGTTCCCACCGAATGGAAAATATCCTTATAAAAGGTCATTCTGAAATTATTGCCCAACTTCATTCCATTCAGGTGATTGAAACACCCTCTATCCATCCATACCTCCAATATATCCTCTCCCAACACCAAACTATGTTTCAAACCCCCCAGGGACTTCCCCCTTCTCTCAATGTCCATGATCATTCCATTCCTCTAGTTTTGGGCAGTCTTCCCCCAAATATTCTCCTTATCATCATCCCTTCACGCAAAAGAATGAAATTGAGAATATTGTTCAATAATTTCTAGAAGTCGGTGTCATCCACCGCAATATCAACCCCTATTCTTCTCGAGTGGTCATGGTATTCAATAAAGAAGGTACTTGGCGCATGTGTCCTGATTTTTGTTCCCTCAACAAACTCACAATTAAAGAAAAATTTCCCATTCCCGTCATTGTTGACCTTTTGGATGAATTGAGTGGTGCTCGGTATTTTACCAAACTTGATCTCCATTCTAGCCACCACTAGATTTGTATGAAAGAAGAAGACATTCCCAAGACTGCATTCATAACTCATGAGGGTCACTATGAGTTCTTGGTTATTCCATTCGACCTCTGTAATGCTCCCTCCACTTTTCAAAGTCTAATGAATCATGTCTTTTGTCCTTTCCTCCTTTATTTTGTCTTGGTTTACTTTGATGATATTCTCATCTATAACAAAACTTGGCAAGCCCATCTTACCGATGTGGATCAAGTTCTGCAACTACTATCTTAGCACAAACATTTTCTTAAGTAGTCTAAATGTTATTTTGGAGCCTTTGAAGTTCATTACCTAGGACATATTGTCAGCAAGGATGGTGTTAGGGTGGATCCAAAGAAAATTGAATCTATGCAGGATTGGTCGCACTTGAAAACTCTTAAACATTTATGTGGATTACTAGGTTTGATGGGATATTATCACACGTTTGTTCATAATTATAGAAAAATTGCAGCTCCCCTCATAGTGCTCCTTAAAAAGAATGCTTTTAGTTGGACTCCTACAACCAATCATTTCTTCCATTATTTGAAAGTATCTATGTGCACTACTCTTGTTTTGTCTCTCCCTGACTTCAACAATACCTTTGTATTGGAATGCAACACCTCAGGGAAAGGCATTGAGGTTGTCCTCATACAATATGGTTGACCTTTGGATTTCACCAACAACAAAAACATTTAAGCACCATTTGGGCCAATCCACCTATGAAAAGGAAATGTTGTCTATTTTGCATGTTGTGAATATCTAACATGCTTATCTCTTGGGGCATTGCTTTCAAATTAAAACTGCTCATCAAAGCCTAAAGTGTTTTCTTTAACAACGAATTTCTTCCCCGGAGCAAAAAAAATGGGTAACCAAGTTGTTTGTATATGATTATGAGATCCTCTATAAAAAAGGAAAATAAAATGTTGTGGTTGATTCCCTTTCAAGGGAATATGAAGAAGATGGGCCCCTTTTTTCCCTATCATTCATTTTCACAGATTGGATTTAGGAGGTTCATGAGGAATGGTTGCAAGACCCCAAACTTTCCAGACTGATCCAAACACTATAGCAGGATCCTCAAGCTTCTCCAGGGTACTCATGGCACCATGACGAGTTTTGTTATAAGGGATTCCTATATTTAAGAAAAAAATCGAACCTTAAATCCATCGTGCTCTCTGAGTTTCATGCCTGACTTACAACTAGGCATTACGGTTTTACCAAAACCTATGACCGAGTCAAACATTATTTTTTCTAGGATGGTATGAAAAAGGATATTTGCGCCTTTTTGGATGAATGTGATACATCTCAATGCAATAAGGGTGAGACAATAAAATCTCTAGGCACACTCCAACCACTTCTAATGCCACCTACTATTTGGATACATATTTCTATGGACTTCATTGTTGGCTTACCTAAATCAAGAAATAAGTTAGTAATCATGGTAGTAGTGGATTGTCTTTCCAAATATGCTCATTTTGGTTCTCTTCAAAACTCATTCTTAGCATCCACTGTGGCTCAAATTTTTACGGATAATATCTTCAAACTCCATGGCATGCCTCATTCTATTGTTTTTTTACCATGATGCAACCTTTACGAACACTTTCTGGAAAGAATTGTTCGGACTCCAGGGAACCCAATTGCATCTCACCACAACATATCATCCTTAGAATGATGGGAAAACTAAAGAAGTCAACAAGTGTTTGGAAAAATATTTGAGGTGTTTTGCATCCTACAGACAAAATCAATGGGTTTAATGGCTACCCCTCGCTAAGTGGTGGTACAACACCTCTTACCATACCACCACTCACATGAATCCCTTTGAAGCAGTCTATGGAAAAAATCCACCCTTAGTTCTATCATACTTACATGGTGTCTCCAAGGTTCAACAGGTGGGTCAAACTCTTATAGTATGCATGGTCATTCATCGTACACACAAATAAAAAAATTTCATGCCTCAAAATTGCATGAATCAACAAGCAAATCAGGGTCGTTATGAATGTGAATTTGTTGAAGGAGACTAGGTGTTTCTTTGTCTACAACCTTATAAGCAGACTTCACTCAAATCCTAGCACTTTTAGAAACTTGCCCCCAAATTTTATGGTCCTTATCCTATTATCAAGAGAGTGGGGTGAGTGGCCAACCAGTTAGAGTTTCCCAGTCACTCTAAGATCCATCCTGTTTTTCATGTTTCCTACTTAAAGAAACTACTCGGCACTAGGTGCCAGACTCAGATAAATCTACCTGAGTTGGATGAAGAAGGTTCCATTTGGTTGCAACCACAAAAACTCTTGGACCAACGTGAGCATCATCTCCACCAACACACCATCAAGGAATTTTTAGTTCAGTGGAAGGACACACAGCCAAAATATGCCACCTAGGAGTCGACTACCATTATGTAAAACAATTTCCTCGTATCAAGCCTTTAGGACAAGGTTGTTTTTAAGGGGGAGGGAGTGTTAGGGATCTGACCTCCCTAGCCCCTCATATAGGTAGAATATGTATTTTCTATGTAATAAAGGTCGATATTAATTAATAAGGCCTAGTTAATAAGGTGAATAGGTCAAATGTAAGAAGACCTAATAGAAGCTTCCTCTTCTAGAAATATATTCCTCTAGATTGTTCTTTTGGTACATAGATTTAGTATAAATAGGATTCAAGGGAATGATAAGTCTTTTTCCTGATAATTATTGTAATAGAGCACTACTCTATTGGAGGTTTCCCCTTCAAAGAGGAAAGTGAACATTGCTTCCATTTCAATAAAGGTATCATTTCAGTGTGTTATTCTCTATATTATATTTTTCTATTGGTAATTTCTATGATATTTTTTTTTCTTCTCAATATAACATAACCAAGTGCATAACATAGATTTCATTTTCTAGATTGAAGTTAGAGGGAGATGCTTTAACCTGGTGAGAAATCCATATAGAAACACTTAGGATGGAGGGTGATCCTCCAGTAACTAGGTGGGAGGACTTCAAAAACATCATCAAGTCCCAATTCTACTCTATCAAGTATGTAGAGGACAATTGGACCCCGTGGAACTACTTCAGGTAGTGGCAGGGGTAGAGTGTACATGATTACACCACTAAGTTTAGAAACATGGCCATCATGATGGATATATCTCCAAAGAACCCATATGTACTCCTAATAAACTATTTGGGGGGTTTACATAGTCATCTATGAAAGTAGGTGATTCTATTCAAGTCAAGTAAAATGGATGAGGCATGTGTATAGGTGCAGTACCTACAAAACACATGCCAAAAGAAGGGGCAACCAAGTGGTTCGAAGTAGAAAGAGAAACAAGAAGCTTCCAAGGAGGGGAATAAGAAGTGAAAAGGGGGAAAATATAAGAAGAAAATAACCACTACACATCAATGAAAATATCCTAGAAACCATTGCAATCATTGCAACATTGATGGACACACTGAGGAAAAATGTTAGAAACTACATCCAGAGTTGAACCCGATGAACCACAAGAAGGACAGAAAGAAAAAGAATATTTTAGCCACATATTCAATCAATCAGGTTGAAAGTATCTCGGATATGGATGAAAATATTGTGTGCACATCTATGTAGAAGGAGGTGAATTTGAGTATCATTCATCACCAATAATTGAAGGATATGACCAATCTCTTCGACATTTAGATTCAGGTCAAGAAGACCAAGATAGATGCTTCGTTCGACTCTAGTTCATAGAATAATATCATAGCATCAAATTTGGTCAACAAGCTTGGATTGGAGGTTCGTCATCACCCTATCCCCTATCCATTAGATTTGGTAAATAAGGATGCATAGATAAAGGTAAAAAAACAGTGTAAGATTGAGTTTTCTATAAGTGTTGATTTTATTGATGAAGTGGAATTGGATGTAGTACACCTTGATGTATGTGGAGTAGTGTTTGGAAGCACCTACATGTATGCGAGGGATGAAATATTCATGCAGAAATCCAACCAGTATTGACTGATTAAGATTGGTAAGTCCTGCATCATCAACATGCATAAAGTCAAGTCAAATATCTCATCGGTAAGTGCCAACCAAGCCAAGAAGTTGACAAGTTCTAGTAACAAATGTGTTTTTCTTTTCTCAAGTGAAAATCAATCTCATGATGAGTCAATGAGAGTGAAGGCATCCATGGAGGGGTGTACTAAAGAGAAAAAACATCATTTGGAGGAGTTGCTACAATAATATAGAGGATTTTTCAAGGAGCCTAAAGGGATACTGCCCAAGAGGGATGTGGAGCACGAAATATAGTTATTGCAAGAATCCCCATTGTTGAATATTGGGTTGTATAAACAATGTTCTAGAAGCGAATGAAGTGAAGAAGAATTTGTTGGAATAGGGTGTGATACGAACAAGTACCTCACCTTGTGGGTCACCCATCATAATTATACCAAAGAAGGATGGGACTTGGAGAATGTGTATTGATTATAGGACATTGAACAAGATTACACTGAAGAATCGATACCCTCTATCAAGGATCAATGATCTATTGGACCGGCTCCAGCATGCCAAGTACTTCACTAAGATGGATTTGAAATCAATATATCACTAAGTACGATTCAAAGAAGAATATACCTAGAAGATTGCCTTCAAGACAAGGCAAGGTTTGTATGAGTGGTTGGTTATGCCATTCAATTTATGCAATACACCAGATACATTTACAAGATTAATGAATAATGTTTTACTCCCTTCTCTAGATTCAATTGTTATTGGTTATTTAGATGATATATTGTTTTTTAATGCTACTTGGGAGGATCACATATCACATCTTATGCAGGTGTTAGACACAGGGTCTCCACTCTGTGAACCTACGACATAGAACTTTCATTCATGGGATATTAAATAATACCCCTAATTTCACTAGATATTGAAAAATACCTCCCAAAATATTTTGGTTGAAACCCCATTCCAATACATATTTCCAATAAAAAAAACCCTATTTTTACTAGATATCCCATTTTTT